>CAKNXH010000213.1:611572-717663 GCA_932178445.1 Andricus quercusramuli | reverse complement strand
TTTTTTTTTTTGTAAAAACTTAATTTCCTTAATTAAAAATGTAATTATTTCATTTCTAGTTGAACATTCAAATATATCTGGCTGGAAATCTATCCTTTTTAGTTGAATATTCAACTCCTTGATTGCAAATAAATATTTTTCAGTAGAAAATTAATCATTTTGGTTCAAAAAAATTATGTTCTTCGTTGAAAATTCCATCATTTGGTTAAGAATGATTCTACATTGTAAAAAGTGTACAAATTTTGTGTTTTGCGTCTTTTGGGGGTTGAAAATTCAACTACATTGGTGCAAAATTCAACTATTATAATAGTTGAATTTTCTACCAATGTAGTTGAATTTAAGTTTAGGATGAACTTTTTTGTTGAAAATTCGTTTTTTCTTTTGGTAGAAAATCAATCTTCTTGGTTGAAAGTTCCTATTTTATTGAAAGATGCATACTTTTATTTTAAAAGATCACTATTTGGTTGAAAATTCATCTATTCGATTGAAAATTCAGGAATTTTGTTAAAAAGTAATAGTTTTCGTTTGCAAATTCGCGTGATTCTAATTTATGCGGAGTAATCCACCATCATATAATGTAATCCAGAGTAATCCTATGCAATACGGCGTAATCCAGAGTAATAATGTATGTAGAGATGATCCAGGGTAATCAAATATACTCCGGCGTAATCTACCTCCTCTGGACCTTATTTCTAGAAGTTGTTTCCCCTCAGGACGAAGGGAATGAATGAATTTAAAGATCATTATGCATTATTATCATTATTATTATTATACCATTAGGCCATTTCCCTTCCGGGATAGGCATGACTCGCTCGGTTGGAAAATAGTAATGTGGGGAAGGAGGTATAGATTTTTTAGATTGATCTACAATTTTCGTGTTATTTATTTAAATAACACGCTCGTTCAATTTTCAAGCCAAAAAGACGAATTTTCTATGTCAACTAAAAATTTGAATTTTTTACCACGTAGATTAATTTTCTACCAAAAAAGAGAATTTTCAACGAAATGGTTAAATTTTTGGTCTTAAAATATTAATTACTTTTGACAAAAACTGGATTAGTTCAATCCTCAATTTGGAAAAGCGAACTTTTCACATTTTTAACTGAAATTATTTATTTTTAACCTATGAAGACGAATTTTCAACAAAATGCAGCAATTAAAAAAAATAGTTAATTTTCCAACCAAAAAGATTAAATTTCTTGAAAGAAAACAAGCAAATTTTTCAGCAAATAGTTGAATTGAATAGTTTAGTTTTGGATTTAGAAGAGCGATTTTTTTTCTTCAAAAAAGTTGCATTTTCAAGAAAAAATTGAATTTTAATCAAATTGTTGAATTTTCAAGCCAAGAAGAAGAATTTTCCAAGAAACAGTTGAATCATCAACCAAATAGTTGGAATGGAATGAATAGAATAGTTCAATTTTAAATTTATAGAAGCGAATTTTTTACGAAAAAGTTGAATTTTCAAAAAAAAAATTAAATTTTCAAGCCAAGAAGAAGGATTTCCCCAAAAACAGTTAAAACTTCCACCAAACAGTTGAACCTTCATTCAAACAGTCGAATTTCCAACGAAAATTATAAATTTTCAATCTAAATGATTATACTCAATTTGAAAAGTTTTTTTTAATCATTGGGTGAGTCTCCACCTCCTTTCCAAATACATTCGTTGCGGAAAATTTACAATCGCCCCCTTCAAAAAATTTTCTGTGCAATACAATTATTTTACTAATTATTATTATTATTAATTATTTTACATTTTTCATATTTTATTTATATTTTTAATTTATAAATTTTATTATCGAATATATTTATATAATGTTTATATTATATGTTGAAATTATATCGAAGGAATAATGAACATTAGCGAAAAATGGCAAATTTCGAATTTTCTACTAAAACAATGAATCTTCAACCAGAATAAAAAACATCACGTGCGTCCTAAACTACGACCCAAGACAGATTTATGTGTAAACATCTTCGGTAAACTTTAACTGCAATTGAAATCGTACATGAAGCAAATAATATCTCACGTACATGTAGAAGTATAAAAACTTATTTTCTCTTATTTGTAATGCCGTGCAAAAGTTTGCAGACATCTATTTTCCAATAAGTTGAACAAGTAGCCTAGTTTTAATAATAATAAACTGTAAATTTTCTTTCAAATATTGCATGAAAGGTGATAGAAGTACCCGTTTTATGGGCATAACTGAAAGGCAGTATGTGTTTCTAAGAGATATAGATATATAGATAGAATGTCTCTGACACGACAGAACGCTTCTGTCAGAGGCTTGCGTTACACTTTCGAGCCGTGGTTTCACTCGACTCAGGCGCGATTCCCCATATCGAGGTATAAGATGTTTACAGTTTACACATCGAAAACAATTTAATTCAAACAAAAAAGACGAACTTTCAACAAAGCGGTTGTATCCTTAACCAAAGCAAACCAACTTTCAACCAAGAAGTTGAATTTTTACAAAAAAAATTCATTCTCATCCAAAAAGAAAACGTATATTTCTAAGAAAATGCATAAATGCTCAAACAAATATTGGAATTTCCAACCACAAAGATTAATTTTCTACAAAAAAAAACGAATTTACATCCAAACAGTTGAATTTTTAAAATATTATAGTGTTCGTATAATTAGAAATGAACTTCAACGTTTATTTAAACTATTATTCTCCAGTCTATAAATGATGAAAATTCCTTTTTTTTTTGTTTAAAAGTTCATTATTTTTGGTTAACAAGCCTATTACTATATTTTACGTTGAGAATTAACCTTTTTTTTGTTAAAATTTTTATTATGTGGTACAAAATTCAACTATTTGATTGAAAATAAACTGTTTTTTTGTTTTTCAAAATTCATTTTTATTCAAGATTGAAAAGAAATCTATTTCTTCATGAATAATTGTATGCAAAATGAGCATGAAAAAGATTCACAATTAAAAACCAGACTTCCAAAATACCTCACTTTTCGGCTCATTAGAGACAAAAAAAATAAAAATTAAAAACTGAGGGAGGAAAAATCAAAAAAGAAAGAAGAGCACTATGAAAATTTATGTTTTTGGGTTATAAATTCAACTGCCTTGTCGAAAATGCGCCTATTTGGCTTGAAAATTCAACCTTTATGTTTCAAATTGAACCATTTTGTTATAAATCAACTTTTTTGTTGAAAATTTCTATGTTTTGGTTGAAATCTTGACTCATTTGGTAGAAAATGCAAATATTTGGTTGAAAATGAACCCCTTTGCTGTAACTTCATATTTTTTGTCCGAAAATTAACCCTCTTGGTTAAAATCTATGTATTTTCTTAAAAATTCATCGTTTCTGGTAGAAAACTCATATTTTTTGGTTGAAAATTCATCTTTTTGGTACAAACTTAATCTTTATGTATATGCAATCTTTAAAATAATAATTTTTGTAAATCTTTTTTTGCCATTTCCCAGTGGAAAACAATATTAATGATCACGAAATCCTACCAAAATGCTTCAAAGAGGAACTTCTAAAATTTTAAATAGAATGAGAACAAATAAATACTTGGGTAATAATATTGAAAGATGTGATATTGATACTAGTAGTACTTTTCTACCCTTAGCCTATGGTCTTGTTAAAGCTCACAAAGATGATTATCCTCTAAGACCAGTTATTTAAACAATAGGTTATCCGACTAGATAATTAGAAGAATTATTGAGTCAAACTATTAAAAAATCAATATCAATCTCAAATCAATCAAACAAAAACAGTCTTAATTGCTTAAAACTAATTGACAGTATAATAATACCGTTAGAACATGTATTTGTATCTTTTAATGTAATAGCTATGTTTCCAAATATCCCTTACGAAAGAGTTGAAATGGCCATACAAAAACGTTGGGAACTAATTTAAATTAATATCAAAATTTCGAAAAAAACAATTTCTTGATACAATTTACAGTTGAAATTCAACTGTAGGACAATTAAATTTTCTAGATTTGACTTTAATTAAAACAGACGACAGACATATTATAAATGACTGGCATAGAAAAAAGATTTGTTCAGGTAGAACGCTTAGTTTTCTTTCAAATCACTCAATTGAGAATAAGATAGGAATCATAAAAAATTTGATTGATAGAGCCCTGAAATTATCACATCCAATATTCCATGAGAAAAATATAGAACTGTGCAAAAAAATTCTTTTTCTTAACCATTACCCTTATGAATTGATTGAAAAACATACGCAGAACAGAATTAATTATATCAAAAACAAAAATAATGATCAAAATATAAAAAACAAAGATGATTATAATACATTTAACACTGTTGTTCTTCCATACTTTGGCAAAATTTCAAAAATTTTGAAATCAATGTTAGAAAATTTAGGTTTACATACTATTTATAGAGTTCCTTTCAAGAGTAATATGATTGTAAAATTGGGAAAAGATAGGTATGAAAAGCTAGACAAAAAATGTGTTATTTACAAAATTAATTGCAAGGATTGCAATGCAAGTTATATAGGACAGACAAAAAGAGCACTTAGACTTAGAAAAAATAACCATGAAAATAATTTTCACACAAGTTCAAGGTATCACTCAGTCCTTTCAAAACATAATATTACACACGGTCATGATTTTAATTGGAATGATATTAAAATTCTTTATCATGAAAGAAACCAGAAAAAGAGAGAATTTATGGAAATGTTATTTATAAAGAGAGAAGGTAACAAAGCTATCAATTTAAAAAAAGACCTCTCAAGATATAACAAAAGTTTGGGATAGAATAATTAATTGGTTAAAGTGATTTTATTTGACTAAATAATAGAAAAAATTCCATTCCATTAAAAACAATCAATTTCTCAATAAATAATTTTTTGTTTTTACATTAAACTTAATGAATTTATATTTCACACTGAATGTTGAACGAATGCTTTCTTCACAGGTATATTAATTACTCACACCTCGAAACATGTTGGTTCCCTCGTAATATAAAAAGGACGGAAAAAAGAAAAAGTGAGAGTTTGGTTTTTGGTTGACTTTTTCCCTTTTTTCCCTCTTTTTTTATTATGTTATTTTGTCTCTAATGAGCCGAAAATTTAGATTGTTTTGAATTTTATTTTTTGATTATGAATCTTTTTCTAGCTTTTTGCGAAAATTATTCAAGATGGAATGAACTTCATTTGCATCTGAATTCAAAAAAAAGTGAAGGTAAGTCAGAAGCTCGGTCAGAAGATCCTGTGGCGGGGAGGGGTGATGATACAGGTTTCGCCAACCTGTAGATGCTCGCCTGACTCTGAGGACAAAAATCTAGCCGACCAGGTCTTAAGTTTACGGCATAGTTCTCGCAATTAGTGGCTCTATCGGTGAGCGCTGAACGCAATGTGGCCACTACACTCGAGATACCTATCGATGCCCGAGACTTATCCGGACTTATCAGGGTACTCTGGGAAAAAGGGTGTTTTATGGGTTCGATGATAAGGTTCACCCCATATACTTGGATGAGTTAATACAGATCCACAAGATAAGATGCTGGTATTGTTTTTCGTAGAAAAATAGTCGTGGTTAATGGTTATGTTCAACATGCTGTTTGTGTGGGCAATACACTTTTTTATTGCTCCTGGGCAAGACGGATAGGCTGGAATATTTCCTAAGGGGATCTAGTTAGTAGATTAAGGAAATATGGATCTGATACTGAATCTAGGAAGTACATTTTTAACTAGTGGTTACCTTATCTTCCAATTATAATGAGGTTCTCTTTAGTCCATAACATAAAGGATATGAAAACTCTTTAACTTTTTATCCAAAGAAAGATAAAGAGATCATAAAAGTTTCTTACTCATATTATCGAGTTTTTGAATGTGTTCTTTGAAAGAAACGAGACAAAACAACTCCTAAAAATGTGGTCCAGCGGTGGTGGATTACGACGGATTATATTGGATTATCCTGGATTAACTCACCTATTTACTATTTTTCAACCGAACTACTCACGCCTACCCCGAAAGGGAAATGGCCTAATGGTATAATAATAATAATAATAATAATAAACTCTGCGTGCACAATTACTCTGGATTAGCTAAGATTACTTTGGATGGAATAGGATTACATTGGATAACATCAAATTATGGTAAATTATACTAATGGGCCCAAGTGGAGAGCTTTACGTAATGACTTTGTGAAGCTTTTCGCTTGAGGTGCTTGCTAGAGAGAAGTAGTTGAATTTTTAACCGAAAACATTCATTTTCAACTAAAAAAGATAAATTTCCCATTGAAAATGGAATAGTTACATGTTCAGCCAAAGAGATGAATTTTCAATAAAATAGATAAACTTTTAACCAAACAGTTGAATTTTCAAACAAAAAGAATTATTTTCTACCAAAATAAATGAATCTTTAATAGAATATAGTTCAACTTTCATCCAAATAGATGCATTTTTTTACAAAAAAGATTAATTTTCTACCAAAATAAACGAAACCTCAACAAAATAGATGAACACTCAACAAAATAGTTAAAATTTTAACTAAAAAATATCAATTTCCCACCATAAATGAAATAGATACAGCTTCAGTTTCAAAAATTGATTATACCCACGAAAGAAAGAATTTTCAACAAAATAGTTACAGTTTCAACTATGGAGATGAATTTCCAACTATTATAATGCATCTCGAACCCAAAAGTCGATTTTTAAGAAAATATTTTTTGATTTTATGGTTTTGACCAAACAAAATGTATTAAATAATTTGATGCTAATTGTATCGAAAAAATTTTGATTTTAGACCAATAGACAAAATACAATTACCATCAAATTATTTTTTTAACAAAATAGTTCAGCTTTCAACCATGTGTTCACAAATTTTTGACCAAAAAGATCAATTTTCTACAAAAATTAACGGATTTGTAACAAAATAGATGAATTTTCAAACACATGGTTGAAATTTCAAGCAAAAAGGTTAATTTTCCATCAAAGTGAACCAGTTTTCAATAAAATACACGAATTTTCAACAAAGTAGTTCAATTTTTAACTAGAAAAGATCAATTTTTCGCCAAAAATGGAACAGTTATAATTTCAGTTAAAAAAAAATCAATTTTTCACCAAGAAATCGACCAAAAAATTAATCTTTTTACCAAATATTTCATATTTCACTAATTTGTTAAATTTAAAACCAAAAGGATTAATTTTCTTCCTACATGAATGAATTTTCTACAAAATAGATGAATTTTTAACGAAATAATTCAATTTTTAACTAAAAAAGATCAATTGCACACGAAAAATTATATAGCTACATTTTCCTTTTCAAACATCAACTAAAAAAAAAATAAATGAATTTTCAACAAAATAGTTGAATTTCTAATCGAATGGTTGAATGTATAATCAAGAAAATGAATTTAAATCAGAGCATTTGGATTTAAAAAAATATATATTCTGAATCAATTTGTAGAATTTTCTACCAAATAGATTATTTTTAACCACATAATTCAATTTTCAACCGAACAATCCCCATCCAAATTACTCCGAATTAGCTGGATTACTCTTGATTACGTGTATGTATACTAGGGTGGTCCAAAAAACGCTTTTCGAGCTACAGGGCAAGCCCCCCCGCAAAAGTTTACATTTCCAGAGAAAAAAAATCCCCAATTTTCTTTTTTTTCGAAATTCGAATATTAACACCTGCCACCGGGCACTTCAAACTCCCATTAATTAACATGGGGAAATTTTGGATTTTCGAAAAATTGAACTCATACTTCAAGGTTTGTTCGAAACTCGCCAAACTTTTTAGGGATTGAAAAGGAGTACCCATGAAATAAAATCATACTGATAACTTTTATTTTTAACCCACCCTAACCCCCCCCCCCCCCCCCAACAGCACCCCAAATATGACCCAAAAATGAAAAAACTACATTTTCACGTATTGTTACTTTTTAGCAATTTCCGTCGTTTTTTTCATACGAATAATTACTAATGGACAACTTGAATATTTCCCATGACTTTTCAAACAATTTTAAATTGTTTAAACGAATGTAACTCATTTAAACAATTATTTCTTCCCAAAAAATGTAAAACATAATCATATTTTCTGATTCAAATGTAATAATTTGTCATTGTTTGAGTAGTCATTTTTTTAAAAAACATTATGTCATTATTTAAACAATTACTTATTGTTTATTCTCAAGATTTCTAAAAATTGACCCATAGATGTCCAGCCTATTCTCAAATTGGTATCCTATGCTACTCTTTGTTACATAATTATATAATTATGATACATATCTTTTAATTTTTAATAAATTTCTATTTGTTTAAACAATTTTGATCTGCTTAAGCAGTTTTTTTCCGATAACTTTAAAGAAATAAAATAAAATACATATAATTATTTTTCTGACTTCATAGTGTATAGAAAGAATATATTAACCATTTTTTAATTGTTTATACAAATATAATTGGTTTAAACCATTTTCTTCCAAAAATATTTTTTAAATTGTATTTTCTGAATTAAACATAATATTGAATGAATTCGAGGAGTAGTAAATTCTGTTAAAAACGTCGTGTTATTGTTTAAACCATTTTTATTAGTTCAAGCAGTTTTCTATTAAAAAATGTAGATCAATAATATGAAATATTAAACATGGAATTATCTTCGTAAATATATTTTAATGTATATTTTTTCTGTCTTCCAGCATGTCAGATTGATATTCATAAGACTTTAAAATTCTATAATAAAATATAATCTAAATCCATTCCATATGCAGTCTAATTATGAAGAAATATGAAGAAAGCAATGATAAATACACTTTTTTAATTCAAATCTTATTATGACTTTGATGATTTATTTAATAATGCGCCAAAGAAGAAGTAAACCATCTATACTCAATTTGAAGGAAATTTGAAGGAAAAACATAATAATTAATTGTATAAACAATAACATAAAGTTTTTAGCAGAATTTATTACTCCTCGAAATCATTCAATATTATGTGTAGTTCAGAAAATACGATTTAAAAAATATTTTGGAAAAGTAATTGATTAAAAAAATAGAAATTTATCAAACATTAAAAGGAATGTATCAAAATTATGTAATTATTTAACAAAAAGTGGGACAGGATACCAATTTGAGAAAAAAACTGGACATTTCTGGGTCAATTTTCAGAAATTTTGAGAATAAACAATAAGTAATTGTTTAAATAATTACCTAGTGTTTTCAAAAAAAATTACTGCTCCAAAAAAGGACAAAATATTACATTTCAATCAGAAAATACGATTATTTTTTACATTTTTTGGGAATAAATAATTGTTTAAATAAGTTATATTTGTTTAAACAATTCAAAATTGTTTGAAAAGTCATGGAAATATTCAAATTGTTCATTAGTAATTATTTGTATGAAAACGATCCCTAAAAAGTTTGGCACGTTTCGATCAAACCCTGAAGCATGAGTTAAATTTTTCGAAAATCCTAAATTTCCCCATGTTATTTAAATGGGATTTTGAAGTCCCCGGTGGCACGTGTTAATAGGGTAAGAGCACTAGTGGTTGGCACTGCGCCAGTTATTGGCACCCTCTCTCATTTTTGTTAAATTTTAAGAAAATGCAAACATTTATCGTATTTTGCTGGTATTATTTTTATTCTACCATTATTTCTGCGTGTACCGACATATATAATTCATACAAAATAATGTCAAATTTAGTTATAAAATAATGAATTCACTTCAGTTCTTAGGGTGCCAAGAATTTATCCGGTTTTCTAAAGAAAATGTTTAGCTGACAACATTTTTTAATTTTGTTCAAACAACGTTGTGAACAAGTAAATCTGTTCCAATTTTTGTGAATATTGAAAAGAAATACTTGCAATATAATCAAAATAAGGAATGAACCTCGACAATAATTTATTTATTAATTTTAGGGGGGGTGCCAATGGAAATTAATATAAAAAGTATGGTCTCTAGTCGTTGGCAACCCAGTGCCAATGACCAGACCATGCAATTCGGGAATGATTTCATTCATTGGCACCCCTGCCTCGCCGGAAAAAAGTAAGGTTATGTAATCTCAAGACCTTGTGTTGACATGAGCCGTTTCACGTATTTCTGATCAAATGAAGTGTTAAAAGTGCCGGAACAACAAAAGTCGTTACTAGGTATACGAAAAATTAGCTAAAAATTATAATAAATGAAGCTGTCATTTATATACCGGATATACCGGTAATCGTAACCTCCAAAGTTCTGTTCAGATAATTTATTATTCTTTTTAGGCCTCGAGGTATAGGTAAATATTGGTTTCATTTAAATTATAAATGGAATTTTATTATCTTTATACATATTGTGTTTAATAATATTGTCGTACAATGTTTTAAATGTTACGCAGGAATTCATGTTATTATAAAATAGCCAAAGTTTTTATTTAATCGGTGGGCGATTTATTTTGACTATATTTATTTATCCATGTTTGAATTTGTTTATTCATTTTTATAGTTTAAAGTAGAAAATGAGTAACATTTATGGTTTTTATTTTATTTATTGCCATATTATTGCCCGTCAGAGAGTATCTCTGAGGAAAGAAAAACATAAGCCGAAGAATACATATGTGCCATGGCTAGGCTTTATAGCTGCTGTCAAAGATATTGGCTTGTCAAAAAACAAAATTTATAAAATACTAAATTTAGAATTATTAATAGAAAATTTATTTCATATTTTCAGTTGCACAATTTGTTTTTATCAATGTTTTAACGCAATTACAGAAGTTTGAAGAGGTTATGTGATTGTAGTGCCAATCACTGGTGACGAGGGGTGCCAATAACTGGGGTTAGCAGTGCCAAGCACTAAAATTTTGGGACTACATGCTTATTTTTAATAATTTTTCAAGTTTTTTTCATCTTTGAATAATAATTCAACATTCCAGTGTGTTCTGCATAATATTTGGAGTGCCGGTATGATTATCACTATTTCAGAATTCAATATTTTATGTGTTTATTTATTTCCTAAAGTCTAAATTTCCTCTTAAGATGCCAATAACTGGTGCTCTTACCCTATTCGAATTAAAAAAAAAATGGGGATTTTTTTTCTTTGGAAATGGAAACTTTTTTTGGGGGGGGGGGACTTGCCCTATAGGGTGAAAAAAAATTTTGCAATGCATTTTTGGACCACCCTAATGTATACATACTTTGAAGTACCTGTATTTTTATTAATTACTTTGAATTACAGGTGCATTACGTGGATCATCTAAATTACTCCAAATTACCTGGATTAGGAGTGGATTACTCTGGATAAGAACTAAATTACTTTTCGATTAGAACTTGATTAGAACTAGATTACTTCTTATTACTAGTTTAATAACCTGAATTAGAACTGGATTACTCCATCTGAGAACTGCATTACGCCGGAACACAAGTGATTACCTTTGGATCACGAGTGGATTACTCCGAACAACTGATATTTCTCAAAATTAATTAAATTACTCCGAATTACAAGTAGATTATCCTGGATTACTCAAAAACAACAAATGCATTACCGCGGATCAAAACTAGAGTATTCAGATTATAACTCGATTATTCCCGATGATAACTGGATTACTCCAGTTTATAAGTGGATTACTCTGAATTACAAGTTGACTTTTTCTGAATACTGAGATTGCTCTGAATTACTTGAATTATTTCGAATTACAAGAAGATTACGTGGATTACCTGCATTACTTTGAATTTCCTGGATTAGAAGTTAATAATTTTGTTTCAATTAATTTTTAATTAAGATTTTAAGAACTTAATTACTTTAGATTAGAACTCGATTAGAATTAGATTACTTCGTATTACAAGCTTATTACTTCCGATTAGAACTGGATTACTTAATATCAGAACTGAATTACGCCGGAACAGAAGTGTATTGCTTCAGATCACAAGTGGATTACTCCGGAATACTCCAGATAAAAACTCGATATTTCGAGAATTGAACTCGATTATTTCGGATTGGAACTAAGCAACTCCTACTCAGAACAGTATTACTCTGGGTTGCAGCGGATTATGTCAGGTTGCAAGCGAATTTTTCTGGATTACAAGTGTAATAATAAATACTCTGGATTCCCTGGAATACTGAGATTACTCCGAATTACTTGAATTATCGGGATAACAAGTAGATTATCATGGATTACTCAGAAATAAACATTGATACCCCTCCCCCATATAACTCCCTTCATCACCGAGTGGATTACGTTGCATTGCAAGTGGATTACTCCGGATAACTGAAATGACTTCGAATTACTTGAACTACTCCCGATTACAAGCATACATAATTTTGGTGTACCCGGATTAGAACTGGATTCCTTCAGATTGGAACTCGATTAGTCGGGATTACAAATAGATTACAGTTGAGAAGTGGATTACTGTAGATTATAAGTGGATTATGCTAGGTGGGAAGTGTATTACTTCGCATTACAAGTAAATCATGCTAGATTTCAAGCGGATTACTTCGTATTACAAGTGAATTATGCTAGATTGAAATTGGATTACTTCGTATTACAAGTGGATTACTCCGCCTTACAAGTAGATTATCCTGCATTACTCCTAATTATAAACGTGTTACTCAGGATGAGACATTATTACGGGAATACACCCGTGAGGAACTGTATTACACTGGATCGGAAGTGGATTATTCTGTATTGGAAGCGAATTGCCGCAGATTACAAATGATATACTCTGGAATACTGAGATTACTCTGAATTATTTGAATTACTCTGGATTACCCCGAATTACAAGTGCATTATTCCTAATTAAAACTGGACTGCTTCCATTTTGAACTGGATTACTCTCGATAACAAATGGATCAAGCCGCATTGCAAATGGATTACTTCGAAATACTGAGATTACTCAATTACTTGAATAACTCCGTATTATCAGTCTATTATTCCGAATTACTCCGAACTAAAAATCTATCACACTGGATTAGAATTGGGAAACTCCAGACTAAGCCTTGATTACTCTGGATTACAAGTGGATCACTCCAGATTAGAACGGGACCACTCCAGTTCAGAACTGGTTGCTCTGGATCACAAGTGGATAACGCCGGAGTTCAAGTGGATTACTTCACATTACGATGGATTACTCAAATTATACAAGACTACTAGTTCGGATAACCGAGCGGTCCAGCGGACTACAAGCTTTGTTTCCCTCTCCGAAAGGAATTGATGTGTGTAGATAAATTTCTTAAGAGAGATATGGACTTTTATAAGTGGTTTCTATTCACGCTGGTGGAAACTTGTTAGCTTGCTACAATGTAACTTTATTTCGTAAAATATGCAAAATTATGCCACCCGTTGTAAAGTATAACGGATAAGCTTTGAAAGATGAAGCGGGGATAAAGTGAAGTCAACTAACATGAGGTTAAAATTCAGAACAACATGACAACGTATTTCAATTTTGTGTTACCAAGTTTCAACATTATGCAGTGAGAATTAACTTAATATTTTCGGGTCTAGAGAAATTACAGGATTCTGCCACTGCTATTAAATTCAAATGAGTTAGGCTAGCTTCCTACAAACCTTATCAACCGAATTTCCGTCACTTTACATTTACAACTTTTCATAAGCCTAAGTGGATGGTATTTCTTTTCGGAACGTTACTTCAAATCCAAAAATTAATTCATACTGTACTATATCATTATAACTGTCCATGTAATTATACCCATCAAGATCCAAGTCAAATTAGCGCACGAATTCGAACTCAGAGATGTTATCGTACAACAGTATGTGAGGTTATTGCAATTTGTAACGTTTCAGGTGGTATCACAATTTTTAAACATTTCTCAGTAAATATTTATCACAAGAAAATTTCAAATTTTCAGTTGAGTCTCTTCATTTTTCATTTTAAAATTGAGAAATACAAAATTGAAAACACCCAGTTGAAGGGTGGATATAAGGGTGGACCGAAAAAATTAAAAATGATTGGATTCATTCGTAATAGCACTGAAGAATTTCTTTGTGGAATTACGAACAAATTTTTGAAAAATTCCCTTTTAATTTCTCAGTATTGTGAAAGTCGATTGGAAATTTTTAAGTTTTTAATTTTTGTAATTGTTTTTATATGGAAAACTATTTTCGGGGGGAGGAGGTGGGTGAATTTTTTGAAAGATGACCATAGATGGAAAAAAGTGAGGAAAAGTTTTTTCGTTGGAATATAATATTTCAAAAAATTACCAAAAATTCAATTTTGTTAATATTTACTTAAAGTTCCATGTACCGAAAAATTAGGTACCTGATATACCTTATATTTTCTTGCAATTTTATGCTTTTTGGTGAGAAAAAATAATTTTCTCGAGTTGAAATTCATCATTTTTCTTGAAAATTCCATTATTTCAGTTGAAGATTCATCACTTAAGATGGGAATTCATCTTCTTCTGATAACCTGGTTGAAATATCAACTATGTATTTTGTTGAAAATTCATGTATTTTTGTTGCAAATTCGTCAATTTAGTTCAAAAATTATTCTTCTATGTTGAAAATTCCTCTTTTCGGTTAAAAACTTTGCTATTCGAGTTGAAGATTTATCATTCTAGTTGAAAATTCGTTATTCTGGTTCAAAATTCAACGAATGTGGTTGCAGATTCATCATTTTAGTTGAAAAATCATCGATTGGTTGAAAATATAACTGTTCTCTTTAAAGTAATTTTTTTGTTGATTTCAACTATTTATGATTTGAAATTTAAATATTTTTTGGTTGAAATATCAACTATTTGGTTGAAAATGCGTCCGTTTTGGTAAAAAATTAATCTTTAATCTTTTCATGTTGATACATCTTTTTTCTTGAAAATTCCGCTAGTCCAGTTGAAGATTCATCATTTCAGTTGAAAATTCATCATAGGGTTGAAAATCAATTTTTTAAACTGAAAATTGAACTTTTTACTTTTGGTTGAAAAACTCTTTTTAGATAAGATTTCAATTATTTGGTTGAAAATTGATCTTTTTATTCAAAAATTGAACTATTTGGTTCAGAATTTAATTTAATATAGTATTGACATTAACTTGAGTGAAAAAAATATTTTCCTCCTTTTCTTGAAAAATCTCGTTATTTTCCCTGTTTTTACATAGGGGAGAGTAGGGTAAAACCGGGTTGCGGGTGAAACCGGGTACCCCCTATATCTCGTGTATCGTGCTGCCCCCTGGGTCTAGTTTGATATATTTTGTTTATTTAGATTCCCTGACCTTATTTTCGTAATAAGTGTCTAGCCACATGTGTTTTTTGTCTCAGGAGACAATACCAAATTTTTTGTGGTTGAACGTTACAATTCTTGGTGACAAGTACGTTACCGTGGTTCTTGCAGTCGTACAGAAACTGTACAGCTAAGTGGAACACTTGATTCCGTACCTATTATAGAGTATATAGCAATAGTTATCATCATTTGTTTATGCTCAGAACCACGTGAGCACAAAGTTTAGTTATTTATTGCATGTGGGGGCAAAACCGGGTACTGATGGTAGGGGTAAGACCGGGTAGTACTGGGCCTTACCCAACGTGCCATAAAGTGGCAAAAAACTGTCAAAAAACGTAGAAGTAGTCTATAATTTTATATAAGTGTTATCGTACATTATTATTATATATGAGTATTATGTCATCCGCGGTAATAACCCCCTTTCAAAAAAAAACATTGATTTTTGTCACACAGGAGAAAATAATCATGAAAAATGTTACATGATATCTGAATTTCAGAATTTATTCATACGTTTTCTAATAATTTCTAATAATGAACTTTTTTAATTTGACGATGCCACTAATGTACAGAAGTGAGTCTGATAGGCAAAGCTGCCCTCAAGCGCCGAAGACATCGAAGACATAGAAGAGAAAGAAGGATGATTTTTCATCAGAAAAGGAACCGGAAGCAGGCACTGATAAAGCTTGCATTTTTTGGAATGAGCTTTAATCTGTATCGACTAAGGGGTGAATTCAGAATTGCATTGTGTGCCCTAAATAACATGCAGCAATGTCAAACAGGGCAAATTCATGTGTGATTACTGCTAAATCCATCGTCAGTACATCTAGGATGCTGAATATCATAGTCTTAATCATATTAAAACCTTCGTGAGTGCACCCAAGATACTCAGCGTACCAATGTTTATTATATTTGATTACAAAAAATTCAATTTTTCTTAATTTTAATAAGTTTTTGAATTATTTGCATAGGTACCCGGATTTACCCTTCCCACGCGGCAAAAACGGGAATTTCGTGTTTTTTTTCAAACATTTTTTTTAATATGAAGAAAATTTTTCTTTGCACATCTGAATTCACTTTCTTGTAGCTAAAGAGTCACAGAAAACTTCTCACTTCGAATAAAAGCTTTTTAGCTTTTCGTTTTTGAACAAAATGCCATCAAAGACAAAGTACCCGGTTTTACCCTACTCTCCCCTATCTTGTCATGTAATTTGTCAAAGTATTCTAAATAAACATGCTTATTGAATGCCTAGAAACTTGTACAATTAGGAACTCACTCATCTTTTCATAATATTACTTTTACAAATGAAAGAAAGTTATTGTATTATACAATAAAATAGTACTATTTTTATTTCTCTATATATTCACAAGGACTGATAGAAATATAATTTTTAATAAAATCACGAATTCGCATACATACTCCGAGTCAATTGATTGAACAAAATTTCGAAATACTTGAATGGCCCTGTACTATGAAAAATGGTGTTGCTGCATGAATTTTAGATCAAATATTTTTTAAATACTGCATGAAATTCTAAAAATTTTAGTACATTTGAAAAATCTTAAAAATTTTTAGAAACAAAAAAGATAAAAGAGAGTATCCAAATCCCTATTCAAACAGCGACCATGAAACGTCACATCTTGCTAAATGCTAAACGATTCAGAATAATGGTCTGCAGTTGCTCCATTGACTAATGAAGTATCCAGCAGACAGCTGGCGAAAATTCAATTTACGGTTTCTAACAGAAATATATTTTCTCTTGATATTGTTGAAAAGAGGCAGCCGTTCGTAACCAAACCTTACTGAAAATTACATTTTCGCTTAAAATAGAACCTTAAAAAGATATTAATGAATAATGTCATTCAAGTGCGTGAGAGTTAGATATTTACAAGGATAACCTCAAATTTTTGTAAATCACATTTCGGATTCATGGGAATAATTTTTCCTATTGTCTAACCAATATTAGTTTAGGTGAAATTCTAGGTATTTTGAACACCTTTTGGGCCCTTCTTATTTATACATTTAAAACACATTTCAAATAATAAACGCAAAAATGGGTAATGTTAAACGTTTAAACTTGCAATCGCTAGCAGCCATATTGATTCCTTCATCAATGACACAATCGCGCTACTCAGACTGTAGAACTTCCGGTGATTCGCTGAACCAATCAGATTTCCCCGCAAAAATTCAAAAAATATACTTTTCAAACCTTAAATATAATTTCAACTTATTTGAAAGCACTTTCCTTCAGTGAATGCATTAATATTTTAGTAATCTTTCAATGAAATTAAAAAAAAATTTAAATATGCAACAACTCCCTCATACCTGAAAAATCTTGAAATACCTGGTCTTGTCAGGAAATGTTTTTCCATGATTCAAGTTGATACCCTAATCGTTATTTTGAACTCCAATTTGTACCTGTTGAGTAATTTCTAAATGTTCTACTTTTGAATAATTTGTAACAAAAAGTTTGGTAAATGCTGATTGAAAGGGGAGAATTTTTGCTGACGTATTCTTTGATGTTGAAAAAGCTGACTCCCCCCTCCCCTGTATTCTTGGGGGTAAGGGTAATAGGGTGACTCGAACTCCGGACTCCGGACGTACCAACGCAACGCAACGATGACTCGAGACTTTGCGCAAGTTACAAAAGGGAAATTCAGAATAGAACCGCAAACTGAATGGTGAATCGATAGGAACGCGGCAGCAGAAGATTGCGATAGATAGACAGCGTAGATAGGAAGGCGCTGTATTTAATCGCGGACATATCGCTTCTCTATCGGCATAAGTACGGCTGCCTGGTACCCATTTCCGATCAGCGACTACCATTATAATACTTCACTCGTTCTCGTTCCTTCGAGTCACTTTCTCAGATTCTTTAGTTCGCAATCTCATTAAAACAAAAAATATCCAAGCCTTTAATGCTTTTCAATCTCAGAAGCACTGCTTTCCTTCCAATGTAACTTGTTTTATCTTAGTCCTTTCAATGCATTCAAGTACAATTTTTAATTTAATCTATTGCGAGCGTCCATCCCGTGTAGAAATTTTGATAGGAATTTGGAAGGGTCCCGGCTAGTTTTCCCTACTTCTGATCGGGCGCTAATCGGGCGGACTAGAGAGGGCCAGCCTAGTTCTGTAACGACGTTTTAGTCGGGCTCTATCTAGAACTTCTAACACAGTACTAACGGGAATACCTCTCTACCGCCCGTCTCGATCCTGCCTTTTTTCCGGTACTTTCACCCTTTAGCCTTTCAGTCTTTTTATGTTGATCAGGAACAACTACATCCTGGCTAAAATACAAGATTCAGGGCCTGGCTAGACGCACATGGATTTTTTTAGACACAAAGGATCCTGCGTATAACTTAAAAGTCCACTTTTCCTAGTGAGACCCAAAAAGGCGAGTTGTTTAGAAGACAGTTGAATCTTCGATCCTAATATTTGAATTATTGTCTAAAAACGTTCCTTTCCAGCTAAGAGATATGAATTCTTAACCAAGCATAATTACTTTTCTACCAAAAAAGATGGATTTTAAATCCAAAAGGACGATCTTTTACAAAACAATTAAATTTTTGACCAAAAACGATGACCGTAACAAAATAGTAGAATTTTCGACAAAATAATTTAACTTTCAACAAAACAGTTGAATTTGTTACCAAGTAGTTGAATTTTTAACCTACAAAGATGAATTTTTAACCTAGAAGATTATTTTTTTACAAATAAGAATTAATTTTCAACAAAATACATGAATCTTCAACCAAATAGTTGAATTTTCTACTGATAAAGATATATTTACAACCAAAAATGGAACAGTTAAATTTTCAGTTTGAAAAACTATTTTCACAAAACAAGAAAATTTATCAACCAAAAATGGAAAATGGAATGCTTCATTTTCAGATCAAAGGAATTAAATATTGACAAAAAAAAGTTTCTAACAGAATAGATAAATTTTTTAATAAATAGTTTAATTTTCATCCAGATAGTTTATTACTCCACCAAAGTAGTTTAATTTTCAAACAAAAATATGAATTTTGAACAAAAAATGTTAATTTCCAACCAAAACTTTAATTTTCTACCAAACTGTTTTTGTTAGCCAAAAAGACGAATTTTCTGCAAAAGAGCTGAATTTTCAAATCAAAAATATAAATTTCCCACGAAAAGCCTTATTAACGCTCAAATAGCTGCATTCTCAACTAAAATGATAAATCTTCAACCTAAGTTAATTTTTTTACAAAATAGTTCAACTTTGAACCATATAGTTGATTGAAAACAAGGATTTTCTACGAAATACCTAATGGATCATATTTTAATAAAAATGTATTTTAATTTTTAATAAAAAAAAAAACGATCAATTTTCTACCATAAAGACGAAATTTCAACAAAATATATGAATTTTCAACCAGAAAAAAATCAATTTTTAATTTAAAATACGAACTTTGAACCAAGCATGGAATATTTCCATTTCCATTGCAGAAAATTATTTCTGAATCCAAAATAACAAACATTTGTAACACAATACTCAAATTATTAACTGAATCGTTAAATTTTTCACCAATGTAGTTTAATTTTCAACCGGAAATTTGAATTTTCAACAAACAGATGATTTTCAACCAAATAGTTCAATTTTCTATCAAATTGTTGAATTTAATGAAAAAATGAGTTCTCAATGAATCGTGTAATAGTTAAATAAAAACAAAAACAAAATTCATTTTATATCAAAAGCAGTTGAATTTAACGATCGAAGACGAATTGCTCACTAGATAGTTGAATCATCAACCAAAACAGATGAATTTTGAACCAAGTAGTAGCATTTTTAACCAAAAAAAGGATGAATTTTCAACCAAAAAGATTCATTTTCTACTAAACACACGAATTTTCAATCAAAATGTATAAATTTTCAAATAAGATCAAGTCTCAATGTAAAATATGAATTTTCAAATCAAAATGAAACAGTTATATTTTCAGAGCAGAAAATTAGTACTCATTCAAAAAAAAAAAAAATTTTAGGAATATAGTTTAATTTTCATCCAAAGAGATAAATCTTTTATTAAAATGATGAATCTTGAGAAGAAATTATGAATCTTCAAAAAAATTAAGTTTCGGGAAAAGAATTCAACATTCAACTAAAGAGTTGAATTTTTAACCAAAAGGTTGATTTTTCAACTAAGAAAATTAATTTTGTTACAAAAAAGATGAATTTTCAATCAAATAGTTGAATGTTCATATAAAAACTTGAATTTGTAACTGAAGTAGATGAATTTTTAACCAAATAGTTACGCTTTCCAACCAAAAAATTAACTGTCAACTAAGAATAGTTGGATTTTCTTGATTGGGTTCCATTAAATTAGTTCAAATTAAAGCGGAGAAACGAGAAAAAGGGGAAGTTTTTTGAAAACGAAGAAAAAAATAAGAATTCTTTGAAAAACAAAAAAAGGAATAAGAACTAATTTTTTAGTTAATTCTTCATTTACATCAATGTTTCAGAATGAAGAAAATGCCTAAAGATCAACTTGATCTAATTTTAATTTTTGCTCAATTCTAATTTTTAGTTCGAGATAGAAAATTTCGTTGAAGAAATATAATTTTGACAATTGGGATAGAGAATTACCGTGAAGAATTATAATTTTGAGTTGAAAAAAGGAATAAATAAAAAATCCGACATATAATTATTATTATTATACCATCAAGCGTTTTCCCTTCCGGGGTAGGTGTGACTCGCTCGGTGAGGAAATGAGTAATGTGAGGTAGGGAGTATAGATCAATAAATATAATTTTGATTTTGCTACAAGAAATTTTTATAAATAATTATTGTTCTGATTTTAGAAAAAGGGCATTTCAGTAAACATATATCATTTTGACAATTTGGGCAAGAAATTCCAGTACAAAATTGTCGTTTTTACTTGAGGTTAGGGAATTTTCGTGAAGAATTATAATTTTGTTTGGAACAGGGATATTATAACAGAAAATGTTGTGAATAAAGTATATTTTTGACTTGGAACTGGAAATTTTTGAAAATAAATTTCATTGATTCGGAGTAGAAAATTTCTCATTTCTTCCAGTCACTTTTGTAGAAGCCTTAGTTCGCAATCTCATTAAAACAGAAAATATTTCACTCCTTTCATTCTTTTCAATCTCAGAAACACTACTTTCCTTTCAAAGGGTCTTGTTTTAATCCTTTTGAAATAATGCATTTAAGTGGAATTCTGAATTCTATCTATTTCATTTTGGATTTCAATACACCATAGAAGAACGATTCAATCAATTTTCCAAATGTTTTTAACGCTTTTTGTAAATTAAGAAACTGAGCATTTGTAGGTGTAAAATTATAGACTATTTCCGCTATTCAGGGAATAAATATTAAAAGATGCAGATTCATGATTACAAAAAGGGGAATATACCTGATCAGGAAATCGGGGAAATCAAAAAATGACCGGGAATTTCGTTCATCTGAAAAAAATCGAGTAATGGTCAGGAATTTGATTCAGTGACCCGGATTTTTCTCTTATGTATATTTACTAATATTCAAATTAAAAGTAGTTTCATATATTTTATTACTCTAGTTCTGAGCTGGGACAGTGCATTTTCCAAAAGAATGATAATTTTAAGCTTGGGACAAGGAATGATAGTTTTCTGACTTTGGGACAGGAAATTTCCACAAAGAATCAGATTTTGACTTTGGGATAGGGAATTTTTCAAAAGAGTTATAATTTTGAGATGGAACTGGGAATTTCCGGGGAGAAATATTATTTTCATTTTGGGTTCACTTTAAAACAGAAAATTTCATTTAGAATGATAATTTTTACTTTAGGACAAGGAGTTTCTGTAAAGAATTATAAGTTGACTTGGAACATAGAATGTATGGAAATCCCGTGAAGAATTATAATTTGGTCTTGGAACTAGTAATTTTTCACATGGAATGGGAAATTTTAGAAAATAATAATCCTACTTCTAATTTGTAAAAAAGGAATTTACAAAAAAAAATCCTTTTTCCTTCTCTGAATTGGTCAGATTTTGAAAATTCTCCCTTCTAAATATTTTTTTCGCGAAAAAAAATTTGTCCGAATTTGAAACTTCTTTCTTCGTAGATGGACATAATTCTGACTGGAAACAGGGAATTTTAGACAAATTTAATTGTGATGTGGTATAGGGAACTTTATCAATAATTTGAATTTTCCACATTGAACGGGAAATTTTAGAAAAATAATTTTAATTTTGATTTAAAAAGTAAGAATTTATAACAATTTGAATTAAAAATTCTTTTTTTTTTTGTAATTGAACATTTTTTTGAATTTGAAACTTCCCTTCGGCAATACATGTAATTTCCATTCGGAATCATAATTTTCACGTTGAAATAGGAGATTTCCGTAGAGAATCATAATTTAGAAGTTCGGACAGCGAATTATCGTAAAGAATCATTATTGCAGTTGGGACAGAGAATTTTTTTAATGGAACGGAAATTTTGTAAAATTAATTCAATTCTGACTTAGAAGAAGGAAATTACCAAAACAATCCCTGTTTGAAGTTAGGATTATAATCACTTAGAAAAGTATATATTCCAAATAAGAAGTTTAATTAATATGACCAAAAATTATCTGATGATTTAATTTAGAATTTATTATCATTCTCTTTTAGAATTCCCTTTTCCAAATCAGGAATCTTTTATACATTTTTTCAAAATTATGAAAAATCTCTTCAAATCTTTTATAATCGTTTAGAATTATACAAATCTTTTGAATTCTTTTGAATTGACCGGAAGTTTTTTTTTCAAATTTTTCAAATTTTTCAACATTTCAAAATTATCAAAATTTGAAATCATCCGTAAATTAGACACTCTGCAAAATTAGAACACTTCTAATCAGAATTTGATATTGTTTGAATTATTCAAATCGTAATAATTGTTTTCATTCGAAGATTAGGGCTAGAAAGGGATGATATCTTCACCTTTGAAAGTATAAAAAAAAATTCGCAAATCTTTGTTTATAAAGTGTTACTGTTATCAGCAGTAAAATATTAGGTCAGAAAGTTAGGATTGTTGTGTGGAATTTAGAATTTGCTACCATGAAACTTTACGTCTCGTGCGATTGAGACAAAATTTTCTTTTGTCATTGTAATTTTTTTGAACTATTGCAAACATACAACCTCTATTAATAATCAATTCGTTGCGACAAGGATTTATTGCATACCTTATTATAGAACAGTTCCCTGATCTTAAATTCGAACAGATAATTTTCGATTTCAGTTGATTCGATGCGGTTAACTGTCGGAAAAGGTAAAACGCCCCTAATTGAGGGTGATTAAGAACAAATTTTTTGGTGTCATAGCAGGTGTAATTTTTCTCCCCGGAATGTGCCCTTAATGCATTCTAATCAAACAGTATACTATACTATATCAAAGAGAAAAAATCTCCCTCCCATATCTTAACATAATTTCTAGCCTGTTTCATGAATAAATTAGGTAGCGAACGGTGAAAAGTGGGGAACTATTATAACAGACTCGTTAGTTATATTATGGCTGGAAGACACGTGATGTTCAGATCCGCCATTGGCAGTGTTCGCCGTTAGAAGTAGTATTAAACTGTTATGTTTTTCCGTTAAACTACCAATCAGCCTGATTCGCCTTCGATCAATAGCTCGAGGTGTTCCGAACTTTTTTCAGAATAAGGGTTTTATCTATCGAATGCCATCATTATACTAGAGGCACGTTCTCGTTTACCAGTGTAAGTCAGGGAAAACGTGGAAATCAGGGAAAAGTCAGAACATTTTGTTAGTCAGGGAAATTCAGGGATTTTTAAATATAATTGCAAGAGTCATTAAATTTCTGTAAGATGCACTTCAACTGTCAATAATACACAGGGCAAGTCAAGGAAAACCTAGAAGGGAGAAATCAGGGAATTTGGTTAGTCGGGAAAAGTCAGGGATTTGAAATAAAATCACGAAAATCAGGGATTTTCTGTAAGAAGTTCTTTATGTAACTACTAAGAAATATATAAGGCAACTCAAAAAAAACCTGGAAATCAGGGAAAAGTCAGGGATTTTGAAAAAAATTGCGAAAGTCAGGGATTTTCTATAAGAAGCTCTCTAAGTAACTGTCAAGAATATAAGGGACAAGCCAAAAAAAAGTCTGGAAATCAAGGAGAATTCAAAGATTTTGAGATTTTGAGATTTATTTTAGTCTGAGAAAGTCAGGGATTTTGAAACAAAAATTACGAAGGTCAGGAATTTTAAGTAACTGTCAAGAATACACAAAGCAAGCGAGTAATTTCGTGGTATTCTCAAGGATTTTATTAGACTTCAAAAATTTCAATCATTCTGAAGAATTTCAAAATCTCGCAAGGTATGTATTTTAATAAATTTCCAAGGATTTCAGGAAATATCAGATTCCACATAATTTCACGGAATTTTATCATATACTTTCATGGATTTCAAAGAATTTATTCACAGGCATCAGAGGATTTTGGAGAATTTCCAAATTTATATACATTTCAAAGTACTCAAAAAAAAATTCAAATTAAAAATAAGAGATATTTTGAAAATTCCAAGGAACTTTTAGTTGATTTCAATAAATTGAAGGGATTTCAAAGACTTTGGAAGATTTTGAATTATTTTTAAAAACTGTAAGGAATTTTCTAGAGCTTTGAAAAATGTGAGGGAATTCGAAAACATGTAAAAGGATTTAAAATTATCATTATTAATTATTATTAATTAACAATGTTCCCATTTTTTTATTGATTTCAGTAATTTAATGCAATTTCAAAGGATTTAAAATATTTCAAGGAATTTTACATTGATTTCAAGAATTTGAAGGCCTTTCAAAATGTTTTGAAGGTTTTAAGGTATGTACTTCTGAAAATTACATGGAATGTTATCCATGTGTCGGTAACCGGATGTGCTCAGGAATTTTGATTTTCGGGATTTTCCCACTTCTCTGACTAAATTTTGCTAAATTTGTACGCCAAGGCTTACCTGTAGGCTCATTGAGATTTGAGGTATTAAAAATGTCACATATTTATAATTTTTTCTTTACAAAACATCAAGTAGAGCTAAAAAGGCAAAATATAATTCTATATTTACAAAAACTATGCTGTCCGATTGTACGGTAGCGAGATCTGGAACTACCAAGAATAGGATAAGAGTAAAATTAACGCAATTAACATGATTAAATTCCTGTACATGATTTGCGGTAAAACGCTAATGGACAAAGAGTGTCATGAGATGATCCTCTAAGAATGTGATGTAGAGGAGGCACAAGTTGACATATCTGAAATAAATTCTTTGAGATGGTTTGGGCATGCTGAGGAAATGAGAGATGAACGACTGACGAAAAAAGTGTATCAAGGTAAAATAAATGGCAGTGTGCCCAGAGGCAGACCGCAGAAAGAATGATTAGAATGTGTAAATGAGAGCCTAATTCGAAGAGACATGAGAAGCCTTAGAAAGACAAGAGATTGCATGAGAAAATGCATGGACGTGAAGGAAGTTAGAGAGGTATGCCAAGACAGCAAAGTGTGGCGACAAATAGTTTTAAAAAAATGGGTGAGCAAGAGCGTCATTGAAGTGAATGACGTCTGCAGCAAAAGACTTTTTATACTAATGGACCCAGGTGAGGAGCTTGACATGATGACTTTGGAAGGCTCTTCACCTGGGGTGATTGCTAGAGAGATTGATCAGCGGCCTGGGTCGGAGGAGTGTTGCGGAACGAACGTGTTGTTGAAATAAACACCACGGTAATTCTTGATGAATCTAAAAGTCTACCCCCCCCCCCCCCCCCCACCCCCCAGATTATCCCTTCCTCGCCGAGTGAGTCAGGCTTACCTCGAAAGGGATGTCGCCTAATGTTATAATAATAATGTATGGTTAAGGTGAATGAAAAATTAGTCAGGGCAAAATCAGGGAATTTTGAAAATAATGTTTTTCGGGCACCCCGTATACAAATTCTATCGGAAATTAGCAGTAAATTTTTGAAAACGTTATAAACTTCACATTTACGGCTAATGTGCCTAGCAGTATCTAGAAAAGTATTTTACACGTGCGCCCTGGAACCTTGCCAGATCCCTTAAGGTGTCTCTGTCTGTAATGGTGTCTCCCCTGACGATAATGGCTAATGATCTTGGACTTAAATTTCGCAAATAATGCAGCCAAATCGTTAGAAAAGAAACAACGTATCGAGGTTGGTTCGGAGCTTCGAGGAAACGTATGCGCAAAAAAGGAAGTCCTCAAAATAAGAATAAGAGTTTATTGGAAAAAGTGTTCTAGAAAAAAGATTATATTATTTATGAAGAATTGTACTGTATTCAACTGAGAAAATTAAAAACAATTTCAGAAAATCAAAAAAGATTTCGATAGATTTTTAAAGATTTTAAAAGATTTCAAGAAGATTGCTAATGATTGAAAAAAAAATTTAAGAGATTTCAAAAGTTTACCAAAAATTTTAAAAGAATATAAATAATATCGAGAACATCTAAGAAAAAAGTTTTTTTTCAAGCAAGAAAACTTTTTTCTGATTTTGGACCAAAAATGCCCCTTTTATAGTAACGGATTCTAACAGTGGGTAAGAGTTGTACTTGCCGAACAGTATTTAGCTCTTCAAATTTTAGTTTAATCGAATATCCTCTGATCAGTATGTAAATTTAAAAATGGAAATCTTAGAGAATTCAAAGAAATTTCTTATTGCCAGCAAATGATGTTGAATTTCTTGCAAGTACAGTTTTTTTTGTATTAAATAATAATATAAAATTGTAAAATGAAAAATTAAGTATGTGCTCGAGTAAAAAGTTTCTTAAAATGCAGAAAAAATTTTTTTTTTTGGATCATGTTAAGCGCACATTTTTTCAACAAAAAATGCAATGTGTTCTTCAAGTTTCTTTAGCTCAAATCCAAGAAATTCTTTTACTGTCATAAAAAAATTTGCATGGTGTGTCAAATAACAAATTTGCTTGAAAAAGGCCAAATTCACATTTTCCGAACCCAGGGAAAAATATTTTTCCACAATAACTAAACAATGGTTTTTGAATTGCCATTAAGGAAAATAATTATTATTGTACCAATATAAGTGATACAAAGAATAATATATTTCCGAAAGTAAAGATAAGCTTCTAGATGTCCAAATATTAGTTTCTTGATACACATTACACGACCTTAACTTGAAGAAAATAATTAATTTTAGCATTCCATAAACGTGTCAAATTTTTTTTTCTTTATTGTTAATCTTAATAACTGTATTTATTTATGCTTTCCTCATTTAGATGTTACGATATAATATCTATTTATATAACTGAAATTGAAAATTTCTCGTAAACCATAAGAAAATTGCAAACGATCGTAAGGAGAAATCACTAAGTGGCTCTTTTGGCTTGCTATTTACCTGCGTTTCAATTTACTTTGATGTTATGTACTTACTCCACGCATTGAAGGATATCGTACGTAAAGTGAATTTTTATCAAAATCGATCAAACACTTTGCTCTTTCTCGCTCTGAAAGATGGGAGACATCAAAGAAATTTACCTGATTTTTTTTTACTTATTCGTCGGTAATTAATAATAATGAAAATCTCAAGAAAATATATAAAAATTCTCATATTCTGATCAAAGATATACATGTTCACAATTTATGAATTATTTTGTCAACATATTTTTCACTGGTCATTATAATAAATTAGGTATTCATTTTTACGATGAGCCCAGGGAAGCTGGAAAAGGGTAGAGAAAAAGGAAGAAACAAAGAAAAAAGCCCTTTTAAAAAAAAATTGGACCCTTCATTAATTTATTGATAGAACTATCAAAGTTTAAAATTGTAATTACCAGAATTTTCCGCTAATGATGATTATAATAATATGACTAACGTCTGTGTCATCTCACTTGATAATTTTTTTTTATAATTTGTTTGATTCAGCTTTGGAAATTCCTTGCAAATATGAAATTTCATTCACTCTTTTTCGAAAAACTGAAACCATTTCATCTATTTTATTCGAATTTGAAGATTCTGATTCATCACGTTCTTTAATACCGCTTTATCACTTTCTTTTAAATTCTGGTTCTCTATGTTTTTTGACATTTTGATAAAGAAATTCCTTATATAAAAAAGTCAAACTGGGTTTTTCCTATGCAGCGAAATCCAAAATGATCGTTTCTATTTAGTCGGAAGTGAATAATTATCGTTATACAAAAAAATATAAGTGAATAAACAAACTAGAAAATAAAAATAAAACATTTTGTGAGACCCCAAGAATCATATTATAATCGTTTTTAAACTCAAGTTACTTTTCAGATTTTATTTATGCGAAGAAAGTAATTTAATGTTGTAAGAAAGTTAGAATACTTTTTCTATTTGCAACTGGCACAATATCTCAAGAAAAATTAAGGCTGAGAAAAAATATTTCATTCATTTGAATATCTGTGGAAAGCAGTTATTTTTTTTTAAATAACACTTTGTCGATAGCTTATAGAATGAATTTAAAAAAAATTATTTAAAGAAAATTATTAAAATTATTGTCAAATGATTGGTGCTAAATTGTTGTACTCAGAGTGAGCAATTTCAAAAGTATTTAAGCTTAAAAATACTTCTTACATATTTTTTAGACAATTTTGTGAAAAACTTATCAGTTATTTTTCAGAATCAGTTTTTGGGGTCACGGAATTACAGTTTGATAACAGAATTTCGAAATTCAAGTGAAGTCTAAATTCAAAACTTCTGATTCAATGCGTGAATTGAGAATTTCAATATATTTTATTATTATTATTATTAATTATTATTCATTTTCATAAATTATATATAAATTGAAGATTTAAAATTGAAATTTATTACATTTCGAGATGTATAATTAAAAATTCTTAAATTATCTCAAAATTCAAGGTTTTTAATTGTGAAAGTTTAACTTATTTAATTTATAATTGTGAATTTTCAAAATTAAAACTCTTCACTTTTCATAAGTAACAATTCTTGAATTTTGTCATGAGCTTTTAATTTTAAATCTTCCAAATTGAAGAAACTTCAAATTTATATCATCAAATTTGCAGAGTTTTTTATTTGTCAACTTAAAATTTGCATAATTGTTAATGTTTAGTTTTCAAAATTCAAAACTCTTCAAAACTTCCATTTTGAAGATTTAGAATTTAAAGTTTACAATTGAAAATTCTTAAATTTTATAGATCAGCAATTGACGATTCATTAATTCGGAATACTTTTTAGTTTGAACTGATGCAGTTCTGAACGTTTCTTCGGAATATGTTGTTCAATTTAAAGATTTACGCATGAAAATTCATCAATTTTGAGTACCTTTATTTCAAGACCCTTCAATATTTAATGTGTATAATAGAAAATGATGCAATTTTTAATGCATTTTTTAGAACAGTTAAATTTCAAAGATTTAAAATTTGAAAATATTCAATTGGGAAGATTAAAAATCTAGTCAGCTTTAAAGATGCAAATTATATAATTTTTATGATTCATATTTTAAATGTATGTAATTTTGGACGTTTTTTTTTAAGAAGAATTCAATCTTGAAGATTCACAAGAATGTTGTTTCAAAGGATTTTTCAAGATTTAAGGAGATAAGAGTAAGATATATAGGACCTCCAATTATTTTTAAAAATTGTTGGGATTTTATAACTTTGAATAGATTTCAACAGATTTTGATGGATTGATAAATATTTTTAAAAGTGTCAAGGAATTTGAGGATTTTAAAAAAGGTTTACATGATTTCAGATAAATTTTAAGCGATTTTAAAGATATCAAGAGAATTCACAGATTTTTACTGTTACTTTACTTTTTAAATTAATTCTTTCAATATTCATGTGTTATTTATTCCAATGCTGATTATCCTATAATTGTTTTCTATGTAATGATTCTATATAATGAATTTCCTATAATCCATGGAATCTTTTGCATTCCCATGCAATCTTGAAATCTAAGAGAACACCAAAAATCCGAGTCATTAACCCCTCGAGTCAAACAAGTAATTGAAAATTGTTAAATACGGTCCATTTTCAGAAATAGCACTATGACTTCAGCATTTTTTCTACCCCCTGAAAGATGCATATCTTTTCTTTCTCAAACGATCTTCCATTCTGCTACAAAGAAAAGGTGATAGTGATCAAACTAATTTCCGTTTACAGCTTATTAAATACAGATATCTTAGGCTATTTTTAGAAAAAGGGCAACTGTGTAATTTAAATTTCAGGTTGTTTGTAAACGCAGTGGTTTTTTTGATGGGCAGGAAATCGACGAATGGCCTCGTGATGGCTGCTGAAAAGTCAAGTAGGACACCCCGGAGTGCATTCTCGGATGCATCCCTGTTTCACGCTGAGTTTTACCTAATATTAAATTACCAAGTTTACGAGACATCGACGTGTTAGATTGAAACTCTGCTGGAGACGAGCAGCTTATAATTATATAATCATATGCATCGAGAAAGGAAGACCAAAAAAGGTTCTTTCTCGCCATTGTTATTCCTGCCAGTGGAAAGAGTGACGAGTTGCATAAAACGCGAGGAAGATATTGAAATAATCTCTCCAGATCACTATCTGCGAAATTAAATGGTTACGACATTATGCAACGTGATGGAAAACCCGTTCCAGAATATTTTGTTAGGATCGAGTGAAATGTGTTTATATAACGAAATAACAGTAATTCGAGTCAAAATCATTTTCACGCCTATACCAAACAATAAATGATAATTTTCTCTTATTATTTAATAAATAATAATAGCTCCTTTAATTAAAATTTGTGTCATTTCAGTAATTTTACTTCAGTGTAAATTATTAGTTGACTGCGTTTTTGATACATGGAATCTGATGATATTCCTTGAAAATCCTTGAAATATTTGAAGCTCTCTAATATCCTTTGAAATATTTGCAAATTTTTGAAAGTCTCTGAAATTCCTCGGAATCTTTTTCAATCTTCTCAAATCTTATGAATCTTATTTAATCCTTTCAAATCTCTCGAAATTCAAGGAAATTCTTTAAAACCGCATATTAACCGAAATATTGAAAATAATATCCAAGTACTTGGAACCCTACGAAATCCCACAATACCTGTAAAATTCTGTCCAATTTATCAAAATATTATGAAAAGTTTAGAATTTTTTTATATCCAATGAAATCCATTGAAAATCACTTGAAATCATCCCATTAAAATTCATTGAAATCTTTAACATTCTCTGAAGTTCCTTAAAATCATTAAAAATATCATAAAACCTTCGACGTTCTTCGAAATATCTCAAAATTCTTATGAAGCTTACGAAGTTCTTTGCAGCCCCAAAATATTTGCTTCAATATCAGAAAAGCTCTTGAAATCTTTGAAATAATATCAGATCCCTTAATTAACTCTGATGAAATTCCTTGGAGTAGCCGTAGAATCTTTAAAATCATTTAAATTTATTTAAAACTTTTTGAAACTTTAAAATTTCCTTAAAATAATTCAAATCCTTGGAAGTTTTGTATAATTTTTTGTAAAACGACCACTTGTCTAACATATATAAACGAAAGAAACCAGTTTTTTCAGACAATGAAAAAGAACCCTAGGTTCGAAAAAAGTGTGATCAAATTTTTTGATGAATTGTTGAATCAAAAATTATTTAATTGAAATTTCAAATACTTCAAATTTAGAAGAATTCCAATGTTTTAAATGCTTTTATTTCGCAATTAGGTATTCAATATTTACGTTGAACGTTCTTCCAGGTATAAAAGTTTCGAATTTTTAATTTTCATGACTTGGAAAAATGTTTGGTAACCGGAGAATGACTAGAAACTTGTTTTTGTTTTTAGAGAACTGTATCTATCTATATAATTATTATTTTCTAAACAGAATATATTCCACCAAGGATTAAATTAGGGTTCTTAGCGTCCTGAAGATCCTTGAGAATCTGAAAAAATCCTTGAATTTTTTACCTGGAAAAATATGGAAAAGTCCTTGAATTTTGCTCATTGTCTGGAAGTTTTTATTCCTTCAAAGAAGAATTTCATTTTGAAAATATGAATAAATGATAAATAATAAATAAATAAAAAACAAGTGAAATAAAATATTGAAAATACGCAGATTGTTCAGTTTTATCCCGTGTTATTTACACAGGACTACCGTCGATTTTTTTTTGAAGATTCATATCCCTTTAGTTGAAAATTCCTTTTTTTTTTTTTAAAAAAAAATTTTTTAAACTACAAATTTGAATAATCATGTTGAAGATTCATCATTTTTGTTCAAAATTCATTTTCTTGGTGGATAGATTGACTAATTTGTTGAAAACTTATATTTTATTTGTAAAAAAACTAACTTTTTTAACTGAAAATGTGACTATTTCATTTTTTGTTGGAAATTGACTTTTTTAAATTGAAAAATCAAATACCTGTGAAAAAGTTGAACCATTTGGTTAAAAACTTTGTTTTGTTTGTTTGTATGTTCATCTCTTTGGTTGTAAATTTAACTGTCTTGTTGAAAATCCGTTTTTTATTTAAATCTATTTTTTTACTTGAAAATGTAACTTTTCCATTTTTGATTGATAATTGACGTTTTTTAATTGAAAATTCTGCTTTACTGGTATAAAACTAATATTTTTGTTCGAAATTTCCTCCCTGAGTTAAAAATGCAACGGCTTGGTTGAAAATGAACTTTTTTGTCGAAAATTTAACTATTTTGTTGAAAATGTATTTTGTGAAAAGATATATTCATGTTTTTAATAGACAATCAATCTTCTTACTTCAAAATTCATCGTTTTGTTTGAGAATTCAATTTCATATGTTGAAAATCCAACTTTTTGGTTAAAAAATTCAACTTTTTTTGTTGAAAATTCGACTATTTTTGGTTGAAGCTTAATATGTTTTGTTTCGGCTATTCAACTATATAAATTGGACTATTTGGTTGAAAATTCATCTTTGTAGGTAGAAATACTTCGGAAAATTTAAAAATATTTGAAATCTTACGAAATCCCTTAATTCTTGTGAAAAGTTTTGTAAAATCCATTAATGGATTAATTTTTTACATTAATTACATTAATGTAAAATCCATTAAAGTCCTAAAACCTTATAGATCCCATAAAATCGTTTCCTATCTTCTGCAATTCTAGAAAATTCTTTATAACTGGATCATGAAATGATCCACTTTTTCTCTATATTATTTTTAATCAACGAAATATCATTTAAATACTTGTTGTGCTTACTATCGACAGTTATATGATGAATATTCACCAAACAAGAACCCATGGTTTTGCCTTTTCGACCTTCGTTCGATAGGGAAGAAAAGGTACAGGTAATCGGGACCTTTTCCCTTGCTCACTCACCTTTGAACGGAAGGGACGGGGACAGCAGGTGAAGGGGCGGTTTTTTAATTTAAAAATTAAAATTTTAATTTTTGAGCTACAAGAAATTATAAGCATTCTGATTAATAAATAAAACGGGCCCAGAATATAATATAAATATAAATATAATTACCAATCTATATATTAACTTATATTGATGAATAAATGGTTTATTAAAGCAAAAAAAAAAAGTTTAGGCGAATTCAGTAGTAAATGTAGAAAGTTATCGATGATGGACGACTTGACTCATTATTATTAACAAGAAATCAGTGCATAATAAGAAAATTATTTATGGGTGCTACAGTAACAAGGGAAAATAACCCCATGACACTTTTTCAAATCCCTCAAAATCATTCAAATCCTTAGAAATTCTTTGAAATTTTGTTATCTCTTGATAATGCCTTGGAAACTTGAAAATTACCCTAAATTATTTCGAATCCTTTGAAATCTTCTGAAATCTTTTGAAATCCCTTGAAACTTTCCACAGCTCTTGAAAATATTTTGGATGTTTGGAAAATACCCTAAAGTCCTTTGAAATTAGGAATGTTTTCAAATACCCTAAAATATTGCAAAATAGTTCAAAAAAATTCAGAAATAGATATTGACCCGGACTCAATAGTGGTTAACTCATGGGTTAATTTATTGAAAGAAAAGTGAGTGAAAAGTTATTTGAGAGAAAAGAGACTAAAAGTGATTGCGTGACATCTCTAATTATTCTTGAAAGTCACTTAATGTTCTTCTTACATAAATATCATACTTTTGCCATTTTTCTTTAAATCTCTGACTCCCTGACCAAAAATAATTCCCCTCCTTTTCCTGATTTCCAGGCTTTCCCTGACCTGCGGCCACCCTGTTTAAATGAAGAAAAGCAAACATTTCTTTATTTACCAGAAATGATTTCCTTATTCTTCTTCAAAACAAGAAGAAGGAGTAGAAAAAGAAGAAGCCAGAAACTTGATGCAAATTAGATTTCAGTGTCAACATTTTATGAAATACAAAGCTTTGAATGTTCACAGTGTATTCGAATCTTTCTTTTAACACTCAGCATAATTTGTTGGAGTGTCTTTGAATCCAGACTCTCAATCCCGAGCGTGCAGACACTAGAAAAATGTAAATCGAGATTGGAGGAGTGACTTTCTTATTTTCTCAATTTGATGCCATACTTTTCTTCTAAGAGGCGCCTGCATTGAAAAATGTTGCCCTTGCTTGGCACCCACGCTTAGTTTCGATCGACCTGTTCGGATGTAGCAGGTATATTGCAGTGGAACCCAGCTTTGGTAAACATCTCTCATGAGGCTGAAATAATATGTTACGAAGCCGAAGGAAGACGTTCTTGCTCGATAAATCGCTCGGCCGCTTCCTGTTATCTTTCTGTAAAACTCGTTCAATCCACGATCCTCTCCATAGATAATAGTGAGGATTGCTCGGGCTTCGCTCGAAAGACCCTCGCCCCAGACATTGCCAACGAGAAACGGGCGGAACAATTGAAAATTAATTAAAATATCCATGTGCTGAGCTCAACCATCAATGTCAGATTTAGCCAACCCTCTCTTCCCATAATGGAAATCGACAACGAAAATTTTATTTGCACCTCATCCAATATGGCAGTACCTATATTGGGCTGATTACATTCGGTATTGTAGAATTTATTTTTAATGAAATTTGAAACTAGCTCTCAGGTGCACGCAAGGATGCGTGAATATGAAAATGCTCATACATCAGCTGGACCAGGTGTTACAAGGCAAACGAATTCTTTTACCTGCTGCGTCTCCCGTTACAATTTTTGAATCTGGATAATTTTCCTACATTTTCTGATAACTAAACTCGTTTCATCGATCAAGCCATTACAAATATTAATTCACATGATTGAACTATCAAGATAATAAGATTTTATTTGGAAAAGGGTTAGAGGTAAAATAGAGAGTCGAATTCTGTTGGATCTCGATTAGAATTCTTGCGAAAACATTTTTAGTGATAATTAAAAAGCTAAATGAGTGAACAGCTGGAGAAAAAGGGCACATGTATAAGAGATATTTTATTATGAGTGATGAGAGTGAAAATCCCAAGAAAATAAAACGGAATCAAAGGCTTGCTGCATAATGGTTTTAAAAATCGAAATTTCGGCATTTTTAACAAATTTTAACATAAAACAACACAGTAAAACAGCAAATTTCATTCTTCAGTGAACATATACATGCCAAGACAATCATTTTTAACCATTTTCGAAGACATTAGAACTGAAAGAAAAGATTGCAGCATAGTGTTCTAGACAAATAAAATTAATTTCTTATAGACTGATAACAAAAAAACATCAAGATGACCAAATAACATTACTATTACATGGAAAATTTAATTTTATAGTGAACATCTACATGCCAAGATCTTCAATATTAGCCATCCTTGAAAACTATGATACTAGAAGAAAAGATTTCAGCGTAGTGATCTTAAAAACGGAATTTACTTATTCAGCTAATATTTTACATTTTCATAACAAAAAATCAATACTTTGAAATAGAACATAGAGTATGTAGAACGTCGAACATCGAACTAGAAGAGAAGATTCCAGGAGAGTGATCTAACGAAACGAAATTTCCACATTTTTCTAATTTTTTAACCACCGATAACAAAAAAACATCAATAGAAAATGGTTAATTGTTTTCCTTATGAAGATCTACATGCTAAGACCTTCAAATTAAGCTATCTCCGGAGACAATAAATTTAAAACAAAAAATTCCAGCATGTTGGTCTAAAACACAATTTTTTTCATTTTTCACATTTTTCAACCTCTGAAAAAAAATCACTAAGACCTAGAAAATCTCATCTTCCAATGAACGTGCCAAGACTTTCAATTTCTGCAATTTTCAAATGCAATTTAATCAATCGAACTAGAAGAAAAGATTCCAGGAAGAGTGAGCTCAGTAGAGCATAGCTCTACTAATAATAGCAAAACACGAAAAAAAGAGTTTTCTTATACATGTGAGGAACCGATGTTTTTATCATAACAATTTTCTTATTTTTCAAACCATCATGCATTGTGTGAGTATACGCTGAAAGATTGAAATGCTAAAAAAACGTGTTTTTATGCTATTTAATTGTTAATTGAATATATTATTATTATGCATCTACTTTCTAACAAATTTCAGTTGTTTATGGAATAACAGGGTTAAAAAATAAATAATTTATAAATTTAGATAAGAGAACCCAATAAATACATCTTCCAGGCTAAGAGTTTAAATTTATTTAAAGATGAAAAAAAACGAATCGATTCAGTTTCGCAAACAGTATAAAAAACATATTAAATTGTGAGATCAAAGAAATATAATGTGATAATCAACATATGTCCATCTTCACAAAAAATGTATTGCCTTTTATCATAGTTTAAACAATAGTTTCATTACATAAATACCAACACACAAATATTTCTGCAGATATCAAATTAATATCTTACTTATTCCTCCATTAAAATTTCTGTTACACTTTGGTTACATTCTCTTATATTTTTTATATATTCTGATTATGTGTTTCCGAAACGTAATCGAGTTGTTTTTCCTTTTTTAAATAAATTCAAATTTTAGTCTGGAAGATGTCGTATTTATTAGGTTCTCTTACCTACATTCATAAAGTACTTTACCGTAATTTTGATAAGATATGCTTACGGAAAAAATCTGTACTTTTATAAGCCTTACATAAGCTATTAATTTATTATGTTAGAAATCGATTTGTTCATAGACTGGAAATAGTTTTTCAAAAGTTTGCATCATTTTTCAACCATGCCTTTTTAATTTGTTCAGCTTTGAATGATAATTTACACACCTCATGATTGTTTAAACAATTACAGAGTTGCCTCAATAAATAAATTAATTTTGTTATGTTAATTAGAAAACTCCTCTGATTCTGAAATGTCATAATTTTGCAATTTCTTGATAAGGAACAATTGTTTAAATGATAAAAAATGGGTTGAACAATTGAAATAATTTTAGAAATTGACAAATGTTTAAAAAATATCGCATAATCAATCAAATAGATAAAAAAAACACGTTTTCCAACGTTCTTGACTTATAACATACATTTAAATACACTAAAATTATTTAAACAATTACAGAAATTTTATTTATAATACATTATATAGTTGCCACAAATTATGGTAATATTTTTCACAAAATATTCGATAACGCTCCATACTAATTCATTATACTTTTTTTGCATCCTTTCATTGAAGATTTTTGAAATTTGTTTCTTTTTTGTCGTACTCACATGTAGGGATTTCGCTCAAAAAATATATTAAAGGCGTTTCGAAATTTTTTCATTTTCCAAAATCTCATTGCCCATAATAGCTCAACTTTTTGAAAATCACCCATAATTAAGCTTTTTGAATTAATTTAATTTATTCAGTTTAATTCATACATGTTTTTAATTAAATGGAATGTCTAAGTTACACATTTTTGATAATGGTAGCATGTAGCTCTCTAAATATTTATCACAATTCGGCCATACATTTTTATTTCAATAAAATGCATGTGCATTCCAGACTCAATAAAAGTTTTAAACTTTTGAGGTGAATTGTAATTTTCTAAGTGCATCAACATCATTTACAAAATATGTTACGTACATTCACAAGTATACTAGTATAGGTATACATCAGCATTTTTTGGTCCAATTTTCCGTCTTTTCTCTCTAGGCTCGGGCTTTCTAGGTTCAATTTTCGGTTCATGATTTTCCACTTTAGATTTTGCAAATTGTTCAGGTGGAGGGGGAGAAGCTCCAACTAAAGTTCCAAACCGAGTCTTGTGCACCAAAAACTGTATACCTTTTATAGAAGCAACATACGTTTGAAGATTATCAATTCCACGTGCTGGACGTTTGTTCCCATTTAACTTGATAACATTGAGTATTCGTCTATACTCATCTCGTTCAAAAACGAACTTGTAGCTCGACCTTGCGGTTTTACCCAATATATTATATTGGAAGAATCGGTGGTAATCAGTATCAGCAATTGTCCGAACAATATTACCATTGAATGTTCGGCCAGACCTCCTCCCTGATCCTGCATAAAGAGTAGTTTCTTCCACGTGAAATTGTTCCTGTGGAACATCCTCGATAAGTGTTGCTTGTGGATTAGGATCTACTGTATTCAACGGCGGTACATAACGGACTGCGCCATTTAATCCTGTAAAAAGAAAATAGAGATTTATGAGGATTTGCGAATATTTTAGTCATTTAAAAAATTTTGAACGGACCGAAAAAATTTGTACCCGACGACCCTACTAGGTCTTCACCCCGAAGGATTTTGATGTCTTAAAAACGAATCCGTCGTCCAAATTTTTCCTATACGTCAGGATTTCATTATATTCTTACCTAAAAGAATAATATTTTAAAAGAATCTACAGCCCGAAATTCTCGCAGAACAGCGCACGTAGCATAATTTTTCCACGAAAATTGTTTAATAATAGGGAAATAAATTCTTTTAAATAAAATTAGTGTATATTAGGTACCATATTAAATTCAATATGGAATCCGTAAGATGTAAAGCCGAAATATATTACATTTTCAACAAAATAGTTGACTGTCAAACACGAAGAAATTAATTTCCAACCAAGAAAGACAATTTTCCAACCAAATAGTTGAATTTATAAAGAAAAAAAAATTATTCAAAACAAAAGCTTGCATTTGCAACTAAATAATTGAGAACTTTCAAGCAAAGGAAACGAATTTGCAACCAGAAGTTGGATTTCCAACTTGTAAAGACGAATATTTAACCAAATGGTCGAATTTTCAAGCCAAAAAATAATCACTCTCAGCTGTTGCTTTTTTAAAAAAATATTCGAATTCACGAACGAAATAGATTAAGTTTTAAGAAGAATGCTGAATTTCCAACCAAGAACCTGTCTATACCAAAAAAGATGAACTATCAACAGAGCAGTTGAATTTTGGGACAAAAACATGACTTTTCAACAGAATAGTTGAATTTTCAACAAAATAATTCATTTTTTAACAAAATACTTTGATTTTTAACCATATAGTTCAATTTTTTATTCAAAAAGATGAATATTCAACCAAACAGTTCAATTTAAAATAAAAAATTAATTACAACCAAATAGTTGAATTTTAGACCAAAAATTTGAAGTTTCAAACAAAATGGACTGATTTTTGAGAAAACAGTTGCATTTTGAACCGAATAGTTGAATTTTCAAGCCAAAAAGAGGAATTTCTTAGGAGACATACAAATATGCAACTCAAAAAGAGGATTTTTCAATCAAAAAGGTACATTTTCGGCTAAAGAGATCAATTTTCAACTACTATGATGAACCTTCAAAAAAGATGCATTTTTTACAAAAACATTCAACTTTCAGTCAACTTAAGTTTATAGGCGATTTTATAATAAAAAAGGCACTTTCTTAACCAAAGAGATGAATCTTTCAAAGAAATTCTTCCAAAAAATATATAATAGTTTACAGATGATTTTTTAACAAAAAAGGTACTTTCTGGACAAAAGAGATAACTTTTCGAATAATACCAATAATCATCAAAAAAGTAAATAAAAATGAGAAACAGTTTGATTCAATCAAAAATTTTTTACAAAACAGTTGCATTTTTAACCGAAAAAGATCAAATTTCTTTCAGAAGAGATACATTTTTAAACCAAAAAGGCGAATTCTCTAGAAAATAGTTGTATGTTTCACCCGAAAATATTAATTTTGTACCAAAAAGTTCATTTGTAACCCAATAATTGAATTTTCTACAAAGTAATAGAATTTCAAACAAAACAGTTGAATTTTCAACCAAAAAATATGAATTTAAAAAAAAATCATTGTCATACAAATAATTGAATTTTAAACTAAAATAATCTATTCACAACCAAAAATGGAATAGTTAAATTTACAGTTGAAGAAATGGATTAACGACTAAAAAAAGGAAGATTGTTGAACAAAATAGTTAAATTTTCAACAAAAAACACTAATTATTAATAAAAAAAGAATTAAAACAAGTCCAACAAAAAAGACGAATTTACATAGAAAAAATAAATAAATTTTCAACCAAATTGTTGAATTTTTAATTTAAAAAATGAATTTTCAACCAAACAGTTACATTCTCAACCAAATATAAAACTGATAAAATGAACGTTAAACAGAGTAATTCAACTTTCAATCAAGCAGTTTAATTTTCAATGAAAAATTTTAATTTTCTACCCAAAAAGACGAATATACAACAATATACATAAATTTCTAACCAAATTACTCCCCTTATTTGTACCAAAAAATCCATCTATTTGTACCGAAATTTCGGTACACGTAGCCACGGCCTTTGAAAAATTAAGTTCGAAGAAAATAGTTACATCTACAACCAAAAAATATGAATTCTCAATGAAAATTGCAAAAGCCTCAACCAAATAGTAGAATTTCTACACAAAAGAGATCAATTCTGAACCAAAAGTATCATATTAGACTTGTCAATTTTTAAAAATGTATTACCTTCCAACGAAAAATAGTTGGATTTTCTTATTGGCTTCTACTCATACAGTTCCCATTTAAGTGAAGAAGACAAGAAAAAGGGGAAAAAGGGAATTTTTTTGAAAACAGCGGAAAAATAGCAATTCTATAAAAAAAGAGATCAAGAGGGGAGTAGGGAAAAGATGCTTTGATACCTAAAATGCTTAATAAGGAAGTAGATTTCATTTAAATTGCGAAATAATTTATACATTTGTTTGGTGTTAAACAATTCAATGTTACAACATAATTTATCCAATCTATTAAACTTTTTAATGCTTATTCAAGTACATAATGATAACAAAAAAAACAAAAATTTCGGGAAGAAAACAAAATTCGTACTAAAGCTTTGAAAGAACAAAATGACTTGAATTTGAAACTCACCAAGAATATGAAATAAAACCGCAGAAGTAAGAAGTATATTGCCGATAAGGATCTTCATTATTTCTAGCAGATTTCGTGCAGGTAACTGAGAATGCAATATAATTACTTCTATATTTATATAATCCCTACTTGTTGGTGTATCGTTGCTCTGACTCGTGAAAGATTACGAATTATTCAAATTTACAATGCGTGTAGACTACGTGGTAGTAGCAGCAAATATAATTTAAATAGAACAAATAAAAAAAACTAAACATAGCGATTTACAGACCTAGAATTGTATTTTTCTTTCGATAAAACTGTCATCGTCTTTTAAGAGCATACAAACCTCAATATAAGGATAAATCAATAAATTATTTATTGAGCAATATTTTTTAACCATACTGAGTACGTTTACGAGAAAGTTCTAGAAATTCAGAATTATTTTGCTTAGTAATTTATTCATTCGTTTATTTATTTTTGCATTTTCTTGACTATTCTTTTTAATTTTTCACCATCAACCTATCTTCTGAAATGATATTAACTTTTGAGAGACTATCGATACCAAGAGATGACTTCTTTCATTGGCAAAATATAACTTAAATGAAGAAATGCAAATTTCATTTCTATGAATTCAGAAACCACTTGTGTCAGTGTTTAGATAATCGCAAAAAATAAAACTTCAAAACTATCTTATAAACATTTTTGAGAATTAGGTAGCAAATAATAGAAAATTCTTTTTCCAATTCATGAGCGATAATTCCATACTTGAAAAAAAGACTTGTACTATGCGACGGTTCGAGAAACTAATATACATAATAATAATAAAATAATGGTTTCAAATATATTCCGGATCATTATAAAGGTTTGGATGTTTCCTTACCAGGATGATAAGGAACACATTTTTGGTTAAGCTACAAAAGATCAAGATGTTGTCAAATTGAACCACACTACATTATAACTTGGCATTTTTTATTTTAATTATCATAATTTATTATTGTTTAATTCGACTACATCTCGACCTTTCGTAGCTCAAAGAAATTCGTTCCTTATCATTCTAGTAAGCAAACATTTTAACATTTATAATAATTGATGGTTGATGGTTTTATTTTTTTCCTAATTCTTAAAGATTTTAATGCATCATTCCCGGAGTATAAAAACTATCTTATTCATACAGCAAATCAGAATGCTCACGTAAAGAAAGACTTTTCATAAAACATCCATGTCGCACATCTTCAGAATGTCAATTTTCAAATTCGTTATCATGAATATTTTCTTCGCTCCTAATGGCTTCACATTGAATAAGTTTTATAATTTTCACAAAAAATTCTGTAAGGCAACTTTTTTCGTGTAAATGTATAAATCCATACTCAATTGGGTAATTAATAAAATTTATTTTGTTTAATTGATACATGGTGTAAATTGAGTTAAATATTTGATCTGAACATTTGGGATTATCGTAGCATGTAGCAGCTGCATACTACGATAATGCAACTTGGAGTGCAATCTTGTTTTCTTATTCCTTACAGTTTGGCCACAAATATTCATTGAAATGAAAGAAATGACACGAAGAACAATCAACATCAAAGAAAAAGTTTCAACTTTTCAGCTCAATTGTAATTTCTTAAGTGTATCATCATCATCAACAACATATCATTAAATATGTGTCGGTTTTTTCTCATATATTTCTCTGTCTTTTATATTTCTGGGTACTCTTATGACCTTGAGGTGCAATTTGGGGTGTCTGATTACCAAGTTCAGATGTTAATGCTACTTGATTGGGTGGAGGCGATGCTCCAACTATATATCAAAAACAATTCTTAGGCATGACAAATTGTATTATTAATTTATTCTATTGATTATTGAAATTGTAAAAAATAATAATAATTTGTCAGGGAAGAATCTTCAATAAATCAAGGAACTTGGAAAATGATGTTTTTCTGCAATTTTATCATGAGAAAACCACAGTTCAAGACAACAAGGTGCAACAGTCCAAGGTCTCTTGATCGCTATCAAACAATTCGTACAGAACCTTTGAACGAATAAAGATTACTTGAAATTGGAAATTAATGAAAATATTAAACGAAATGGCGAGTGCGAAAAGTACATTGCCGATGAAAACTTTCATTTATTCCAAATAGATTTCATTTACTTATAAAACACTTTGCACAGAGCTTCAAACGCTGAATGGTCTAACACAGGACCAACAAACCATAACTCTGAAATCAGACAATCATTGATCAATTACTTTCAGCTGGAACAGTTGCAGCAAATAAACCATAAAGATCATAAGAATCGATTAACGGATTAATCACCTGAAGTGCCGAAAGGATGATTAATTGTTTGAAGCACACACTACTACTGGTAATCACTATTTGAATATGTAATTATTCTGTGACTCATGAAACTTGAGCAATTACTTAAATTTACAATATGTTTAGACCGAGTAGTAGATATAATAAAATACGTTTTAACTAAGAAAACTTGAACAAACTTAAAAGCAGCGTTTATGAAACCATGGACTGTATGTTTTCTTTTATAGAATTGCGATCGTCGTTTGAAAATCATATAAGACTAATTATAAGGATAAATAATCTAACTGCCAAGCTGGTATAATCTCCTTCATTTTTTATTGATTTCATTGTTGTCACAAATATGAATTGCAATAAAAGACATTCAGTACTAAATACAAAGTTCAAAATTTCAAAACGAATGTGGATTTTTGAACTGTATTGTCATATTCATTTCACAAAATATTTATCAATAATTAGGAGGCTGTACAATTTTCAGTCTCTTGAATTTATTCCTAGCCCCAGGCCCTTGAGGTTCAATTTTTGCGGTTTCATCTTCAGATGTTGCTTCTACTTGATTAGGTGGCGGGGAAGCTCCAACTATAAATCCAGCACGAGTCTTATGCACCAAAAATTGAATGCCCTTTATAGTAGCAACATATGTTTTAAGATTATCAGATCCATGTTTTGGACGCTTATTTCCATTTAACTTCACAACGTTGATTATGCGTCTATATGCATCTCGTTCAAACACAAACTTTAAGTTTGTACCAAATATATTAAATTGGAAGAATCTATGATGAACAACATCAGCAATTGGCCGAACAGTTTTAAAATTACGGCATGGATTCCTCTTACTTCCTGCCCAAAGAGTAACATCTTCCACGTGAAATTCTGCTCTTGGTACATCCTCGATGAGAGATGGAAGTGGGTTAGGTTCTACGTTATCTGGCGGCCGTTTATAGCGAACTCCAGCATTCAATTCTATAAAAAGAAAATATGGATTGACAAAGATTTTCGAATGTTGGCAGATTCAACAATAATAAATCAATAACCCTCCGGCACACAGGTGGGTCGCTTGCGACCCGTTTAAATTTTCACGCTCAAGTATTTTTCTGCTCAAGCAGTTGATTAATTGATTGACTGAATAATGGAGAAGCTGTTTGATAAATAAATTAATAGATGACTTGATTGATCAATTGATTGATCAGTTGATTTTTCCATTCAAGTAAAAAAATGTGTGACGGGTATCCTGGTATTATGGGTGTAAATATATCACTAAAAACAAATCATAGAACTTCAATTAATGCACCATCATCGAAAATTGTCGGTAAGACTAGCACGAGTACTACTAAAAATCACTGCTGAGTTTGAACAACGAGAACTTGGTCGAAAGTGGAGTTCGTTTTTTTAACAAAAGTTACAAAGATTATAAAATTCAGCATCAAATAACCTTTAGTCGATATATATGAACTTTTTGACCAGGATACATCATGTAAGAAGATGGAAAAAATTCAAGAATTTCTCGAATTTGGTTTCTCGACTTCAACTTGTGTTATGACTTAGGAAAGTTGTATCGAGAATCTGAAATGCACACCATGCAATCTTTGAAACCTCAAATTTTATTTGAGCTAACAAAACATTCTTGATCATTCCTCGGAAACCCATAGAGGCTGAATAAGTTTTATTAGCTCAAATTGAATATGAGATTTTGAGAAAGTCGAAAACATCTTTGCTAGTGCTGTTCAGACGCGGAATACCACAAGCTTTCCAGCAATTTTTTTTTCAAATTTTGATCTCTTTTTTTGACCCAGTTATAGTGGTTCGAAGTCAACAGTAAATATTTAATAGTACTCGCGCTAGCGGCATCGACTATTTCCGATGGTAGTATATTGTATCAGTGTATCAGTCACTTTTTCCAGTGCTCTCTTCCTCATTTCCCTTCTTCCTGCCAAGTTTATAATCTTACTGAAACGATTGGCTTGGAATGGAAACGACAATTATACTGAAACTACTTGAGCGTTTACAGAATAAAAGGAACTTAAAATTGAAACTTACGGACAAGATTAAACAAAACCACAAATGCGAGGATTAGATTTCCAATAAGAATCTTCATTTTTTCCAGATAGATCTCATGTAGGGTGACTGACAAGTTTGGAATATATTTAGTCCTATATATATTATATAGTAAACCCTACTCGATTCCGCAACTATACTCGACTTATAAAACCTCTGAATTTACTCAAATTCACAATGTTTATAGACTAAGTGGAGAGCTAATAAAATAAAATTGTAATGATCATGAAATAAAAGAATATACATTTATGTTTGTCTACCACAAGCTACGTCGTATTTATCTCCTGTAATGAATCAACTATATATGAACAATGAAATTGTAAATTTAGGTTGGCATTGTTTTGGTAATTTTCGCATAATATGACCGTAGCATGATTTCAACAATTGCATTCCTTAGTATTAAATTACTTACTCTTTACATTGGTGAAAGAAAGTGTGGTTTAAATACTTTATGTTGCAAGAAACCAAAAAACAAATTAGTAATATTTTTACTATTAGAATTATCTTGAGTTTTTAATTTGCTTCTACCAATCATAGAAGAAAAGCGAAGGTTGATTTCAATGGCCTTATTTGCTAGTTGTTAATCTCAAATAAAAAAGTCGAATAAGTTGGAAGATTTCTTGGTGCGGTGCTTCTACCAAGCAGTGACTGTACTTGCACATTTAAAAATATGCATACCTTAGGTCGGTACGAAAAACCCGTTTTTTAAAAGTCAAAATTGTTATGTATCTTTATATTTTGACTTAAAATTCAAAAACATTCTTTTTTCAGCGACCCTATTTCAGAAATAATTCATTTTGATAATATTATTATTATTTGTTTGAGAACTTTTATGTACATAAGTTGCTGGCTTTAGAGTTCAATTAAATTGAAAACAATTATATTGCTTCAAACTTTCTGGCATACGATGATGGGCCTCTTCAGTGATATATTATTTCTGTACAATTAGAAATAAAAATTATGTAATACTAGTTGGTTCTTTTAGAAACATGTACGAAGGTTTGGTATAACAGTTTTTGCGTATATCATATTGTTTTATTTCCAATTAAATTGCCAATGTCTTTTGTAAAACTTATAAACTTAATTATAACAAAAAATAAACAAATAAACGACAGGAGAAAATTTTCTAAAGCTTTAAATTTTGTGATGAAAATTATTTTTAATATTGACCACAAAGATTTGATTTTAAAATAAAAATTTCAGGTAATTGCTACATTAATCATTTTTATATACCTGGTTGTTCTACGGTGGTTGAACTCTAAATCAACTTTTCTGTCAACTGTCAAATTTAGGATTTTATGGTACTCAGAAAAAGATTCTTCGGTTCAAAGAAAAATATTTATTGGCTCTCAGTAAAAGAAATGGTATGAATTTGAGAAAACATAGCACTGTAATATATGCAGGTATATAAATTAAGAAGAAAGAATCGATGCCTTATCATTCAGTCAACAATGTGAAAATCATTACAAATGAAAAAATAACATAAAAAGATATTTCAGTTGAAACTTTTTGCTTGGAGATAGCTGTATTATTTTATAAAAATTAGAGTAGACCGGGGCGAGATGAGCAGTCACCATTTTCAGCGGAATATTTACAATGTGCAGTAGTTTTTTGAAATTCAAGTAAATTTCTACATTCTGTGAACCTTCATGAATTAATTTCATCGCAGGCGAAATGTTCCAAAATTAGTAGTTACAATAAAAATAAGAAAATCATGAATTGCGCACATGTTTTATCTCTGTAAGTTGTAATTCTTCCAGAACATTTTCTCTGCTAAGCCAGAGTCATAATTTCTTTCGGAAATTTCCTGCTCCAAGCAGAAATTTTTAATTTTTTGGAATTCTCCAAGAAAAAGTTATACTTAATTCTACTTCTTTTGGAGATCCAGGTATAACTGATCAACATAATGCATACTTTTCTAGTTAAAAATAGTGCAATAAAACTGTTTTTAACTTGGTTGGATTTCTAGTGAATTATAAGTATTTGTACGCTTTGGGCGTAGGAAAAGAAGTAATTATGAACTTGCCAGAATGACGAAATTGATCATTATCATCAGTATAATATTGCATTATAACAAACCATTCTTCGAACCTGAAGAACACTTAAATAAGACTCGTTTCAAATTAAATTTATATTTATTGTCTTTCACGCATCTTGAATGTAAAAGAAAACAAACGACTTTATATTCTAACTACAATATATAAATCACTAGTTGACAGAAACAAAAATTTTGCATACCATGTCGCTTGAATTATATTCAATGTGACTTTTGATACTCATCAATTATATTAATTAAAAAGATTTCAAATTTGTTCTAAAACGCTGGGCTATCCACGAACTTATCTTTTCAATCATCAGAACTGAGTTACTTATTTTCATAATGGAAACATTTATATTTTGGAAATTTAACTTCATGAATATACCTTTTAAATCTTTCTCCATAAACTGAATTTAGATATAGATTGTAAATGAAGTGTGCTCAGGGATATCACTGTTAGGAGTGCGACTTAAGTATGTGGTACTGCGGTTGTAGGAAAAATAACTGGTGATGCTTGGCGGGATGAATAAATCAGCGTAGCCGTTAACGAAAAGAATCTAGCGTATCTAAGAAAATTGAATATTATAGGCCTGAACGATGACAGAATTAGACTAAAAAATGATTTAGGAATAGAAACAGAAAAGTAAAAATGCTAGTTAAAGAAAGCAAGAATGAAAAGCAGAATAAGCAAAGCAGAAATCAAAGAAACAAAGCAGAAGACAAACTCCAAACTACGCCATGCTCCTAATTTTGTACCTACAATATAATACTATTGATATAATAATTATATAATAAATATTGACAATACTATTGAAATACTATTGATCGTGAATGATTTCAAACATCCCTTTGAAACAACTTACAACACCCTCATCTCATCAGTCATTTGACTTATTCGTGGCTATTATGAAAAACCGGGTTAACCTGAGAACAAGTTTGAAAAAAGTTATAATAATGAAATTGCAAGCAAATTAAGTTATTTTTTTCTGCTCTATAGTTTTCTCCTGAAAATAATTTCTCACAATTTACCTTGGATCATCATTCTCGAATCATTTTGTTGCAGATCAAATTGATACATTTAGATTTAGTATGGGTAGTATGGATGGAGCACAACCTATAGTTTCTTTTTCATTTATTGCAATTTCACCACAAATCTTCATTGAAATCAAAGACAATCCACAAAACATACAAATATGAATCTCTGAAAATACATTGGAATATTTAAGTGCTTCATCACCAGCAAAATATGTATCGTCGAATATCTGTCTTTGATGGCACAGTTCTTTGTCTTTTGGCTTGAAAATTTAACTGTATGTTGGAAAATAAAACTTGTTTTGGTTGAAGCTCAATCTTCTTTCATTCAAAGTTCAATCATTTGGTTGAAAATTCATTTCTGTAGGTTGAATATTAAATTTTTTGATTGAAAGTTTAACTATATTGTTGAGGATTGCTCTCTTATACTTTAAACATTAAAGTTCGTCTTTCATGATTGAGAATGCATCTGATTTAGATTGATTTTTGATACTTTTGGTTTGAAAATTCGACCATGTGGTTGATAATTCAACTTTGTATGTTGAAACTTCAACAATCCGGCTAAGAATTCAAGTATTTTGTTCAAAATTTCAATCACCAATTAAAAAATTTCATTATTCTGTTTATAGTTTAACAATTTCGCTCAAAAATTACCTTTAGACAACTTTTTTTAAATGCTGGTCTTTGAATATTGGGAATCAGGAAAAATTAATAATTGGTCAGGAAAAAATCTGGGAAAAGTCAGGAAATTTTGGAAATGAAGTTCTTCTGCTACTCTGAGTTAGGTTTATATATTTTCCGAACGACGATCGCAATTTCATCAAAAGATCACTACTTGATTAGGTTATTATACTCTAACTCATAAAACCTTATCAATTACTAAAATTTGCAATGTGTGTAGATTGAGTAGTAAATGTAATAAGGTATCTTTAAACGAAGAAAAATTGAACGAACTTGGAAACAGCGATTAAAAAACTTTGGACCGCGTTTTTATTTTGATAAAATTACGATTATTATTATTATTATTATTATTATTATACCATTAAGCCTTTTCCCTTCCGGGGTAGGCGTGACTTGTTCGGTTGGAAGGTAGTGAAATAGGTATATAGGTATGAGGTTGATCGGTATATGGGTATAGGGTGGATGGGTATGTAGGTGTTATGTATAGATGTTTTAGATTGATCTGGAGTTCTCGTGTTATTTATATAAATAACACGTTCACTCCGCAACACTGCTCCGACCCAGGTTGCTGATCAATCTCTCTAGCGATCACCCCAAATGAGGAGCCTCACAAAATTATTATGTATGGTTCCCCACTTGGGCCCATTAGAATCCAAGGTCTTTGCTTCAGGCATCATTCACTCTATTGTCACTCTATTTATAAACTATTTGTCGCCACATATTTCTGTCCTGGCATACTACTCTAGCTTCATTCACGTCCATGCATTTTTTCATGCAGGCTCTTGTATTTCTATGGCTTCTTATGTCTCTTCGTATTAGTGTCTCATTCACAGATTCTAACCATTCTTTCGGCGGTCTACCTCTGGGCATTTTGCCATTCAATTTACCTTTATACACTTGCTTGGTCAGTCGTTCATCTTTCATTCTTCGTCTTTTAAAAATCATACAAGCCTAATCATAAGGATAAAGAATCAAATTTCCAAGCTGGTAGAACCTTGTTTTGTTATTGATTTCATTGTTGTCACAAATATGAATTGAAATAAAAGACATTCAGTAATAAATATAATGTTGAACATTTTAAAACGAATAGGGATTTTTTGTGTGTATCATCATATGTATTTCAAAAAATATTTATCATTCATTAGGAGTATGTACATTTTTCAGTCTTTTGAACTTATTCCTAGCACCAGGCCCTTGAGGTTCAATTTTCGCGGCTTCATCTTCAGATGTTGCTAGTACTTGATTAGGTGGCGGGGAGGCTCCAACTACATATCCAGCACGAGTCTTATGCACCAAAAATTGAATGTCCTTTATAGTAGCAACATACGTTTTAAGATTATCAGATCCACGTTCTGGACGCCTATTCCCATTTAATTTCATAACATTGATTAGGCGTCTATGCGCATCTCGTTCAAACACAAACTTCAAGTCGGTACCAAATATATTAAATTGAAAGAATCTGTCGTAGATAACATCAGCAATCGGCCGCATGGTTCGAAAATAGCGGTATGGATTTCTCTGTCTTCCTGCCCAAAGAGTGACATCTTCCACGTGAAATTCGGCCCTTGATACATCCTCGATGAGGGATGGAAGTGGGTTAGGGTCTTCGTTATCTGGCGGCCGTTTATAGCGAACTCCAGCATTCAATTCTGTCAGAAGAAAATGAAGATTGATGAAGATTTGCCAATTCTAGTAGGTTCGAAAATATTGAATAATTGAATGATATTTTGAGTATGAATATATCACTGAAAACAAATTATCGAACTTTAAGTGTCTAAGAATGGCCCTCTTCGGCGAAGAAGGTGTAGATCTCGAAACGGTGAAGGTACGTGGGTTAGCTTTCGCAGATGACAAGATTTTTATAACAGAATCAATCGAGGACTTGCAAAGACCAAGTGACACCTACCCGAAGGGGAAATGGCTTAATGGTGTAATAGTTAATACACCATCACTGCTGAGTTCTCACTACGATAATTTGATCGAAAGTAGAAAGTTTTTTCTTAAAGTTACTAAGACGTTCGGTTTGGAATAAAAAAGACATTTGTACTCAAACTACTCAAAATTTTCTAGAATAGGAGAGACTCGAATTTGAAACTTACGAACAAGATTAAACAAAACCACAAATGTGAAGATTATATTTCCAATAAGAATCTTCATTTTTTCCAGGTAGATTTCACGTAGAGTGACTGACATGTTTGGAATATATTAAATCCTATATATAGTAATCCCTACTCGATTTCGCAAATATACTTGACTTGTAGAACCTTTAAAATTACTGAAATTTACAATGTATAAACCACGTAGAGAGGTAATAAAATTTAATGTTAATGATCACGAAATGAAAGAATATGCATTTATGATTGACTACTTCTTAGATAACCATAAACTGTGCCAAGAGAACTCTTCACAAAAAATTAAATTTTGCGTAATGTGGTCTTTGCATGATTTAGAACGATTGCATTTTTTAGTGATAAATGACCTACTCTTTTCACTAGTGAAAGAAAATGTGGTGTAAATACATTATTTCGCAAAAAATTGAAAAATAAATTAGTAACATTTTTACTATTAGAATTATCTTGAGTTTTCAAATCGCTACTACCAATCAGTTGAAAAGAGAAGTTTGACTTTAATGGCCTTCTTTGCTAATTTGCGAATCTCATATAAGAAAATCTAAACGGTTGACAGATTTCTTTGTGCGTCGCTTCTACAAAGCAGTGAATGTATTTTCATATTCAAAAATGTACAGTTCTGAAAATAATTCTAGAAACAAAAATTTGTTTCTTTATAGTACTCGACCCGGTAATCGTACGATTCGGGTATAAATGTCCCAAATGATTATCTCAACCATAAAAACACAATAACAGTAGATTTTTAGGAAACTTTGGTCAGTGCTTGTCGTAAAAATCGCTTCATTTATATCTAAAATATGTGCAAATCGAGAAACAAGGAAAATCGCTCCAGGCTCAGGTTAGGATGCATAGCTCTTTGCTCTAACGTTTAATAGTTCAAAACGATCAGCGTTTTTGACGAAAATCATCTTCCAATGATAACAAATAAATTCAGTTTTCAGAAACGTGTGCAATTTTCATTCAGCATCTTTTTTTTTGCCAGAAATACAGACCACGATTACTGGGACGTCCGAAAAGCCTTGTTGTCACAGTAATTGCATCATAGAACGAAAACTTCAAAATGATGCATACATTTTTTATTGAAAATTGTACAATAGAACCATAAACTGTTTTTAACTTGGTTGGCTTTCTCGTGAATCATGAGTATTTGTACCCTTTTGACGTAGGTGGAAAAGTAATAATGACTCCACAAGCATGATAAAATTCATAACTTTAATTAGTATAATACTGTATTATTACAAACAATTATTTAAACGTTAAATACACTTAGATAAGACGCGTTCCGAATTAAATTTCTATTAAATTTCCTTCACGCGTCTTGAACGTGAGAGATAACAAATAAGTTTATACTTTACCTAGAATATAAATTTTCAGTCGCTAAATATGAAAATATTTCATTTCATGTGGCTTAAAATCTGTTTGATATGAATTCTAATATTTAAAAATTATATTCAATGAATAGATTTCAAATTTCGGCTTTAGCCTAATTTACAAAATTATTATTATTGAAGTTACACATTTTGAATAATAGCACAGAAAATCTGAAGAAATCATTGTTGTAGTAACAGCATTTAATTGACCCAAGAAAATGTATCAATATAAAGAAACAAAAGAATGAGAATTTTGGATCATTGTGTTGCAGATCAAATTCATACCTTCAGATTTAGTATGGGTGATATGTGTGGAGCACAATTCATAATTTCTTTTTTTATTTATAACAGTTCAATCTCAAGTCTTTATTGAAATCTAAGACAATCAACATTGAATACAGATATGATGCTTGAAAAATGCATTGAAATATTTAAGTGCATCCTTGTTCGCAAAATATATATCATCAAATATGTCTCTTTGATGTTACAGTTCTCTGTCTTTTACGGCTAGGCCCGGCTCCACCAGGTTCATTCCTCGGTGTATCATTTTTCGCTTCTTGTGTTGGCGCCTAATTTGATAGAGGGGATGCTCCAACTATATTGTCAGCATAAGTATTATACACCAAAAATTGTATAACATTTATGGTAGCAACATGCTACCATAAAACCTATTATGTTAAATTGAATGCATCTGCCGTATGTAGCATCAGCAATTGTCCGAATAATTTCACTATTAAATTTACAGCCAGAATTCTTCCCTGATAATGTTCGAGGAGTCAAATGTTCCACTTTGGATCATTCCGGTGACCACCGAAACGATTTCGCGTGGAAAATTCCACTCTTCGTACAGTATCAGTGAAAAATTCTTCTACGCTCGATAAGCGTTGGTCGTGCGTCAGGATCTACAGGTGGTGCCACTTCATAACAGGTCCATCAATTAATTCTCTGAAAATAAATTGAAGATTGATGAAGGCTTTGCATGTGCGATTGATATTAGCAATTCAAAATAATGAGTCAATATTTTTTAGATAAACATATACACTACCCTCAAACAATTGTCAGTTCGACTAGCGCGAATACTATTGAAAATCACTGCTGACTTTTAAATGTGATTACTCGTTACAAAAAAGCAGAGAAAATTTTTCCGTAATGTTGGAGGGCTTATAGAATTTCACGTCAAATGACACCTAATCGAGGTTTTTTTCGCCTTTTGTAGAGGATGTACCACGTGCTCGAATTTAACTTATGACATGACCCAGGCAACTTATAGCAAAAGCGGTAAATTTATACTTTTCAGTTTTCCAAGTCTTATATTCAATTCAAGCTAATAATTGTACAAAAATCTTCACGGGTTCCCAAGATATGACAATAAATTTCCAAGCGAGTTTCGAGTTTCAGTCAGCGATCACCACTGTCGGACTAAAACTCGACCTATATACGCGCTTGAACATTATTAGTCATATCGCGAGAGAATGTTCAGATTTTTGAAGCTGTTTCAATTTCAATCGAAGATCAGACTTCAAAAAATGTGTTGTATAAGTTTTAGATATTTACTGCATATTTTTTAGGTCATGCCACGAGTTGAAGTCGAAGTACCGACAATTTCCGACAGTATCTAGGTAACACCGTTTATCTGACAATCAGGTTAGAAACAGGGAATGAAGCTGATGCAAAATATCATTAACGACATTTGCCTCATGTCACAGGAAACGAGTTTTTCGAGTAAAAGCGCAACATTTTTGGCATTGATATTAGTAATAAGTTCTTTGATTATCAGAACATACTCATTTGAACTATTATGGTTGCTTTGTTAATTTTTATTGACATATCTTCATAACCTTTCATTCTATTTTTGAATTTCATAGCTTTGAAAGAATAATTTTCTCATTGCAGCGATTCAGATTGTCTAATTCCATCTTTTTCTTTATAAAATAAATAAGGAGAAATACAATTTTTATTCCAGCCAAAAGTTATAGTAACAATATCCAACATCAAGGCAGGAGAATTTTCAAATCATCAATCTGGTAATAAATTTTATTTTTGAAGAAATACAACTCCAACTTTTTATGAAGTCTTGTATTTTTCAAAAGAAATTAATAATATCACCATGGCCTAAAAAATTCCTACATTTTTCTTTTTATCTAGGGGTTATCTGACAAAATGATATCTCACATATCATATAGACAGCTAGACACTGACCAAGACGTAATAATCATGTGATTCAAAGTGTTAGATTACAAAACTGTTAACTTGAACATGTTCCTTTTGTATCATGTCATTTTCAGAGCTTGTGTTACCTGAGTAGGTTATTACTGCAAACACATTACACAATCTCAAATATTAGTTAAGTGTTTAACAATTTGAAATTACAACATTTATTCTGTTAGTTATTTCACGCAATGCTCTCTTCATTAGAGGAATTATAGTCCGTTCCCTTTTTTACCTAATGCCCCTTTACTCTTTATATTCAAAAAATCCCCTCAAACACCTCAAATGGACAATTTCCACCTAATTTTTCTTCTTCCTCCTTTGTCACAAGGTTTTGATTCATTTAAAAAAAATCATGAAAAAAATTCAGGATATCAGGAAACAAGACACCTTTGAAAGATTCTTTTTCAATTTCTGAAGATTTTAATTTAAAATATTTTCTAAATGATTGATTTGCTAGTTTTATAGTTCCTAATACTTCAAGTAAAAAGACCACTGCAAAGTACTATGGACGTATTTACTATAAGTGTAATTATTTGCGCTAATCTCATCAGCACTTTGCTTCCTCATAAGTATGAAATAAATTTGCTTCTTCATAAATGGAGGTTTTTCTCTAACAAATGACAAAAACTTAGACTTTCAATATTTTTCAAGCTTATATTTCTGTTTTAACGAAAATCTTCTTTCAGAAAATCAAATGGCCCTCCGAAATGTCAATCGATGTGTTCTGTTACAATTAACAACGTTTCAACTTATGATAGTGTTATATTTCAAATTTAACCAAAAGTTTTTTTCATATAAACAATGTTAACTGTTTTCTCATAATCTAAGTCGCTTTCAATTAATCAGGAATGGTCATCGAAAGTTGGTCAATAGATCAATCAGCGCATCTCGAAGACGCGAAAAATTACATCAAACAAAGTTCTTTTATATTTCCAATAACAAAACAATTCTCTTATTAACAAGGTGAATAATTTTGTAAATAAATGTATAAGCAATGACAGGATGTTATGGTAGGTCGTGAAAGGTTCTTACATTGGACAATCGATGTCTCTCGAAGATACGAACAAATATATCATATGCAATTATGCATTACTATTGTATTTATTTATTGATTGACATTTCTTAAATTTCTATTGCTAGATCATCAAAGCTCTTTTACTTTTCGAGATATGGTGAACAGAAAAAAGTCACGAACGCACACACACACACACGCGGCCAAAACAAATTTGTATTTTCTAGTTCCTGGCGTCGAATTCTACCGAAATATGTGGAAAAAGTAGATTTGAAAGTTTAAACATTGTTGGAAAAAAAACAGTTGAATTCATTCAAAAAAGATGACCCGAAACAGCAGCGACCGAACTGGTGGGGCGCCCGCCCGAACGGTTGGGGAGCTTGCACGCATGATTCGGGAGATTCGAGTCGTCAACCGCGTTGGATGTTGCGCTTACGACGTTTGCCCATGTTCGCTAATGGACGCAGCTCTTACCTTCGTTAATGATTATCCAAAGAAGAAATAGATAACTAGTTACACTTTATTCCACTGACATTGACTCACATCTCGCACATGAACAGTAAAATCGACATAAACTAGAAACGGTGACAATCCGGAAGAGCCTGATGTTCACCCGCTGCGGCCATTAGCGAACATGCGCAAACGTCGAACGCGCAACATCCAACGCGGTTGACGACTCGAATCTGCCGAATCATACGTGCAAGCTCCCCAACCATTCGGGCGGGCGCCCCACCAGTTCGGCCGCTGCTGTTTCGGGCAAGCACCCGAATGGTTGGGGTGCTCGCACTCAGTCGTGTGAGCGCACCAATCCTTTGTGTGAAACAGAAAAAAAGAGAAACCACCCGAACTATTGGGGTGTAAACCCGAACCACTCAGGAATTATTCGCTCAGTGTATGTATGGAACAGAATTTATAATCTTTTTTATTTATTGCAATTTGACCACAAATCTTTACTGAGATCAAAGACAATCAGCAAATAAATACAAAGCTTCTTTTTTGAAAATGCATTGGAATATTTGAGTGCATCATCATTCGCAAAATATGTATCAACAAATATATGTCGGTGGCGGTACAATTCTCTGTTTTTTGTGGTTCGGCCCGACATCGTCATGTTCAATTCTCAGTGCATCATTTTCAACTTTAGGTGTTGGCGCTGGATTTGGTGGAGGAGAAGCTCCAACTATAGTTCCGTGAACAGTCTTATGTACCAAAAATTGTATGCCATTTATAGTAGCAATATACGTTGGGTAATAACTACCCCCATTTACCGGACGCTTATTCCCATGTAACTTGAAAACATTGACTAGGTGTCCATGTTCATCTAATTGAAACACAAATTTTAATTCAGTACCCGATATATTAAATTGGAAGCATCTGTGGTACTCGTGATTATTATCAGTTGGCCAATGAACATTATTATTGAATGTACGGCCAGAATTCTTCCCTGATGATACACGAAGAGTACGATTTTCCACTTCAAGTCTTATACGTGGTATATCTGCTGTATTCGTTGGTTCTGCGTTAGGATCTACAGGTGGCGCCGGTTTACAACATACACCATCATTTAATTCTGAGGAAAACAAAATTTAGTGAGAATTTGCCCATGTTAGTTATTTTAAACAATTCTCAATAATGAGTCAAGATTCCTGAGATAAACATGTACACAACCATCAGAATACCACGTGAGAAGTTAAAATAAAATTCAAGACTTCCACTCGTGGTATGACCTAGGGAAGTTGTAGCAAAAATATAAAATTTGTAGTCTTATATTCAATTCGAGCTGATAAAACTTCTAAAAATCTTGAAGGGTTCCTACTGAACCAGTGGGATCCCTGTCTTTATCATTATTGCCCTACCTTGCTCCCAAGTCTACAATTTTACAAAAAAGATTGGTTTGAAAAAAAAAAGAAATGCTTACTGGAAATTTGAAAAAATGAAAACGATTTGAAATTAAAACTCACCAACAAGATCAAACAAAACCACGAATATAAGGAGTATATTGCTAATAAGCATCCTTACTTTTTTAGCTGATTTCGTGCAAGATATCTCACAATCTTAGAGTATATTTACTCCTGTATGTAGTAATCACTACTCGATAACGCAACTTTACTTTTAACCACATCTTCAAAATTAGTTATATTTCCAGTGTATGTAGACGAAGCCGTGGAGGCAATAAAGTATCTATCTATCATGAAAAATAAAATAAATTTTGAAGAGTAAGCCAACAAAACGTGATAAATCTTAGATATTTCCTTAATTAGAAGACAAATGCTATTTTTAAAGACACCATAAATAGAAGATAAATTCAAAGAGGATCAAATAGAGAAACCCATCTAAGTGGTTATCAAATATTATCGAATTATTTCACCTATGATCTTACATTTATACAGTTTATGAAGCATATTGAACACTTGAGGACAACATAAAGGAATTTTACTTTGAAAATTTTGTAGGCTGCGAAATTTGTTGAGCCAGTTTTTAATCTGATAGAACTTTTTGTGAACCAATGGTCAAGAACCATATTCCTCGAGTCCTAGAAATGCTCAAACTAAAGCTAACTCATTTTTAAAAAAAAGGATTGATCGTGTTTTGTTTGCTTACTGCTCATTTAAAAACAGCGATTAACACTACCTGAAACTGTATTTTTCTTCTGATAAAATTTCGAACAATTCAAATTTCTTTCTCTATAGTTCTGTCATTTTCACCTTAGAATAATGTTTATGAATTTATCAAGAAGTTGTGAATTTCAAATGCAAAACACTGATGGACAAAAGTGAGTAACGAAATAATCCTCAAAGAATGTGGTGTAGAGGAGACACTAGTTAACATATGTGAAAAAAATTCTTCGAAATGGTTTGAGCATGTTAAGAGAATGAAAGATGAAAGACTTACTAAACAAGTGTATCAAGGTAAAGTAAATGGCAGCTTACCCAGAGGCAGACCGCGGAAAGAATAGTTAGAATGTGTGAATGAGACACTAATTCGAAGAGACATAAGAAGCCATAGAAACACAAGATTTTGCATGAGGAAATGCGTGGACGTGAAGGAAGCTAGAGAGGTATGATAGGACAGGAAAGTGTGGCGAAGAATAGTTTATAAAAAGAGCGTCAGTGGAGTGAATGACGCCTGAAACTTTGTTTCAGTTCAATAGTTTCAATAGTTGATTTTTAAAGGAAAAGGATGAATTTTCATCTAGCAAGATTTATTTTCAATGAAAAAAGGCGTATTCCAAACAAGGAAATAAATTTTGGACTAAAAAGGTGAATTTTTCACAAAAAAATGAATTTTCAACAAAGTTGTTCGACTGTTATCCACGTGGTTGAAGTTTTAAACAAAAAAAAGATGCATTTTCAACAAAAAATATAATAAAGTATAATAGTTGATATCATCAAACTTTGAATTGCTGAATTTTCTAACGAAATAGTTAAATTTTCGATAAAATAGTTGGATGCTCATCCAAAGAGATGAATTTTTAACTGAAATCATGAATCTTCTATCCAACGAACACATTTTTAACAATGTAGTTGAAGTTTTAGCCGGAATGATGAATTTAAAACAAAAAATGTAATAGTAGTTATGCCAAATACTAAATATTTTTATTTCAAAGGAAAAACCCGTTGAATTAATTTAGCAAGACGAACTTCCAACGAAACATTTAATTTCTCAGCCAAGAAAGATCTTTTAGTCAAGAAATAGAATAGGTGTCAACCAATTTCTTGAATTTTTAACCCCAAAAAACGAGTTTTCTACAAAACAGTTTAATTTTCAACAAGGGAATGTAAATTTTTTGACAAAAAACTTAAGTTTCAACTAAATATTTAAACCTACAGCCAGAGAGATGAATCTTCAATCAAGAAAGATTTTTCAGTCAAAAAATAAAAAAATTACAGCCAAATTGATGAATTTTCAAGCCACAAAGAAGAATTTTCCACCAAATAATTAAATTTTCAAACCAAAAATACTAATTATGAACCAGAAAGTGAATGTTCAATCAAATATTTGAATTTTAAACCAAATACTTCATTTTAAACCTAAAAGAAGAATTTTTTTCAAGAATAGACGATTTTCAACACACACACAAATTTCAGCAAAATATTTAGTTATACTTTCAGCCAAAGAGATGAATCTTCAAACATGAAAGAATATTTTTTATAGAAGAACAAAAAGTTCATCCAAATTGTGGTACTTTCAAGCAAGAAACGAATTTCCCACAAAGCAGTTCAATTCCACTAGTTCCTGGGCATTAGTGTACTTTTGTTCAACATCTACGAGATACGCATTTGATATAAAACGGTTTGAATAATAAATGAAATCCCCTTTTAAATCCCGATTGTAACTGAAATCGAACTACCGAACTGCTGGGATACCTGTCCTTATCATTATTTCCCTTTTTTCTTTCAATTTTATAATTTTACAAAAACAATTAATTTGAGAAAAAAAATGGGTACCAAAATTGTGGAAAAATAAAAGTGACTTGAAATTGAAACTTACCAACAAGATTAAGCTAAACCACGAATATGAGGAGTATATTGCTAATAAGCATCTTCACTTTTTCCAGTATATTTCGTGTACTATATCTCACAAGTTACGAATATATTTACTCCTATATATAGTAATCACTACTCAAATACGCAACCTCCCTCTCAACCATAAAACTGTAGCAATTAGTTATAATTGCCCTTCTTAAAGGATATCAAATATTATCGAATTATTTAACCTATAAGTTCAGATTCATGCAGTTTCTAAAGCATATTGAATACTTCAGTGCAAAATAAAAGAATTTTCATTTGAATATTTTGAAGGTTAAACAATGTTTAAAGCGAGATTTTAATGGGATATAATTTTTTCGTAACCCAAGAGTCATAATCATATCCTCGAGCTATAAAAATTCCAAAACCAAGCATAACTTATTTTTTCCAAACAAAAGATTTATTATGTTTTGTTCGCTTACTGCTAATTTAAAAACAGCGATTAACAGACATATTTTGGAGGACGTTACATTAAGTTTATTTCCATAAGGAACAAATCAATATCAGGTGTCAATATTTTTCAATTTAATGCACGATACAAAAAAAAATTGATACAAAAAAATTGTTCACCATGAAAAGTTCTACAAATTTCTTGTTATTGATTTCTTGATAGGACAAAGTCCTTTGATCGTTTTTACACAATTGAACCATATTTTCGTACCCATTTCATTCGTAACCATTCATGCTCTACAAAATGTTCAGCAAATATCTAATTTTATATATTTTGATTGTTCTAATTATAAGTAGATAAGTCAGAATCATTAAGCTATATTCTCCAATACACGTCTTTACTTTTTATTTCATTTACTCTTATATGTAGTAATCACTGCTCAATTACGCAGCTATACTCTGAACCATAAAACCTGAGGAATTAGCCATATTTACAATGTATGTAGATATTGTAGCCTACGCAGTAGAAGGAATAAAGTATCTTCTAATCGAAAAAAAATATTAAAAAATTTAAACAGCAATTAACAGACATTTAATTGTATTTTTTATTTGATAAAATGGATTTGATCGGATTGAAAATAATTTCTTCAAATTTGCCAGAAAGGTGTGAATTTGGAAAACACTTTTCGCGGAATGATAATTTGCATGTGTCCTAAATACGGAAAATAATGATGAAATCTTATAGATGACGTTAAATGGAGTTAATTTTTACAAGAAATAAAGTTATATTAGGTTTAAATATTTTCTAGATTAGCGGAAAGTCCTTGCCAGTGATTGGTTATTCATGATTTTTTTTTTTATTTTATTTTATTATTATTTTTTTTTTTGAACAAATCGCTTGTCACATTCAACTACCACATTCTCATCATAATGAGAAGGTTCCAACTTAGTGTGAAATTTGAGAATTGCGGATTTTACTAAATCTCTACGTTACAAGACACACTGGATTTAAAAAAAAAACAGATTTTACAATGATGTCTGTCTATCGTTGTCGTCGTCGTATATTGGTTCCGGTTTGTTTCAATCATGAAAAATAACACTGAAAATAAAAAGAAATAATTCTTCGGAAAAACGACACAAGATACAATAAAATATTTAATGAAACACTTTCTTATCTAAATTAGACCTACAAGTTTTCTTCTAACCATTTTTTGATAGTATGCGTACTTTTCATTCTAATCGTGAAGAATAACATACATAAAATTAAATTTGTTGAAAAATGGCACGAACAAGTAACAATAAGATGCTAAATTAAAAAATTACTCACCTGAACAAGTCCTACAAAGCTTCAGCAGACCATTTTTTGATGATATGCGTAATTTTCTTTTTAATCGTGAATTTTGAATATCAGTGATGTTAAACAGAAAAAAAAAATGGAAATATTACAACAAAAATCCTTACCAATCAGAAATATTGTAAGAAACTAATAATTATCGATCATCATCTACTTTGCAATATTTGTGGCCATTCAATTCACAAAACAATTTTTCAACCTTTCAATCATATATGTATACGTAAAATATTCAAATTAATCAGAAAATGGTCATTAATAGTACAGTGACTACAATTAACATATCAACCCCAACCATATTGTCTTTAATTCTATTATAACCAATTTATTATTGGGTAGCCATTCTTTTTCAAATCTTATCAATATCAATTCTATCCTTTTCAAGCTTCGAATGAGTTCTAAAAATAAGTGCATAATTTCTGGGTGTATAACTTTTAGGATTTCCTAAAATCAGATGCATTTTGGTCAAATATTTTGATAATAAAAAGTTTTGATATAGCTTTAATAGATGTTTTTGCGAGAATATTTTCCATCAATGAAAATATTAATGAGAAAAATATTAGTTCCCTTACTATTTGATAAAGTACTAAAATTTGTTTTGACGAGAAAGAACGATTTCCAAAATCAATGAGGGACTCAGAATCAATGAAACATTACTTTTTCAATATTCAAAGAGAAACTTACTGTATGTTATGATAATTATGTAAATTAATATGGAGGTAGTTGGGTAATAAATTTCACTCATATAGTTAGATTCATATACAGTTTTAATTAGGTTGAATATTCCATTTATACATTTTGAGTAATGTTACTATGTAGCTCTCCTAGAGTGCAATCTTGTTTTTTTTTTATTTATCACATTTTGTCCGCAGATATTTTTATTGAATGGAACACAAATAAGATTAAATATGTCTCTATTCAATTCTTCTTTTTTTGAATTTCAGTTTACTTCCGGGCTCTTGAGGTTCGATTTTCGGTGTATGATCACCCACCACAGATGTTCCTACTGTTTGATTGGGTGGAGGGGAAGCTCCAGCTATATATCCATAACGAGTCTTGTGCACTAAAAATTCTATGCCATTTATAGAAGCAACATACGTTTTAAGAGTATCAGATCCACGTTTTGGACGCTTATTTCCATTCAACTTTAAAACATTGACTATGCGTCCATACTCATCTCGTTCAAACACAAACTGTAAGTCTGTACCTAATATATTGAATTGGAAGAATCTGTGATAATCAGTATCAACAGTTGTCCGAACGATGTTATTATTATATGTACGTAAATTTCTCCCTCCTGCATAAAGAGTAGTTCCTTCCACGTGAAACTGTTCCTGCGGTATATCCTCGACCAGTGTTGGTTTTGGGTTAGGATCTACGGTTATTGATGGCGGGGTATAACGGACTCCATCGTTAATTCCTGTAAAAAATAGAGATTCTCAAAAATGTGTACATTCACATGCTAGTCGTCCGAACAATCTTCAATTAATAATCAATATTTTCCATATAAAGCTATATCACAGCCAATGCATACCGCAGCTATAAATACTAGTTAGGTGTTAAAATATCATTAAATCTATTAGTTATACCTTAAAATGATCTCTTCCTTATCAATGTTTCTCTATTTCCTCCTAAGTTTATGATCTCACAAAAGCAACTTATTTGGAATGAAAACGAAGTACGTACTTCATCATTGAAAGAATAAACATGACATGAAATTGGAACTTACCAAAAAGATTGAACAAAATCACGAATGCGAGGAGTATATGGCCAATAAGTGTCTTCATTTTCTTCAAAGAGGTTTCTTTTACGATGACTGACCAGTTTAGAATATATTCGCTCTCATTTATAGTAATCAGTACTCAACTACACAATAGTACTATGGTTTGAAAAAACTTAGTGATTTCGTAAATTTACAATGTTTGTAGACCACGTTCACTCGAAAAATGTAGCATACCATTTATTATTTTGTGTCCAAATGTTTGAACAGCAATCTGTAGATACTGAAGCGTAAAATCTAAATAATTACATTTTATAATACGGAATTTCAAAAATTATCACCCAGGTTTATGGCATTATATCTGTAGATTGTCGTCCTAATTTTCAAAATCCATAAACGGTATAAGCCGTTCTTATCAGTGTAGTAGAGGCACTGAAATATCTTTTGAACAACAAAAATAAAGCAAATTTTAAAATAGTTATTAACAGACTTGTGATAGATCTACTATTACAGACATAACAAAGTGGCACTTTTGCATACAGAACATTTTGAAAAATAGCATGTGCAATAGGGGAAAGAGGTGATTTTACTCTCCTTCCTCCTTTGATGCGCAGTATACTATTAGCTAAAAAATGAAACAAATTCAAAAACAGTGATTAACAGACATAAGGTTTTATTCTCCTGTTGATAATGTTATGATTTTCTTTTAAATATGTCCGTGCACAGCTCGAAAGTTTGAGCATGCCTGGGAAAGAAACTTCACATTTCTCTTCGTAACAACAGCAAATTTTGCAGACGCAACCTAAACTAATTCCAATACATTCACTGCATGTTCCTTTAAAAAAAAAATTCTAGATCTTTTTGAGATCCAACTAATAGTATTAAAAATGATCCTGATTAATTGGTTGGGGGAATTCGAAAAGGTAGATTTCATTAGTAAAGATATGAATAGAAATTTAAGAGGTTACAATTCAGTTACTTCAAAATTTGACGGCTTGCCGAAAATACATAAACATAAAACTGACAATCCTATGGCCCAATTCACTTCATTTTCTGGTTCTTCTCTTCTCTCATTATATAAATGAAGGGTGGATCTTCAAAGTCGTATAACGGCCATTTCCAATTTCTTACAGGAGAGCGGAAAAACGCTCGCATTTTGTTAATTATACAATGTAAAATGCAATGTTCGAAAAATTCTCACAATAAAACTATTGCGAATTTTGACTTGCTCTTTTCGCTGAAATGACGGCATCAGCTTAGAGTTTCGAAATAAAAAATAAAAAAAAATTTGAAAAATTGGCGGTTATACGACTTTGAATATCCACCCTTCAAATATGTTAATTTACCTTATCAACAAATCACTGAAATAAGTATTACTTTTTTTTTTAATTTTCACTCACGTCCTAAGGACTTGGATTAATTATTTTTTATTAATTGGTATAAAATAAGGAAGCTGAGAAAACCACTGCTTAGTAGAATTTTGTATGGATAATGTTTACTGTAGTTCTTAAAATGTATTTTTCAAACACATATATACAGAACCCCAATGGGATCTCCAGCATTATTTGGGACTTGGACTTATTATTTGAGGAAATATTGAATCAAGATATGCTTAAAAAGCTTCCTTTTGATTATATTTTTTGTAGATACTTCGGTTACGTCTTGACATGCGTTGCTGAAGAAAAAATTGATTCTAGGGGTTTTAATGCATACCATCCTTGAATTCAGTTTACCATTGAAATTGAAAACAATTCTGAGCTTAACTTTTTGTATGTTACTATCATTAGAGAAAATGAGAAACTTATTACTAATTGGTTCCGTAAGGAAACTTATTCAGGTAGATGCGTAAATTTCATTTCGAATATTTCTATTGAAGATAAAATCTCTGTCATCGACAATCCACCCTATAAAGAAATTGATTGAAAAGAGAGCAGGAAAGATCAATGATGTTGAATCACAAATTCTAATCAATAACTTACAAGCTTTTGACTACAGCAATATCGTGATTTTACAGTTTACTAATAAGCTTTCTAGATCTTCCATAAGTATTTCAAATGAATTTACCACTTAATTAGTACAAACATAACAAACAAACGTTTCAAATGTTTTTCTGATAACAAAGACATCACATCTTTCAATTTAAAAACACGTGTTATATACTGCATTCCATGCAAATGCGGTTTGGTTTCAATTGGTCAGAATGAGAAGTACATGAAAACTAGGATCAAAGAACATACAAATAACTGCAAAAAAGATGCGAGATGCATTGGTTATGCACTCACATGTTATACCGATCATAATTGTCTCTTCACGAAAACTAAGATTTTAAGTCACGAAAGTAACTATAGAAAAAGAAATTTCGAAGATTTGTTCCTTATTGTAAAGAATACCAATTCTGTAAGCACACAAAGAAAAATGGATGTTCCAAAATCACAGGTTATGTTCAGGGCTAAAATATTTTGAATTTATTTTATTTATCTATTTATTTTATTACAGCAATCTAGATGTTCAAAGTTAGTACACATGTAGATAGTAATAAGTGAGATGCTTCTCTGTATCCAAAATGTTCAACTGAAATATCCAAAATATATTTGAAATTTATGATTATGTCAAATAACGGCTGTAAATAACTGAGAAGCTCACTCATTTTTGATTATTTGAGGAATTAATTGATTATTTATTTGTAAATTTCAAATTGAACTTGAAAATATAAAAACAGGGTATGCAAGCTGAGAACAAATGATCTGTAAGCAGCATTCAAAATTCTATCTATTTCCGACTGCTTAACTCTAATTTCATTTTGAATTTACAAACATTTTGTCAAATGTGTTTGGGTCAATATAACCTCAAACTTAAAAAACTTGTTCTGTCGTGTAGACAGACAAAAGTCGCTATTCGATTTCAATTAAGGATATCTAATTTCGATCATTTTGAAATGTTCCAAAACTGTAATATTTCATAATTGTAATATCAAAAATATAGCCGTGGAATAAAGTCGGTGGAATGAAGAATTTCTTAGCAATATCTACCACAGCCTCATATTCTATTGGCGAACTATCTGTACAAATTATACTAATTGTCTTGAAGATACAGTTCCATGTGACGTCACACTCTCCACCATTAGCATGTAACTAAGTAGTGTCTTGGCCCCCAATTATTGATAATAATTCAACTATGATAACGAAAAACTTGGAGAAGAGAATCTTGTCAAATTTTAAATGGTTGAAAATGTTTCCTGTAATTAATGAAACAAGGAAGGTGAATTTTTTTATCCTATTATGTAAACGGCTGATGAGTAAGTTTACAGGGTATGCTTATATTTCCGAAAGCCTTAGATAATCTATAGAAAAAAGTTTGCTATATAAAAAACGTCGTTATATGTTCTTTAGCTGTAGAAAGTGGAGAGAATTATGTTTTTAACTTGAAGATGCTCCACGTCGTGGAGCGAAAGCTTATTGTTTTTCAATCAATTCCAAAGATCAGTAGATTACAAATGAAACACCTATTGATATTCTCCTTCTCTGATTGAAAACTCAACATCAAACTACATTGAAGCTTAACATTTTGAACAATGGCACAGTAAATCTAAAGGCACCGTTTTTGCAACAACGGTATTCAATTGATCCGGAAATCAATATCAACATAAAGAAAAAAAAACTGTTTCTCGAATCATTTTCTTGTATTGGGTTGGCTAATGAGTCCGTTCATTTTTTTGTAGACAACTGATCATCATTTATTGCATGCAGAAAATAAAGTTTAATCAATTACAGAATTCCCATTTCTGTATATGTCCTCCTGCCATCTTTTCATCAACATCATTAAACTGTTCGTGAAAAGTCGTGGGCTTTTCGATGAAAGACCGATTTAGGTGATTTTGAATACACTTCTCATCAGGGAAGGTTTTTGCATTCAGGAAAAATAACTACCCGAAAAAAATTGTTAAGCCTTGGCTATGATGTTTTGCCTCATCTTCCATATTCTTCTGATTTAGCAACCTCTTATTCCCATTTCATCCGATCGTTACAAAATTCCTTGAATGGAAAAAATTTCCACTGGTGAGGAGCGTGTCAAAAATCACCTAAATCGGTTCTTCATCGAAAAGCCCCAAACTTTTTTTGAACGCGGTATAATGAAGTTGATAAAGAGATGGCAAGTAGTCATAGAGAGAAATGTAAATTATTTAATTTATTAAACTTTGTTTTCTCTATGCAATAAATAATTATCAATTGTCAGCAAAAAATCGAATGGACTTATTTGCCAACCTGATATCTCAAATTGATACCTTCAGTTTGAGTATGTGTAGTATATATGCAACAAAATCGATAGTTTATTTTATTTATTTATTGCAGTTTGATCACAAATCTTGATGGAAATCAAAGACAATCAATATCAAATACAAGGTTTATTTTTCAAAAACGAATTCAAATATTTAAGTGCATCATCATCCTTTGCAAAATATGTATCGTCAAAAATGTGTCGATGAAGGTACAATTTTCTGTCTTTTTCGGCTACGCCCTTTCGGTTCAATTTTCGGTGTATGATTCTCCACTTCAGAAGTTGCCGCTTGATTAGGTGGAGGAGAAGCTCCAACTATAGATCCAGAAATATTCGTGTGTACCAAAAATTGTATACCATTTATAGTGGCAACATACGTTGGAAGATAACCACGCCCTTTTTCTGGACGTCTATTTCCATTTAACTTGAAAACATTGATTAAGCGTCTATACTCATCACGTTGAAAGACAAATTCCAACTTTGTACCTAAGATGTTAAATTGGAAAAATTTATGGTACTTAGTATCAGCGACTGTCTGAACAATATTATTATTAAATGTCCGGCCAGCTTCCCTCTTTCCCCCTGCCGCAAAAAAAGTAGTTTCTTCCATGTGAAATTGCTCCAGTGGTACACCCTCGATGAGTGTTGGTTGTGGATTAAGACATATGTTATCTAACGGCCGTACATGACGGACTCCAACATTTAACCCTGTGAAATGAAAAAATACGTTTACAAAATCCATACATGTTATTAATTTCAATAATTTTGAATAAGTAATAAATATTTTTTTGATAAAAGTGTGGTGAACCAGTACGAGGTGGATACCTGCACGAACTGAATAATGTAAAAAAGTTACCGGGTTTTACACCAAAATTTCTGTAGTACTTTTTCAAGAATAGAAATTTCTATAACGAGTTTTATAATCAGCCTTTTTACTACTAGCTCGCTATTTTTGGATTGAAAAATTGAAAAATATGTTTCTGACGTAGCAACGAAAATTGTATTCGCTGACAGATATAATTTTTTTCAGAATTAAATTGGTTTCGCTATTCTCTTACTGGTACCTTCGATTCTTTCAAGTTTAAGCTTCGAAACTTTATAATATAATCAATTCTCTGAATTTTCATCAAAAATAAATTTAACGTGTTTTCAATAAAAGTATTATTCGGTACGAGGTGAATAAATTGTTTACTGGTTATACAGGGCTAGTATTTTGTTGTAAATTCGCCTTTTTTAGTAGAAAATTGAAATTCTTGATTAAAAACTTATCTACTTGGTTGAATGTAGAACTACTTTGTTGAAAATTAACTTTATTACTTGAAAATTTATCTGTTTGACTGCAAATTTAACCATTTCGCTAATTTTTGTTCAATTCATTTTTTTAAACTGAAAATTTGTCTGTTTCATTTATTGGTTTAAACTCAATAAATTTAGTAGAAAATGTATGTATTTTGTTGTAAATTCGTCTTTTCGGGTTTAAGATTCAAATGACTTATAGAGAATTCACCTTTTGGTCTGAAAATTCAACAAGTTGATGGAAATTCTACATTTTATGGTTAAAATGCAACTGTTTGGTTGAAAATTAAAATTTTCTCATTGAGAATTCAACTGCTTGTTGAAATTGTTATTTTGTAGGTTAAATTCGAGTGTTTTTAATTAAAAATGAAAATCTTTTTTGTTGATAAATAAGAATCAAAAATTCATTTTCTTTTGTGAAATTTGACTGTTTTTGATTTCAAATTAAAACCTTTTCTCGGTTCAAACAGCAATTATTATATTTTTTATTCAGAATTATCCCTTCAATTCATAATTCAACTGCCTGGTTGAAAGTCAAACTTCTTTGATAAACTTCTTTGATTTTTGTCTTTGTTGAAGTTTCATCATTTTACTTGAAATGCAACTATTTTGTTGAAAATTTATTTATAGGGTTAAAAATTATCTAGTTGAAGGATTATTTTGTGGCAAATTCAACTGCTTTCATTAAAATTGATATTTCTTTATAGAAAATTTTTATCTTGGCTTGAAATTCGAACTATTTGGCAACTAGTTTTGTTTCCAGTTCGTTATATTTTTTGTTCAAAAATTCGACCTGTTCATTGAAACTTTGACTTTGTAGGGGAGAAATTGAACTTTTTTGTAAAAAATTAGTCCCTTTTGTTTAGAGTTTCAACTATTTGATTGTAAATCCAACTGTTTTGTAGATAATTATTTCTTTCTTTACATTCTTGTAGGTAGAAATTGCAAATGTTCCAATACAAATTTAAATATATTGTTGAATATTTTATAAGATTGTTGAGAAGACAACTATTTTATTAAAAACTTAACTGCTTTGTTAAAAATTCATCTCGTTTAGATTGGAAATTCACCCTCTTTGGTAGGAAAGTTCTTGGTTGAAAATTAAATTAACAATTTAAGAATTTTAATAGATTAATATGGGCCATGAATTAATTATGCATATTATTAAGAAAACTCTCTCACAATGATTTGCCTTGAATAAGCATCAGCATAAATAAGTATGAACTTGAGTGTCCAAAGAAAATTATTTTAATTGTACAGTTTTTTCCCTTATGCAAAAGATACGACTAGCAAAAAGTGAGCCACCAAAGGTAAATAGAAAATTACTAATTCGATTAGTCGAGATATTTCCTAATTTAATAGTAGAAAGCATCTAATTGTCCATTCCAAATTAATGAATTCAAACAGTACTGTATAGAATAATTTGAAAAGGTTATAAAACTGGCAAACGTTGAAAATATAAAAGTCTAATAAAATAACGTGACATTGTTAACTCTTTTGACGCAATAAGGTCATATTGTGAAATTGTGAACGAGACATAGCCATTCTCGAATTTAAAAACATTGCCTTCTGATTGTTTAAACAAAGTTAAAATAAATAAGAATTGTTCACAACCTTAAAATGGCAATGGATCAATGAGCTCTAAATTTATTATACACATTCAGGATCTTCATGCGCTACTTTCCAACAGAGTTCTGTTTTCGATTTTCAAAATTTTTTAGGTTGTACATTTTTCTGATTTTTCATAGAAAATTGTAATTATTTAGCAAACTTTTTGAAAAATATTTGCCTTGAATAAGCATAAACTTGAGTGTTGAAATAAGTTTTTTTTTTCAATTTATATATTTTCTCTTACGTAAAAGATACTATGTTGCCTTCCTGAATTAAAATGATTAAAACCTGTCTTATTACTAACGAAATGTTACAGATCTGATTACCGAAAAGTGGGCCACTGAAGATTAGTAAAAAATTACTAATTTGATTAGTAAAAATATTTGCTGATTCAATAGTGAAAAGCAACTAATTGCTCAGTAAAAATATATAAACTTATTTCACTACTTTCCAACCGAGCAAGTCACGCCTACACCGGAAGGGAAAAGGCTTAATGGTGTTTGTATGTTTCGTGTTTTATTTTAGGCGTTAATCAAATGAAAGCAAAAACCTCATTTCCCCCCCCGGGGGGGGGGGGGTGTATTTATGACAATTAACGTAGTTTTTGAATGTCCCAAACACATCACACAACTTCGAACATTAATTTGATGTTAAACACTTTAAATTTATAACCTCTATTTTATTAGTTATTTCTTTAAATGTTTTTCCGTTTATTTTCATTGTACTTGTTGCCTCCTAAGTTTATAATCTCACAAAAACAATTGAACTGAATCTTTGAAAAAATAAAAGTGAATGAATATTGAAACCGAGATTGAAACTTACCAACAAAATTAAATAAAACCACGAATGTAAGATGTGCATTGCCAATAAGTATCTTCATTTTTTGCAGATAGATTTCTTGTACTGCGGGTAACAAGTTCAGAATATAACGACTCATATATATAGTAAGCCCCATTCGATTACACAACTCCATACTTATACGTAAAACCTGAGAAATTTGTCAAATTCACAATGTGTGTAGACTACGTGGTTGAGGCAATAAAATATATATTAAGCATGAAAGATAAAACAAATTTAAAAATAGCGTTTAAGAGACCTGACACTTTATTTATTCTAGCATTTATTAAAATGTAGAATGTCAAACATTTGGAGAGCATGCTGGAAAAAGGTCATTCCTGGGCGGATTCGCGGATCTGGTTGGAAGACATCAAATTCAAAAATATAATAAATTATCTGCGCTTACTTGACTTTATTTTGCGTTCTGTGGGACATCATCAGAATGGCCATTCATTCAAATGCAGTATCCCAAGTCAGCATTTCCAACCAATTTTAAACCAACTATATAAGGGTTGTTGCCAAAGTTTTACCATTCTAGTTAATGAAATTTTAAAAATAAAAAATTTCTTATCCAATTTTAATCTAAGAAGTTTAATGTATATTATAATAATTAGGTGAATCAATATGAACACGGTTGCGTAATAAATTTTATTCATACAGTTGGATCCATACAAGGTTTTGATTGAATCACCTATTTCATTTATATATTTTGAATAATGATAGTATGTAGCTCTCCTGAAGTACAATCTTGTCTCTTTTTACACTTATTACAATTTGGCCACGAATAGAAATACGATCAATACTAAATATGTGTCGATTAAATTTTCCTTTTTTTATATTTCTGTTTACTCTTGGGCTCTTGAGGTTCCATTTTCGGTGTATGACCCACTTTAGATGTTCCTGCTCCTTGATTGGGTGGAGGGGAAGCTCCAACTATATATCCAGAACGAGTCTTGTGCACCAAAAATTGTATGCCATTTGCAGTAGCAACAAATGTTTTGAGATTGACCCCACGTTTTCCAGGTCGTCTATTTCCATTTACCTTAACAACATTGACTATGCGTCCATACTCATCTCGTTCAAACATAAACTGTAAGTCTACACCCAATATATTATATTGAAAGAATCTGATGTAGTCAGTATTAACAGTTGTTCTGATGATATTATTATTAAATGAACGTGAAGAATTCCTCACTCTGCCTGAATAAAAAGTAGTTCCTTCCACGTGAAATTGTTCCTCTGGTATATCCTCGATTCGTGTTGGTTCTGAGGTAGGATTGAGGTTATCTGGCAATTGTGCATAACGGACTCCAGCATTAAATCCTATAAATAATAGAGATTCATGAAGATTTGCACATGTTAGTAACTGGAACAATTTTGAGTAATTCTCAATATTTTTTTTGTTATCTCATATTAGTGTGAAAACAATACAGAAACGGAAAAAATGGTTACTTGGGACCAGAAACTTTCTATAAGTATAGATGATATTAGATGCGACAACTAGTTTGGTGGTAAAGCTGACCAAACAATTATGTGCGGAATTGCGCTGCTGTTTTTGAAAAGAAAACAAAATTTGTACACAAGCTTAAAAAAAAAAATTCCAAATTAGAACTCACCAAGAAGATTGGAAAAAACAAATGCTAAGAGTATATTGCCAATGAGTATCTTCATCTTCTTGAAATGAGTTTCGTGTACGGTGACTGATAAGTTCGGAATATATTGACTCCTATACATAGTAAACCCTATTCGATTACGCAACTGTACACTTCGTAAACTAAACACTTTACTAACTGTAAAACCTTCGAAATTATTTGAATTTACAATGTGTGTAAACCACGTACTAGAGGTAACAAAATATCTTTCAAACATAAAAAATGAAACAAATTTTAGAGAGCGATTAAGAGACCTGAAACTGTATTTTTCTTTTGATTAAATTGCGAACAAATAAAGTTGTTTTTTCTACAGCTTTATTATTTTCTCCTGAAATTAATTTCTCGAAATTTACCAGAAAAATGTGATTTCGAAATACAGATTTCGCGAAATAGATAACTTGCATGTGTGATGAATACGGAAAACAATTATTGCATCTTGCAGAGTTCATTTCTACAAGAAACAAAAAAATATTAGGTTTGAATATTCTTTAATTTCATTTTTAGTAGTGGAAACAAACTTTCAGAAATGCGAGCTTCTATGCTTGATTTAATGGCAGTTATACGGGCGTTCCTTGCCAGCGATTGGTTATTCAGAATTGAATAAAAACAATCTGCCACATTGAATTTCTTTCTATATTGATACTTGCTCCCGGCAGAACCGTGGTAAATCACACCTATGGCCACGTCGTGTGACTGTGAGATGAGTGGCCACAGGGTACGACTAAATCACAACGACAGGCTGGCGTTACTCTCGTGTGTCTTGAAGACACGAAGCAACCCAAGGATGATAGTTTTCTGCATCAATCTCACAAGTGCATTGGCATATTTTTTGACAAGAGAATATGGGTTTAAGGTAACGAACCAGAGATGGTTTCGCACCTTCGAGAACACCAATCACAAGGACAATGACTGCAACCGAATATGTCTGGCCTCGAGTTCGCAATGGAGACTGCTTTTCGAAAACCATAGTTCCAAAAAATTTGGCATTTCTTGTTTTATACAATTGACTATCTCCCTCGGAGCGTTCGGCGTTCTGCATTTAGAACGCGATATTTGTACATTATCATACTAAGAAGAAGGTATTAGTTTTATATAAAATTTGACTTTGTCAGAGAAAATTGTTTTTACGAAGGAGTCTGTCTGTATGTATGTATGTTTGTTTGTCTGTCTGTATTATGTAGGCACGATAACTTTCGAAAGACTAATCAGACTGGATTAAGCTTCGGCACACGTTTTTAAGGCATGAGAACGAAGGTGGAGTTAGTTAGGCAGCTACTTTGGATGAAAATTCAAAAAGTTAGAGCATTTTAAAAATTTTCGGGTACATTTGTTTTCAATATTCGGAAATTCTATGTACGGCTATTTTTTGTACTCGGAAAGACGAACAATTCATCCTCACGACCTTTCCTAATGAAAAAAAAGACATTATCAGAGTTATAGCATTTTCAAAATTCAAAAATACAGAAGAAAATGAAAATTTTAAGCCATACAACGCATGATATGAAAAAAGTCGCAAAAAGAACATTCTTTTCTGTTCAACAGGTATACAAGATCATCACCACAACTTTTTGAATTTCCTTGAAAAATCGAAAATTCAAATTTTGATCACAAAAAATAATGAACATTCAAAAAATTCAATTTTGCGGTCAAATCGTACAAGATACGAAAAAAGGTGAATGAACAAGAAATATGCGCACAAAGAAGATCTACGAATTCTTCATGAATCACTTCCTGACAGGATGCGAAATTTTTGTTTTATTCCTGAAAAACAACACTAAAATTTTTTAAATCAAATTGTTGGACAAAAGACACAAGCAGCGAGAAAATAGAGAGACAAAAGTTGTTCACAAAAAAAAAAGATTTATAAAGGACCTCGCACCAAATGTACTGGAAAAGCCTTATGATAAGAAATTCTAAAAAAATTGTTTTCTTGTATTTTCGAACCTGCAATCTAAAAATTCGAAAGAAAAATGTCAGAAAGATGGACAGTTTTTAGACAAACACTTGTCCATAATTTCGATTTTTACATGTATTTCAATGGAAAAATGCTTATTTTAGCAAAATGTTTTTTTTCCTCGAAAACGCTATGATAGATTTGACTAAAACTTTTATATTTTGACGATCAGGTGTACCGCATGGAAAGATTCATACCCACGAACTAGAAAAATCAATGATTGTTTGGGTATACAGCATGTTATTGGGGGTGTTTTTCTACCCTAAATATCCAATTAACATATGTAAATCATCATTTCAAAGTAACTAAAATCAATAGAGATTTTTATTCAACTGCTACGGTATGAAACGACTTTCAATAAGTGGAGTAAGCGTGCATAGCAAGAATATGTTTTGACCTAATTTAGGGGATGTTTTACCATCCCTCAAACAATGAGTCTGAAGTTCCTAACGCATTAATCAATAACGAAAAATAATTTTATTTTTAAATGCATGAAAGCTGCTATTTTATGACAGAAAATAGTCGCGTACAACCCTGAAAACTTCTTAAAGCACTTTCAACACCTCATCAGATATAAAATTCACCCTGGCTACCCCTAAATATTTTTAAAATTTAACAAAACCAACCTAATTCAAAAATCCGCCCAGTTTTTGCTGATAATAATTTCAGTTGATGCGAAAGGGGCACACATAAAGTTTCAACCCTTCAGCACATGTAGAACTCAGCCCAGCCACCCCAGAATATTTTAAAAGTTTAATAAAATTACCGTCATTTCAAAGTACACCAGGATTTTTCTGAAAATGTTTTCAGTTGATGCCAAAGGGGCAAAATAATGTTTCAAAACCTCAGCACATACAGAACTCACCCCAGTCACCCCTAAATATTTTTAAATTTCAATAAAATCACCCTAATGCAACAATTGCCCTAATACAATAGGTTTGCAGAGGTTGGTGCAAGTTCGTGTTTATGCATATTTCAGTTTCCCACATAAAAGTTCTGTTGCAACTTATTGGTACAGTTTCGTACAAGTTACAACAGGTTTTCTCAGGTTGGTAAAATTCCGAGTTATGAATATTTGAATTTCTCGTGTAAAAATATTTTTATAACTTATTCGTAAACGTTAGAACAATATTAAAACTTTTTCGTGTAAAATTAGTCTTAAAACTTAATCGTACAGGTTGAAACCAGTTAAAGCAGGTTCGTACAGGTTGGTACCAGTCACTATTATTCAGTTTCTAATATATTATGAGTGGATTTATATTTTAATTATTACTACCGTTAATATCGCTTTAATATAAGTGCCCTTGACTTATATTTTTTGTTATCAATTTTAACGTGTTTGGAAAAGTACGGTGTGAATTATCTTTGGTAATTTCCTCCCTTAATCTTGAAGTCACTTATGAGGATAAACATTTATACATAACTCACAGTTACATATACACACACACATGTTTATATATGATCTGCTCATGAAGTAAATCTGCTTTATAATATTGCATAATATGCAACAATTACCCTAATACAACAGGTTTGCAGAGGTTCGTGCAATTTCGTGTTTATGAATATTTGAATTTCCCACTTAAAATTACTGTTGCAGCTTATTGGTACAGATGATGAGGGGTTGAAAGTAATTTAAGAAGTTTTTAGGGTTGTACGCGACTATTTTCTGTCATAAAATAGCAGCTTTCATGCATTTAAAAATAAAATTATTTTTGTTATTGAATAATGCGTTAGGAACTTCGAATTCATTATTTGAGGTATGGTAGAACATCCCCTAAAATTAGGTAAAAACATATTCTTGCTATGTACGCTTACTTCACTTATTGGAAAGTCGTTTCATACCGTAGCTGTTGAATAAAAATCTCTATTGATTTTAGTTACTAAGAAATGACGATTTACATATGTTACTTGGATGTTTAGGGTACAAAAACACCCCCAAAACATGCTGCATACCCAAAAGAATCGTTAAACTTTCTAGTTCGTGGGTATGAATCTTTTCATTCGGTACACCTGATCGTCAAAATATAAAAGTTTTAGTCAAATCTATCATAGCGTTTTTGAGGAAAAAAACATTGTGCTAAAATAAGCATTTTTCCATTAAAAAACATGTAAAAACCGAAACTTTGGACAAGTGTTTGTCTAAAAACTGTTCATCTTTCTGATATTTTTCTTTGGAATTTCTAGTCTGCAGGTTCGAAAATACAAGAAAAACATTTTTTCAGAACTTTTTATCATAAGGCTTTTTTCTGTACATTTGGTGTGGGGTCCTTTGCCTTCGATAAATTTTCGAAGGGATACGTAGTTTTTGTTTCAACCGTGAAAAATTACATTTAAAATAAAAAAAGTTAAATTCTGTGAACAACGATGCAAGGAACGAAAGAAAAACTAATTGAGGAAAGTTGCACACCCAAAAAGATCTAGAAATTTGTTTTCATAATTTTGTGGATGGAATGCGTAATATTTTAATCGTAAAAAAATAAAATGAAGATAAAATGAGAATGTCAAAATTAAATCTTTGGATGCACGACACAAGCTCGTTTGCTGTCAAGTTTATAATTTTCACAAAAATAATTGATGTGGAAAGATAAAATTCTTACTGAAGCTTTGAAAGAATTTTAAAAATAAATTTAAATTAGAACATGCCAACATAATGAAATAAATGGGGATTGGACTTGATGAATTTATTTATATATTTATTCATTATATCAGGGTTTTTGAAATCAGATTCTTTTGATAGAAATTTATCAATTTCTAACGAAAACAGAAACACTAATGTACGAATAATGTAACCGTATTTAATCTTGGTAATAATTATCTTCAGTAATATTTAGTTTAATCAATTTAAATTTAAAATTTAAAATTTAAAGATTTTTCGGGTTTCAATCGTGTGCGAAACTATGAATGTTGCCGACGTTTCGTGAACATTGCAGTTCACTTCTTCAGGGCTGACCTGAAACTGAAGTTTCAGGTTATGTTGTTCTTATATATGTATTCTCTACGATGCCTGTGATTGGCCAGAGTGCCCCATGGTGGGGACTGCTTGAAATTGATTAAGCCTTTCACAGGAAACTCTATCTCACACATCCAAAACTCTTTTGACTTCATCAGAAAAATACAACAAATTCACATTCAACCCCAAGACATCCCAGTAAGTTTCGACGTAGTATCTCTCTTTACAAAAGTACCAATCTCTGATACAATCGATATTATTAAATCATTTGCAAACTTCCCCTCCAATCTCACACCTTTAATAGAACACTGTCTCACTAATACCTATTTCTCTTTCAATAACCAATTCTACGAACAAACCTCAGGAGCAGCAATGGGATCTCCAATCTCACCTGTAATAGCCAACATTTTTATGGAAAATTTAGAAACTAAAATCTTTAACAAATCCAAGCTTAAACCGGAATTCTGGTGCCGTTACGTTGACGACACTTTTGTCATCTGGAGACGCGGACTAGACGAACTAAAGAAATTTTTCGATTTCATCAATCAAATACACCCTAATATCAAGTTCACTATGGAAATTGAACAAAACGGAAAATTACCTTTCTTGGACGTACTAGTTTATAAAAGATCTGATAACACATTAGGACATGAAGTTTACAGAAAACCCACGCATACAAACAGATACCTGCATGCCTCCTCCCACCACCACCCATCTCAAAAGCAATCGGTCATCAATTCCCTTGTATACAGAGCTGTCTCCATAACAGATAAAGATAACTTACAAAAGGAATTACAAAATGTTAAATAAATCCTAATACAAAACGATTACACAAACAAACAAATTAATAAAGCAATAAGAAAATACACTCAAGAAAATAAGTCAACACAACCTACTAAAGAAAGAGAGAGAAAAACAACCACCATCCTACCCTACATTCAAGGTATCACGGAACAAATAGGAAGAAAACACAACATCCAAACTATATTTAAACCACCTGCAAAAATAGGACAACTTCTAAACAGCCCTAAAGATAAAAAGGAACCTTTCAGTGATCCGGGAGTATATCAAATCCCTTGTTCTTGTGGTAAAGTCTATATTGGAGAAACCGGGAGGGCAGTAAGTCAACGTGTAAAGGAACATGAGAGTAAAGTTAGGCTAAAACATTTCACACAATCAGCAGTAGCTGAGCATCATATCGAAACAGGACATAGTATTTTATTTGACAAAACAACCGTCATTGCCAAAACGTACAATAAATTTCCAAGAAAACATAGAGAAGCAATCGAAATCTTGAAACACCCTAATAACATCAATAGGGACAATGGATATAATACCAATCCGATTTGGCTTTCCGTCCTCCCGGGTTTTTTAAAAAAGACTTGATTGGCCAATCAAGTTCAAGCAGTCCCCACCATGGGGCACTCTGGCCAATCACAGGCATCGTTGAGAATACATATATAAGAACAACATAACCTGAAACTTCAGTTTCAGGTCAGCCTTGAAGAAGTGAACTGCAATGTTGACGAAACGTCGGCAACATTCATAGTTTCGCACACGATTGAAACCCGAAAAATCTTTAAATTTTAAATTTATTATAATGAATCATCGTGAAAGTATCAAACATTTAGTTTGTCAAGAAAAAAATTTCTCTGAAATGAAAGAGGGTTGGTAAAAAAAACTATGTAAACAATGTAATTTATTTTTAAAGATGAAGTAAATGTATATTACTATTAGGTGAATTAATATAAACGCAGCTGTTTCATGCATTTATTTGATTTGTACATGGCTTCAATTTAATTCAATATTCGAATTGATATGTATACGAAGAAGCTGAATAATTTCGATTCCTTCATCAGATTACAAGTTTAAGGTGGAGACGATAAGGCATATATTTATACACGAAATACATTTTCTAAAATTTAATTTCCATTTTTTCAATAGAAAGCATTAATCTGCAACTTCTTCTTATTCAATTATACTCGTATTGTTAATGATTTTAGAGTGAATGATTTGATGTTCAGAAACAAAAAATAGTGGTGACCCTATTATGTGAAATGTTAAAATATATAAGGTTTTATCTTATAAATACCAATTCGTTGTTTCCTAAACGCTAAATCAAGAATAATTTACGCCCAAAAGTTTGTTTACACATACTCGTATGTATATACATGTATCTATAATGAATATTCAAGTTATATATTTTTAATAATGGTAGATCTCCTGGATCACAATCTTGTTTCTTTTTTATTCATTACAGTTTGGTCTTAAATATTTATGGAAATCACTAACAATAAACATTAACTCTTAACTTAAAGCGCCATGCTATTTAATAACAACACAAAACGCCATGTGGGGTCGTGGGCGATCCCCGTCGGATAATGTCATATTTGCAAAGAGAGTAGCCGTTATTTCAATTCCAAAAAATTACTTAATACTCTTCAACTATACTTCTAGTGTGTAGATAAGGTTTTATTGGCGAAAAAATGTTTGCTGCGTGTTAGAAAAATAAAAATCTTACTAAAACGTGAAAAATCACTTTTTCACGAAAAAATCATGACTCAGTCAATTTTTGATATTTTGATCTAAAAATTTATCCTCTAATTCTCGAAATATAGCTCTTCAAGAAAGAAATGTATTATAGTGCAGTTTTTAAAAAAGGTGGTGTCGTGGGCGACCCCCGACGAGACGGCGACTGCTTCACACGTATGCAGAAGCTGAACTAATCTACGTCGATTGAAAGAAGATATGTTCGAATAACGCTAAAGGGCAACACAGAACCCAAATGAATAAAGGTGGCTCCAGTATAATCGCGCAAAAAAAGTGGGGTCTTCTCATATCCCGTGGGCGCTTTAAGGGTTAAATATAAAGATTAATTTTTCAAAATTCATTAGACTCTTTAAGTCCATCATTATCACTCGCGAAATATGTATCATCAAATATGTGTCGGTGATGGTTCATTTCTCGGTCTTTTTTGGCTGGGCGCGGGCTCTTCAGGTTCAGTTCTCGGTGTATCTGCCACTTCAGATGTCCCTGCTACTTGATTTGGTGGAGGAGAAGCTCCAACTATAGTTCCATAACGAGTCTTGTGCAACAAAAATTGTATACGATTTATAGTAGCAACATACGTTGCGAGATAACCACGCCCAGTCTTTGGACGTCTATTCCCATCTAATTTGTAAGCATCCACTATGCGTCTATACGCATCTCGTTCAAACACAAACTTCAAGTCTGTACCTACTACATTATATTGAAAGCATCTGGGGTACTCAGTGTCAGCAATTGTCCGAACAAAATTACCATTAAATGTACGGATAGGTAGCCTCCCTGATCCTGCAGAAAGAGTCACATTTTCCACATGAAACATTCCCTGTGGTACATCCTCGAAAAGTGTTGGTTGTGGGTTGTTAGGAGCTGCGTTATCGGGATCTGTGTAATAGCGAACTCCTGCATTCAATCCTGTAAAAATAAAATAGAGAATAATGAAAATTTGCACATGTTAGTTATTTCAACAATTTTGAATATAAATTGATATTTCCCATATAAACATATATTACTGCAAAATACTAGTTCGGCTTGAACAATTTAATGTTAAAACATTGATTCTAGATTTTGTTCCTTTTCAATGCTCTCAGAGGAAATCATGAGGTATCAACATTTCTGCAGATCAATGTAATCTTCAATGATTGAAAAAATGCTGTACCTTGAAAACACCAGAGATGGAAGAACGATTCCAATAAGATCTAATAGAGAAACCCGTGTAGATGGTTATCCAATATTATCAAATTTATACATTTTTTATACATTTTGGCGGTTACAAGATTCATGAGGCGCAATTTCATTGGGTAAGAGCAACGCATTTTTCCGAAAAAATGGATTCACTATGTTTTTTTCGCTTACTCCTCATAGAAAACTAATCCAATTTTGCGAATCAACCAAATCTACGAGCCCAACTTCAGGATCCTAGCAGCCGACGGTCGTGTTGTTTTTTCCAAAGATCTCATCAAAAACAAATTTATTGTTTACGTATAGTTGATGAATAATGTTAATACAAAATCTGGACAATTTTAATCAAATAAGCATCACTGCTCCAAATCACTTTGATTTAAATTTAGGATCAAAGTAATACCCCAGGATTTTCTGTGTACAGAACTCTTTATTAAAGTCAAGTAGAAAACATATTAACTAATTCTTTAATGATTTCGGTTACTAATTAATTGATGAACCTTTCCTATTTCTTTATAAAATGATGGTCGAATGACGCAAGGTATCTCAGGTATTTTTGTGTCTTATCGAATTACGTGGTATTTTTGTAAGGGCACATGCATTAAAGGGATTACTTGGATCGTGAATAAAGTGAGGTAGCTGAGATTCTTGAATCCTTTTTTCTCCTCTTCGAATCATGTGATGTAACCTATTTACAAGTTTTACGATATGCCCTTTATATTGTTTCAATAAAGTTGAGAATCTAGCACAATCGCTTCTGTCCAAAGTTTGCAACGTTCACAAAAAACGAACAAGAAAAAAAAAGATTTTCAAACAAATTTTATTCACTTTGTACAAATTCGAGACCTGTAATTTCATAGCTTGAAATGGTTTCAGGTGATGCCCAAAGATTCTGAGAGCAGTTTCATTTCTCTAGGGCTTTCGGAAAACATCTAAATTGAATTCTGCAATATTTTGTCTAATAGGTTTTCTATTTATATTGAGTTACCGGTTTTGTTCTAAATAAATTAGTGAAATTTTATTGGTATATAATACTTAGAAAAATTTCGCTGATCTCACTTTAGAGAGTAAGCTTTTCAAGGATAAAAATGATTTCAAATTAGAACTCACCAACAAGATTGAACATAACCACGAATGCAAGAATTATATTGCCAATAAGTATCTTCATTTTTTTGGTTTGGAATATTTCCTTCTACATATAGTAACCCCTATTCGATTACACGACTGTTCCCTGACTTAAGAAAAATTGTAGAAATTCCTCAATTTATCAAAGTTTGTGAACAAACTTTGTAAATTTTTAAATTCAAGATCATAAATGGTATATCTAATATTCTCCTCAGTGTGTAGTATATATAATAAAATATCTTCAGAAAAAAAATTGAACCAACGTAAAACAGCAAATAACAGACCTGGAACTATATTTTTCCTTAGATGAAATTGCCATTGAATATAATTTTTTTCTATAGCTCTATAATTGGCTACTGAAATTAATTTTTACAAATATAGCAGAAAGGTTTGAATTTGTAAGACACGTTTCTCACGATTGCTATATTCATAAAATCGATACCTGCATGTATTACAATGCTAAGTTCCGGTACACCTATCAGTACCGCCCTATGTTGGGGTAACGCTCAGTACCATCTAATGTCAAATTTGACAGTTAATTTAGTACTGAATCTGAGTAAGGTTTCTTCAATAATTTCAACTAATCATAACTGTTCATAGCACTGTAATACACGCGGGTGTCAAAATTAAGAAATAATAAATTCGTATAAATAATTTAGAAGAATATAAAAAGTTATTGTAGTTGAATTTTTTTAAGAGATGGCTATATTATTTTGTCAAAAATATGCATTTTCGTAAAATTTTGATTATTTCAGTTAAGATTAAAATTATTATCTACTCATAAATTTATTTTCATTATAATTTCTTCATATGATATATAGTTTTTTTTTTAATTCAAAGTAAAATTCAAATATTTAGAATAATTATGAACTTGTTCGCGATGTATCATTTGAAAAGTATTGTTGACACAGACACAGACACTGCAGACTGTTGCTTTTTTAAATATTCCATCATCATGTTATCTCTAATCAATCTGCTATCATAGAGTCTTGACTAGTGTGTAGAAGCAATGCTGTTAAACTCCAATGAGAGTATATTTACATATTTATAAATTTTCGCATAGCTTTGCGATCATACAGAAAATATTTATGATGTGCCTAGACACTTCAGAATCCACTTTTTGACCAGTTTAAACTAGTTTGTGATGAATTCGGATTTTAACGAAAAAATACATACTAGTGTATAAATAATGTAGACATACGTAAGCCACGTCGTAATTATCTTCAGTAATAAAGCAACTATATACGAACAATTGAATTTTAATTCCATGTTAAATTGTTTTAATATTTTTAATTAATCACTTTTAGAACAAATTTAATCAGTGGGATTCGCGTTCTTTTTGAAATGATTATTTAAAAAAAAATTGAAATTCGTAATTTTTCCGGGAAAAATGTTACGTTTCTTATTTTTAATGAGGTACTATAACATTTAGTTTGTCAAGACAAAGATTTCTCCACGATAAATTAGAATTTTTCAAGATAATATATAAGATAAATTATTTCATTTTTATAAATGAAGGGAATATATATATATATATATATATATATATACACATATATATTCATATATCTGTATAATAATTGAAGGAATAAACATGAAAAGGTCCTGCTATGTAAATATTAGTTCACGAGGTATTTGCGTTTCTGTTAAAAAAGGTCTAAAGTATCGATTTTGGGGTTTCCATGGGAAATCATACTTTAAGCTTATGCCCTGTCTGATGATATTATCATTGTGGTAGTATCCTTCCTGATTGGAGAAAGAAATCTTAAAAATAATCATAAAATCTAAAAATCTTAAAAAATTATTTGTCCGGAGTAATCGCTTGAAAATCGTAATCTTTGTGAATAAAAGATTAAAAAATTTGGATATTAATATCTTCAAATATTAATTATCACGATTGAAGAAAATATATAACACGTGCGTTCAAGGCACTCGCTAACAGAAACAAAGTGGTACCTTTCCTTACGGAAAGACACATTGACAGACACTTTGTATATACTTTTTGTTCTATATTATCTATAGTTGGTTCTGACAGAATGTGACAAACTTTTTACTAACTACTTAGGTTTTAGGTTCTGCGAAGCGTAAAAAGGTAATCTCATGAAGGCGGATCGGTCTAATTCCAAAGCGTAATTATAAAAATTCTGAATAAAATACTCTAGAGGAAGTCGGAGTAAATGTGTTTTTTTCTTATGAATATCAATATGTTGTTTTCCAGACGTTAAATCAAGAACTCACATGTCAAACTTATGTGTATGATTATATTCATATTGTTTAGCCCATAAAGGGCACATCTTCAAATACACCTCCAGATATTATTGGCTAAAAAAATCATGAGTGATGTTAAAATAATATATAATAGAAAAAAAATATTCTTGAAAGCCTCAGTGATAATTTAACTATTCAAAAGAAAATACTTGAAAAAACGTAGACAATCGGGAAAATTGGAAAACTCGTGGTGTCACAGTGACCCCAATTAAAGGGTTAAGTAATACATTTCGAATAATGGTGACGTATACCTTCTGGAGCACCATCTTGCTTTGAAGATTGCACTTCTATTGATACCCATTATATTATATTCAAAGTAACCGTGGTAGGTAGTGTGAGCACTTGTCTGAATAAAATTACTGTTGAATTAACGGGTGAAATTCCTCCCTCCTAGCGCAAAACAAGTATTATTTTCTACGTGAAATGTTCCACTGGTATATCTTCAATGAATTTTGATTTTGGGTTTGACTACGTTCACTGGTGGTACTACATCGCGGTCTATAGCATTTGATTCTGTGAAAGAAATAGGGATTCATGAAGATTTGGACATGCTACTAATTTCAACAATTTTAAATACTTCATTAACGTTTTCCATATAATCCTATATCGTTGAAAACACATTACACAGCTTCAAATATTATTTCGATCTCAAACAATTCAATGTTGGAACATTGATTCTATAAGCTATTTCTTTCATCGCTATTTTTTTGTCATAGTTACCTTTTCTGGTTCTCAAATTTTTATCATATTACAAAAACAATTGGTTTAGAAAAAAAAACGAGATTCGCTTGAACTCTCCAAATATGAGCTAGTGAAAATGTTACTAACTGAATCAGTAATGGAGTGTATGGCACTTTGAGTAATGAAACCGTAATATTTCTACTTCTCACCAAAGCCCGTGTGGAAATAATTCATGGCGCTAGGCCGTTCCAGTCTAGACCGCCACGAGTCTATACTGGCGCTATCTCGTGTAACTGTGCTGGGGCGGTGCGCAAATGTAACGCTCCAATCGACCAGCCGCTATCTAAGCCGGCTGTACTGACGCGTTCTAGCGAATCTAGCCAAATCTAGCAGACCTGGATGCAACCTAGATTGTAAATTTAATATTTCTTTTTAATGATTATACAATTTCTGACAAAATGTCACTGTGAGCTGTATTGAGAATATAAATAAATTCCACATTTATGAAAAAATTGGAATATAGCTCATATGAGATCTTGTGACAGAAATTAATTACCTTAAAAATCTATAAATAAATTTGCTTATTGTCACTTAACAGATTTATTCAAGCATTCCGGCATTCTGATCAATAACTATAACAGTTACGTCTTCCAATTTAATTTTTTTAGATCTCAACGCTCGATACCCGACCCAATCGACAGCTTTTGTTAAAACTGGTCCCAAGGCGTAATGAAATTTTCTCTCCGTTAGTCGGAGCAAAATTTTCAACGCTTCCACCTGCATGATGAAAATTATTTGATTACAGAGAAAAGGTCAATTTCAAAAATAGTATAGAACTTCGTAGAATTAATCTACGAAGGTTCCTGAATGGAATTTAATCAAAAATGCATAATATAATATAACAAGTGTAACATTATTAGTCAGGAAAAATAAGTGGTTGATTGTCTTAGAAATATTGTATTTACTGAAATGCCAAAATATTTCGTTGGCCAGCAATTATGGGAATAAATAATTAATTAAAACTAAAATACTGCACGTTTAATAGGGCGGATTGAAAATGCTAAAATTATATCAATTCATTCGGACCAGTGTAAACAACTTTTGGGTTGGCGTGCGAAAAAAGTTCTAAACAAATTGAAAATCGTTTAATATTTTCTGTTCGGGTTTTGGATTTAAAAATTGAAAAAGAATATATACATTTCTTTAAATTACGGCGAAATACTTCCCATCAAAAAATAACACTACCATGTTTCTTTGGATCAAGCTGAAGAAATTTCAGATTCCAGATTAACAACTTTTTCAAAAAAAAGTGCACTTAACTCAATCAAATAACGTGCTTTTGATAATTTTAGAAAACATTGATCATTCAAAAGAAAATTAGATCATTACTGGGTCGTAAGCTGATCATTTTTTTGGCAATCACATTTATCGGATGCCAACCCACAAGATTTTTTTTTACTGGACCGAAACGATTCGATTAATTTCAGCATTTTCACTCAGCTCTAACCTCTAATGTTTAATTTAAAAGAAATATGATTAGACATATAAGACAAATTCTTGTCAACGGTTTAAAATGTTTTGGATACAGTTATAACAAAAAACTGGTACTTTGAATGAAATATCTTACCAAAAAGTGTTCTAACCATATAAATCCTGGTTATTACCGTCATCTAATGATAAGTTTTCAGTGGATGAGCTGGATTCTCTGGAACTGAGACGATTTGCAGCCTTAGAAAGGTCTCTAAATTTTCTCACGCGGTTTCTTCCTTGGAGTCGTTTTCTTTTTCTCCCGTCCATTAAATTTTAACTGCCAACAATGAAAAGAATATTTGACTCTTAAGCACTAATAGAACAATTTTTAGATATGTAATATTTTATTATATTTCGCACTTATAATATGAATATTGCGGTTACAGTGTTACAATAAATCTTTAAAGTTTTCAAAGAATTTGTATGATAAATTAGAGTAAATAATTATAAATTATAAACAAGAACGACTTTTTACCGAAAATATATCAGTGTATCAGTTTATTATATACTAATAATGAAATCCTTGATATTTTGCAAGGATGATACTTAAGGTTAGGAAATACAAGATTGCAATATACGTGAGTGCTATATGTATATATAGATATATGTAATAAGAACGAGAAAGTTACTTACTCAAATTCAAACTTTGACTATTATTCAATATTTCGCCAATACCCAATGTAGTGTCAGACCAATTCTGCAGTGTCAGCAAAAGCAGCAAGTAACTATAAGCTCATGCATGGCTAAAAATGAAATAAATTCCTAAATATTAGTTTTATTTTCCTTCTATATTCAAATTAATTAGCAAGTTATAATTTAACATTTAATAACAAAATTTGTATATTCATTTCATTTCTCAGGGACTATAGTATACATTTTTAGGCTAGGAAATAATTCTACCAATTTCGAGGATTGTACCAACTATAAGCTGTATAATCTTACACATATATGAATAAATCAGTTTGATTCATAATTAATAATGATTTAAAACAATATTTATAAATGAAATACTTACCTAATGATGAATTAAATTACAAATTCTGCAATGACAACACAGTACAGCACTGACAACATGGGCAATTTAATTATTTCTATTTCTTTCGATTTGTGCACTGTAGCAACGTTCGCAAGACTGGTGAAACTTCAAGTTGCTCGTTGATGCCTGCTTTTTCTAAGTCCAAATAGTACTACTTTCTAGAGTCAAGCTAGATTTTAGACAGAATTTCTATATTGATACGATTTTGAATTCTAGCTAGCGACATTAGTGGGTCTAGACAGAACTGCGTGAGGGAATTTGCTATCTAGTAAATATAGATAGCGCCAAAAGACCGCCGAGCTAGTCTGGCGTAAATAGTCAGCCACGAATAATCCAGTACTGGCGCTAGGATAATTCCAGTCAGCCAGAAATTATTTCCACACGGGAGTAACAGTGAAAAAACCACAATTTATTTTCATCAAAGTCAACTATTGAAAATATTCGCTGATTCGCCAATGATTTCTTTTCTGATTGATTTTTGAGCCTCCCCTTTACGATTTCTTCCAATATAAATGAAGGTCGAACGATTCATAATATTTTCGATGTGTCTGCATTTTATCCAATTAAAGGGTAATGCATACACAAAAGATTACTTGCAAATATCTCTTTTCTTGTTGGGCGGGTTGAAGGGTATATATTGTGGATTCAGCCGACGTTTTGTGAACATTGCAATTCACTTATTCAGGGCTGACACGAAACTGAAGTTTCAGGTTATGTTGTCATTATATGTATCCTCTACGATGCCTCTGATTGGCCAGAGCGCCCCATGGTGGGGACTGGTCGAACTTGATTGGCCAATCGAAGTCTTTTTTCAAAGAACCGGGAGGTGGGAGAGCCAAATCGGATTGGTATTATATCCATTGTCCTTCTTGATGTTATTAGGGTGTTTTAAGGCTCCGATTGCTTCTCTATATTTTCATGGATAAATATTGTACGTTTTCCGATGACGGTTATTTTTTCAAGGGAAATTCTATTACCTGTTTCGATATGATGCTCAGCTAGTGCTATTTGCGTGAAATTCTTCAGCCTGACTTCACTCTCATGTTCCTTTACACGCTGGCTCACCGTCCTCCTGATTTCTCCAATATAGACTTTGCCACAAGAACAAGGGATTTCATATACTCCCGGTTCACTGAGAGGTGCTAAGAAGTTGTCCTATTTCCGCAGGTCGTTTAAATATGGTTTGGATGTTGTGTTTGTTAAGAATTCTTCCTATTTGTTCTGCGATACCTTGAATGTAGGGTAAGATGGTGGTCGTTTTTCTCTCTTTTTCTTTAGTAGTAGGTTTATCAATTCGTTTGTTTCTGTCATCATTCCGTATTAGGATTTGTTTAATATTTTGTAATTCCTTTTGTAAGTTTTCTTTATCTGCTATGGGGACAGCTCTGTATATGAGAGAGTTGATGACCAATTCCTTTTGAGATGGGTAGTGGTGGGAGGAGGCATGTAGGTTCTATGGGTGGGTTTTTGTAAACTTCTGTAAACTAGTACGTCCGGAAAAGGCAATTTTTTCGTTTCGCTACATTTCCTAGGTGAACGGGATATTAGAGTGAAATTGATTGATAAAATGGAAAAACTTGTATAGTTCATCTAGTCCATGTCTCCAGATGACGAAAGTGTCATCAAAATAAGTTGGTGAGTTTATTGCGCTGAGGATTGGTCTGAGTGAAATGTTGTTTTTGTGGATTTTTGAGAGTTCGTTAAGTTTTGGAGAGATGTAATTAGTAGGTAGTAATTCAGATATTGTTTCGCTGACAAGTTTTGAGTCTTTTAGAAGGGTTTTCATTTTGCAGACAATTTTTTTTTTGTGGGGTCTTTTTTATATGTATCTCCAGTTAAAACGTCCCTGATTTTGTTGTTATAGTCTTTTACATTCATTATTACTATTGTGTTGCCTTTGTTTGCGGGTAATATTATGATGTCTTCATTCTGATTGACTTCTTCAATTGCGTTTTTTCTTGTTTTGTAAAAATTGAGGAGGGAAGTTGGGCTTGGCGTAAGATGTTGGCCGTCCTATACCGTACGTTATTCGTTTTTTCGGGTTGAAGGGTATATATTGTGGATTCAAAATTACTGATGATTTATTCTTTTGGGACTTTGGAAAGAGCTACTGCAAAATTATGTCCTTTAGATGAGGCTGAAATCATGTCATTACTGAGAGGATGGTCAGAAACGTTTTCACTGTGTTACTTAATGATGCTTGCCTTACTGAACGAAATTTGTCAATTTTTTTTTAATTGAGTGTAAGGATATTTCATCCGTTAGGATTGGTCGAATGATTTGCAGTCCAATGTAGACCGAATCGTTAAATTCAAGCTTGTTTGATAGGAAAAGATGAAGTTTTAATAGTTTTTTGGAGGTAGTATGCAAGAGAAATATGGTATGTTGTATTCTCTCTTTCAAGAGAAGCAAACTTGTTTTATGTAGAATTTTTTTAGGATTCAGATGTTCCCAAATGGTTTTTCAACTGTCAGAATCGTAAGACGATGTTGTCATCCCTGCACCGTTTCAAGAAAGCTACATATGTTCGTAGCTTAGCTTGAGAAGACCTGAGCTTACTAAAAGTGTTAGTTTTAGTAAGAAGACTCTCTCCGTAGAGTTCGTTAATAATAGATTCGATGCTTTCACGATGATTCATCACAATAAATTCAAAGAAGGTTTCTTAGGTTTCAATCGTGTTCAAAACTACGCATCTTGCCGACGATCAGATTTTCCCTCATAAATACTAATTTGTTGTTTCCCATACGTTGGATCAAGAATAATTCACATCTTAAAGTTGTTATCATACTTATATTGAATATTTAAGTTATTTCATTTTTCATTTTTTTCATTTCAGTTTATTAAGCTAATCGGTCAAAGACCATTTACATAGCTACAATGTTATACAAGTAGTATTTATATACATAGGTACTTAACGCTTAAAAATATTTGCGCATATGTATATTCAATACATGTGTTTTATACTGCTATATTTATTTATTTATTTATTGGGCCTCCAAGTATAAAACATATTCATATACTGCATTACAAAATGTGTCGATGGTGGTTACAAACAGGTCTATATCTTGTTTAGTTTTATCATAAAATTGATTCAAATTCATGCACATATTGTGCACTGACGAATGGTGGATCAATTTTGGAGAAACATAGAAAAGCTGTTCACTTCTTGTTGTATATGTTGGAACCTGAAACGGTATAATTTGAAGAATTTCAGAACAGTCAAAAATTCCTCGAATTATTTTAAAGAGAAATAGTATGCTAGTATATGTTCGCCTGCCCTCTAATGAACAAATATTCAATCTTTTCCTTAAATCGGTTAGATCAGAACCAGGCGGAGGATAAGTCCCATGTTGTTTCCAGTGTAGAAATTTTATAAACCTTCTTTGACAATTTTCAATAGCTTTAATATTATTCTGGAAGTGTGGTGACCAGATTACAGAGCCATACTCTAACTTTGATCTCACCAATGTGTTGAAAAGAATTTTAAAAGTAGCAGGGTCTCTGAAGTGTCTGCTTGCTCTAAGCATAAATCCTAGAGATTTATTCGCACACAGTAACATTTTGTCGATATGGATTTTAAAAGTAAGGCACGGATCAAATGTTATTCCAAGATCAACTATGGTAAACACTCTCTCAATTTTCACACCCTGGATTGTATATTCATAGTCATATGACACTGGTGTGTTGCGGCCTCTAAGGAACGACAGGATTTTACATTTTTGAACATTAAGTTCCAAATTATTTACAATACACCAGTCCTCAAATTTATTTAAATTATCTTGTAGTGCGTAACATGAGTTAAAATCTAAGATTGGCAGGGACAATTTAACATCATCTGCATACATATAATGATGGCAATTTAACGTAGCCGACAAATCATTAATATAAACCACAAAAAATAGTGGACCTAGGTTTGAACTCTGTGGTACACCAGATGTAGGCCTGAAGGTTTGAGAAGAGTGTCCACCATATTCTACATACGTTTCCCTACCTATTAAATAAGAGTGCATAAGTCGAATTACATTAGAATCAAGATCCAAAGCACTTAATTTTTGTAGTAATGCAACGTGATCTACTTTGTCAAAAGCCTTTGACAGGTCTGTATATATGACATCTACTTGATTGCATACCTGTAGTTGTGTCCGGACTAACTGGGTAAAACATAATAAGTTTGTAAGAGTGGACCTTCGTGGAACAAAGCCATGTTGCAGTGGTGAAAGAACTTTAAAAACTGATGTTGAAATTATGTCATAGATACACACCTCAAATACTCTTGACAGTCCGCAGGAAATTGATATAGGCCTGTAATTTATTATTTCCGATACATCTCCTTTTTTCCATACTGGACATATTCGAGAGCATTTCCAGATTTTCGGGAAGTAACCTGTTCTTAGAGATAAGTTAAATATAATTCTAAGAGGTGTAACTAAAAAATTGCAACAACTTTTGATCAACGTACAAGGGATCTTATCTGGACCAGCAGAATCCTTGTTAGGAAGTTTATTAATTGCTTTCAACACATTTTTCGAGGTTATTCGAGTACTTAGGCTAAGATGGTAATCTGTGGGTAAATTATCCCCTTGTGGCAACAACAAGTTAAACGCTTGGTTCAGTGGTTTGTCTTCCCAATCAGGCAGTGAAAGATTAGTCGGGTTATATACTTGCGAGAAGAACCTAGCAAATGCGTTTACAATATCAGAAGGATTCGTCAGTTCCACACCCTCATATCTCATTATACCTGGTATTCTAGAAACTCTTTTTAAATGATTTAAATGAGACCAAAACGAAGAGGGACTAGTTCTAATTTTTTGTTCAATATTTTCATTGTATGAAACTAAAGAACATTTAAGGTTAGTTTTTATTACACTCTTTAAGTAATTTGTTAGATTTAAATAATACGGATCTTTTGTCAAATTATATTTTTTCCAATATTTATGCTTTATAGTTATATCTTTAATTATGCTTGTTGTGAACCAAGGTGGAAATTGTCTACCAGCGCGATGGTTTTTAAATTTCGGGACATGAGTCTCTAGAAGCATATTTAATGAATCATAGAATAAAGTGGCAGCATGCTCCGCTGATATAATATTTTCCAGAAACGTCCAATCTATATTGCTCATAGAAACACACAAGTTGCCTATATCAGCACGCCTAAAGTTTAAATTTTTAGAATCGGTGTTATCAACGAAGTTTTTAATGTTTAATAATGAATTTACATGTAGATTGAATGTAAGTGAAGGGTGGTGTTTATCCTCTGGTATTATTGCAGAGTTACATTTTTTTATAGTACAATGAATGTTTGTTAGAATTAAATCGAGATATCGGTCATTATCATTTGTAATATTGTTAATTTGTACAAGTTCATAATATTGGATAAATGACGATAATAACAGAGATTCTCGATTTTGCACTCCCGTTTCACAAAAGTTCTTGTATTGTGGTATATTAAAGTCACCAGCAATTATTAATTTATGATTCCATAGGCAATGCAAATTGCTTAGAGTTTCTAAAAATGCTTCAAGAGTGTCCACAGAAAGAGAAGGAGGAATATACAAGGCTAATATAATATAATAAGTTCCATGGTAAAAGAATTTAGCTCCAACAATATTGATTTCAGGAAATTGATTACTAATTGGAGCCAATATCACTTGAGAGCACAGTAATTTAGAATCAAGTGCAAGCAGTACTCCCCCTCCCGTTCTGTGTTCTCGATCATCACGCAACACACTAAATTTATTGCAATCAAGAATTTCAGAGGAATATGTTGACGGCTTGAGCCATGTTTCGGTAAATATAATTATATCATATAACAATACTTCTTCAGATGTTAATAAAAGATCTATTTTTGTATTTAACCCCCTTACATTTTGGTAATATCCTAAAATTTCAATAGTCTTAGAAATTACCTTGGTGACCAGTGGTGCCACATTAGTTACTCCTGTTGATTTTCTTTCACTTGAATTATCGGGTTCCCGTTTTTGTAAACTATCTTCAGATTCTTTTCTCCTGCAGCTACTCGATCGTTCAGAGTCCGCTTCATTTGTTGGTATTGCAGTTGCTGCATTGGAGTTTGATCCGTTGAAATCCTTATAGCTGGTAAGAACTCCTGCAGCTCCGATTTTTTCCTTTTTTGAATAAATGCTTTCAACACCTCCACTGCAGTTTGCTCGTTCTGGAAGATGATCTTAATGGGTCTTGGAATAGAGATTACAGAGGACCGCTTGCCAATGCGTATTATCTTTAGATTATCAATCAATGTGTCTGGAGTAATAATTTTCAAAATTTCAATAATAGAAGTTTTTTCATCCTTAGAGTCAGGAGATTGAGTTGTTTCATCAAGACCAAAAATAATTAAATTTTTCTTACGTTTGCTTCTCCCCTCCATTTCGGAAATGCAGGCTGCCATAAGATTTGGAGAAAGGCATTCAGGTGCTGAGGCTTCCTCAATCTTGTTATTCAGAGCAATTACTTTTTCTTCATGAGTCTGTAATCGTAGGTCGAGGTCACCTACTTTAGTATTAACTGCAGAGGAATGATTGTTGAGAGATTTTTCAAGATTGTCGATCCTTGTGTCAAATTGGTCGATCCTCAAGTTAGTTTTGTCAATTTGATCAGACAATATTTTTACATTTCCTGAGAGCGAGTCAACAGAAGACTGTACTTTAGCTATGTCTTGATGTAGTGTGTCACTTTGATTTTTTATTGCAGGCTCAATTATCTCTTTTATTGCTCTTTTAAGCATGTCTATATCGAAACTCGATTTTTCCCTATTGTGTTCTACCGGAGAGTTTTGACGGGAGCTGCAGCACCTCGAGTATTTGCCATCTGCCCTTTTTGTTAGTTTATCGGCACATTCAGTGTGGTAGATTGTACCACATCCTATACATGAAACTGTAGAACAATCAGATGTTATTATCTTCTGTTTGCAATGGCCGTAGGAGCACATACTGGAGTTTGGAAGTTATACATTTTTAATAATGTAGTATGCATTTCTCCTGGAAAACAATCTTGTTTCTTCCATTATTTATCACAGATCAGCCACAAATATTCATTGAAATCAAAGACAATTAACATTGAATCAAAAGTTTATTCTTTTAAAATGCTTGCAAAATAATATGTATCATCAAATATGTGTCGGTGGCAGTACAATTCTAGACCTTTCATGGCTGAGTCCGGGCTCTTCAGGTTCCATTCTTGGTGGATAGTTAGCCATTTCATATGCTCCTGCTAATTTATTGGGTGGATGCGAAGCTCCAAATATATATCCAGAACGATTTTTGTGCACTAGAAACTGTTTGCTATTTGTAGTAGAAACATACCTTTTAGGATAAGTACGTCCATTTCGCAGACGATTATCCTCATTTAACTTGAAAACATTGACTAGGCCTCTATATGAATCTCATTCAAACACAAATTTGAAGAAGGTATCCGTTTCATTATAATAAAAGTATCTTTGGTGTTTTGCATTAGCAATTGTTCGAACAAAATTGCTATTAAATATAAGGAGAGAATTCCTCTCTCTTCCAACAGGGAGAGTAGTTTCTTCAACATGGAATTACTCCAGCGGTACATCATCTATGAATGTTGATTGTGGATCAGAATCGAAGTTATCAGACGGCGCTACATAACAGACTCCGACATTCAATCATGTAAAAATAAAATAAAGGTTTGTGTAGGTTTGCACATCCTAGTAATTTCAACAATTTTGAATAATTCATCAATATTTGCTATATAAACCTATCCCACTGCAAACACATCTCGCAGCTTTGAATACTATTTCGATGTTAAAAAATTAAATGTTAAACTATTGATTTCATCATTCGCAACTATTCGCAATGTGAAAACTAGAGATTTCTTTTCTGACAGTGTAATTTTTTGCACTATTTTGCGTGTCCTGTTTTTGAACAGGATCTATTAATACTATCATTTTCAATGTAAAACAAATGACAGTGAGATCCCACCAGTAGTTTCATTTGAATACCACTGGAGCAGGTTTTTTCAGTCGTATTTGAATGCGTGAAATCAACCCTGGAATAATACTTTTCTACAGACCAAGACGTGATTTCGATGAGCAATTTAGTGAAACCCCGATTCATTTTTTTTATCGAATATTTATATTCGATCTGATTCCAAGTCTCAACTGGTGTGTACTGGCAATTCGTACTTGACAAGCCCTTTCTTAGTGCAATCACCCTTTCAAATTCGAAATCAGATTCAGTAAAGAAATTTCTAAATTTTCGCAAAAGTGCTTGGTACAGAAAAAATATTTTCAGTGTGCCTGGATACTCCCCAATCCGCATTTTTACCAGCCAAAACTGGTTTAAACCAAATTTGTGATTTTAAAATACATACAAATGTATGAAGAATATAAGCGTATTCAAGCTAAACTTTGTATTTATTTTCAGTAATAAATCAATGAGCCCAATTACACAATGGCAGAAACTTCTACGCTCGACAACAAATCAGTGGTGTCGGTTATAAATAATATACGGCTCTTGTTTATAGACCTTAATGTGACCTCTTTAAGAAAAAATTGTTAATTAGTGGGCTTTTGCGTAATTTCTGAAATGGTTTATTTCCAAAATTGAAATAAAATGTTCGTTTTAGAGATTAAGTAAGCGTTTAATTATAATCAAGCAAATTAATGTGAATGCAGTCCGAAAATAATGTATATCTTTTGATTTATACATCATTTTAATTGAATTGAATACTTTAATTGGTATCCTTAAGGGAAAAATTTATTTGTTCCATCTTCTTCCAGAATATTTTTTCCAAAATTTGTACAATACCATCTCGGAATTGAACTAATTCCTTTATCAGATTGGAAGTTTAAGATGGAGATGTAGGGTGCACACTCTGTCCTTCTCATATTTTATTTTGTAACATAACGACACCATTACTTTTTATGTTTTTTTCGGATTGCTAATCCAATTTTTATTTCAAGTTGTTTCTGCATCATACAAGTCTATTATCGTTTCACATATGAGCACTTATGATAGAAAAATGATCGCTCTCAATATACTTATTTTTCTTTATTATCTATAGTTAGTCCCTAAAAAATATGACAATGTTCCTTGCAACTATGTTTGATATAAATTCTGAAAAATGTAAAGAGGCAGTCTAGTTAGGGAACTAATCAGATTCCGAAATGTTATTATAAAAATTCGGAATTAAGTACTCTGGAAGAAGTCAAAATAGATGAAGGTTTTCCTTATGAATAATAATTTGTCGTTTCCCAGACAACAAGTTAAGAATAATTTAGAATTATTTATTACAGTTTGGCCACAAATATTTATTGAAATATTTCACATTAAATACAAACTTGATTCTAATAAAATGCATTAGAATGTTGAAGTGCATCATCATCATTCTCAAGATATGTATTATCGAATATGTGTCGGTGGCGGCACAATTCTAGGTTTTTTAGTTTTATGGCTAGGTTCGGGCCCTTCAGGTTCAATTCTCGATCTTCGGTTTGCAACTTTAGTCATTGGTACCTGATTTGGTGGAGGGGAAGCTCCAGCAATATATCCAGAACCAGTTTTATGCAACAAAAATTGTATGCCATTTAGAGTAGCAACATACGTTCCGACATAAGAACGCCCTTTTTCTGGACGTCTATTCCCACCTAACTTGTAAACATCCACTATGCGTCTATACGCATCTCGTTCAAACACAAACTTTAAGTCTGTATCTAATACATTATATTGAAAGCATCTGTTGTACACAGTATCAGGAATTGTCCGAACAAGATTACAATTGAATTTACGGCTAGACTTCTTCTCTGGCCCTGCAGAAAGAGTAGTTTCTTCCACATGAAATTGGTCCTCTGGTACATCCTCGATCAATGTTGGTTGTGGTTCAGGATCTACGTTAGTTGACGAATTTACATGGGAGGCTCCAGAATTCAAGCCTGAAAAAAAAAGATTTCTGAAGATTCGCACATGCTAGTTACATTCCACAATTGTGGATACATTATTATCATTTCTTATGTAAACTTATATGACTGCAAATTCATTACACAGTTTGTTATTCCAAGCTTGTATGATCTTACAAAAACAATTGATTTGGAAAGAAATCGAAATTCGTACTGAGTCATATTGCCTGGCCGAAGTACGCAACGTTTGCGAAAAATGAAACTCAGTTTTTTGCATCAATTAGCCCAATTCGATGATTGGAAAACCATACAAATTCCCCTAACTTACAGATTCTCATAAAAGTTTCATCTCCCTAGCTCTTCTAGAAAACACCAAAATTCAATCCCTAAATATTTGGGCTAACCGATTTAGTAGTTTTCTCCTAATCGTTAGTTATCGGCTTCTTTAAAATTGAATTAGTGAAATTTTACTACTAACTATTGAAATTCCACCGATTTATATTTAGAGTGTAAGGTTTAAAAAAATAAAAATGATTTGAAATTGGAACACACCAAGAAGGTTAAACAGAATCACGGATGCGAGAAGTATATAGACAACAAATATCTTCATGTTTTCCAAATAGATTTCGTATATAGTGACTGACAAGTTTGGAATATTTTACATTTATATAGTTATCCCAATTCGATTACGCAACTGTACCCTGTCTTGATAAAATCATTCGAAATTACTCGAATTTACAATGTGTACAGACCACGTAGTAGAAACAATTACATATATTTTAACAAACCAAACAAGTAAAAAAATGTTTATAGCCTTATAATTTTTTCTTGAAATTAATTTCTTAAAATTGACAAGAAAGATGTGAGTTCCAAGTACACATTGGACGGAGTTTCTACATTCGTAAAATAGATCAAATCTAATCTCAAACTTCAAAGTTGATTTAATACTCACTGCGTGTTAAGGTTTCATTAATAATATTATTGTAATTTGTACTGTAATCGATGAAGAGAGAATTATCAATCTGTCAACATCATTTGAAAAAAAAACTTGATATTGTTCGGATTAATTATTGCATCATTAACTTTAAAGGCAGCAACTATAATTTTTGAAATTATTTCTACGCGAGAAGGCAGCATCTACCACTTACTGCCTTCTTCCGTAGAAGTCACTGTGAAACTTCGGCAGAATCTGCTTTTTTACATAATAATCACCCATTATACTTTTTTTATAAATTGATAGATCGCACCAAAATTCCCCAATGAGGGTCAAAAAAACTGTGTAAATACGAATTAAATTTAGCATATTCGATTTTCTTCGTTCGCCCACTTTGAAGTTATTGCTTTTTTCCATAGAACGGCACAGCATTACTTCAACATAGGACGATACTTAGGTATACCAATACAGAGCACTGTGATAGACACAGGTATCAATATGAGGAAGAAAAACTTATGAATTTTGAATTTTAAATTAAGAAAAGAGCAGTTGAAGTAGTCGAATTTTTTTCTGAGATAGCTATATCATTTTGTAATGAGGATTAATTTTGGTAAAATCTTTAAATCTAGATGGAAGTTTGATAATTATAGTCAAAAGTTTAGATGTTTCACGCCAAGAACGCTTTCTGATAAAAATATAAAATCGACAGAGAGACGGTTTCTTTCTAGTTAGATTTGACTTAAAACTTAATCAATTTTCAAATTCATTTTCTTCCATTGAAATTCTTTAATTTGGTGATTTTAGCTCAACCTGTTTGCGACGCATTTTCAAGAAACTAATATTGACACATACATGCACACACACACGCGAAAATACGAATGATGTCTTAGGATGTCCCGCTACCCATCAAGAACTTTCTTATCAACTATTCTGGTTTTAAATTCCGCGAAATGTGAAACAGCATTCTGATGAAATAATCGGTCTGATTCCTTAATGTTGTTTTGCAAATTCTGGATAAAATACTTTAGAAGAAGTGGGAACTGATAAGGTTTTTCCTCACAAATACTAATTTGTTGTTTTCCAGATGATAAATAAAGAATAATTCATGCTTCATTGAACACCGTCTCTCTACCCGGGGGGTCTCCAATTTTACTGCAAAACTGCGTGGGCCGCATTCTAGTAATTCGTAAGCCAGGTGTCCTTCTATCAGACGTTCAGTGAATATATATTATATAAATTATACATTTTCAATAATGTTAGTACGCATATCTCCTAGAGCACACTCTTGTTTCATCTTTCATTTATTGCAGTATGACTACAAATCTTTATTCAAATCAAAGACCATCAACATTAAATATGAAGATGATCCTTTTAAAATACATTCAAAAATTTAAGTGCATCATCACCGTTTGCAAAATATTCATCATCAAATATGTTTTGGTGACGGCACAATTCTAGGTTTTTTATGGCTGGGTCTGGGCTCTTCAGGTTCAATTATCGGTGTACAATTTGCCACTTCAGTTGCTGCTACTTGACAAGGCGGAGGGGAAGCTTCAACTATAGTTCCATGGCGAGTCTTGTGAACCAAAAATTGTATGTTATTTATTGTAGCAACTTAAGTTTTAAAAGTAGCACGCCTTTTTTCTGGACGCCTATTCCCATTTAACTTGATAACATCCACTAAGCGTCTATACGCATCTATACGCATCTCGTAAAACTGTAAGTCTGTACCTAATACATTATATTGAAAGAATCTGTGGTACTTCGTATCTGCAATTGTCCGAACTAAATCACTATTGAATGTGCGGCCGGATGTCCTCCCTCTTCTTTGAGTCGTATCTTCCACGTGAAATAGATCCAGTGGTTCGGCGGCACGTATTGGGTGTGAGTTCGGAACTATGTTTACTGGGGGCGATACATAAGAGAATACAGCATTTAATCCTGTGGAAAAAATAGAGATTTATCAAGATTTGCACATGTTATTAGTTTCAACAACTTGAAATAATTGTTCAATATTTTCCATATTAATCTATATTACTGCAAAGACATTACGCATCTTCAAATATTACTTCGATTTTTTGAATTAATATGAAATGATATTCGAACAACGCAACATATTGTAGGTGAGCTTTTGTACTTTATCCAATTAGGTGTGGAGGTTTGTTTAAGGGCACATGCATTAAAGAGATTATTTGTATCGTAAATAGAGTAAAGTAATGCAGATGAAGTTTATAAAATATTTTTTTTTCCCCCGCTTCGGAATCAAAACTTGTAAATAGGTTATGATGGTAGTGGGTACGTAGTATGATCCTGGATCATGTAAGCCACCTATCTACAAATTTCACAATACAATATTGCCTTCATATTTTGTCAATGAATTGATAAATGTAACACAATATCACCTGGCCGAAGTTCTTAACGTTTACAAAAACGAAAACAAGCAAATGATAACTTTTCAAACTCATAAGACCTAAAATTGTATTCTGAAGAAGTTTTATCTCTCTAGCACTTCTAGAACACACCCCATTTTAACACCGAAGTATTTGATGTAATTAAGTTAATAGTTTTCGACAAATCGTTAGTTATCAGCTTCTTTCAAATTGTATTAGTGAAATTTGAGTAATAATTAGTAAAATTTCACTGATTTAGATTTAGAGAGTATGGTTTTATAAAATCAAAATAATTTGAAATTGGAACTTACCAAAAAGGTTAAACAGAAGCACGAACGAGAGAAGTATATTGCCAATAAGGATATTCAATTTTTTTAGAAAGATTTCGTTTACGATGACTAACAAGTCTGAAATATGTTTTCTCCCATATATAGAGTAATTTCTATTCGATTACGCAACTGTACTCTGGTATTTAAATTAACAATGTGTGCAGACCACGTAGTAGAGGCAATTATCCATATATCTTTTTACTAGGGAAAAGAAGACGAATTTAAGAACATCGATCAACAAACCTTTCTATCTTGAACTGTATTCTTCTTTTGATAAAATTGCAACCGAATACATTTCTCTTCTATAGCTTTATAAATTTCTCCTGGAATTAATTTTTTTGATTTTATCAGAAAGGTTTTAATATGAAATGAAAAATTCCGCTGGTAATTCAATAATTACTATAGGTAAAGGCTAGATTAATAATTTCATTTAATGCAAGTTTAACTTTCAGTCGGCGTAGGTATCAAAAGTAACAAGAAAAAAAATCACTTAGATATAGATTAAACATTTTTTTTAATTTATTTTATTTGGAAACTTTTGTTCAGGAATTGCTGTATCATTTTGCGAGGTATTATCAAAAAATACTGTTGAATACACACAAACATACGAATTATGTCAGTATATATTGAGGATGAAGTTTGACGATCATATTTGAGCGAAAATTTGTATTTATCTTCAGTAATGAATCAACTGTATAACAGTGAAATATAATATAAAGGACACCGTGTAATAATAACTTGACAGGACCTCTTTGAGAAAAAATGCTACACTAATGAACTTTTGCGTAATTCTGGAAATGATTCATTTTCAAAGTTTAAAAAATGCGATTTATTTGGAGAAAAAAAAAGATTACTGTGCTTACTTTTTAATGAAGTGCTACATTTCTCAAATTTGTCAACTGCAATTTTTTCACAAATGTTTTCTTTATATTGCTGAATTTTTTCAAATTTTCCCCATTGCCTCTTGTATAAGAAATAATGCTCTCAACTTTACTCTTCTTGAATGTGCCCGAAATTCCTTACTTTTTTCTTAAATTTTTCAGTATGCAAAGCACAAAACCTTTTTTACATCAACGTCTTCAAGCTTATTTACGTGAAGCAGTTTCAGCTTCCGAATGACTATTCACTTATTACTCTAGCATTTTTTTGGCTGAGTTATTATGCTTCAAATGCAGATGTCTATATATTTTGCGCTGACAGAAAGCTCTTCTACATGTGCATGTTCTTACGCGTGATGATATCGAGGACAATGTGAGAAATTGATGCATCTTTGGGAAACCAGATTTACTATCTCATCAAGAAAACACCGCATCTAACGACTAACAGCGTCACCGTTACGAGGAGCGACTTTTACGGTGCCACGTCTGCATCGAGCCTTAGTATCGCGAGCATGAAGTCACTCATCTATTTTATATGATTAATCTGAAAATGTATTGTTCTGAAGCAAAGCAGCTTTATGATACTTTTAGGATCATTCAGAGGTACACAAAAGAGATTATTATGATCTTTGGATTAAAAAAATATACAAAGAGGTAGGCTCTCCGTAGCAGATACGAACGCTTCTTCCAAAAGATTCGATTCTTCAATCTATCGGCGTTGAACAAAAAATCTCTGACCAAGATGCTTGCAATCACGTGATGATTGGCAAAGGCGCGTTCTTTTAAAAAAATGCGGAGCGAGCGGCCGAGATCCTTGGTCTGAATGTTAACATAAGAAGTAAGGAAAGTGCATTACTCCATCTAGATATTCCAGATGCCTCTCTTCTAAAAGGCCAAGTGAAGAAAGCAAAAGTCAACAACTTCCGCCAAAAGCTACTCGAGAATAAAATGCACGGAAACATTCACAGAAATGTGAAATATCAGTACCTGTCAAAGGAGCTAACATTCATTTTCCTTAATTCATGGAGACCTAATTCAGGCACAGTAGGTTTTATTTGTGCGTGCCAGGATGGTGTCGTTTCAACCTTAGTACAACTAAGCAGTTTTTTACGTCAAGAAATTCTCAGCGGTATATTCGTGATCAAATTCTCGGCTCTGGCCGACATCAACATCTCAGTAAGGAGAAAAAAAAGAGGAAAACTATCGATACCTCATAAGGGACCTGTCAGGAGTTCATCCAGGATATTCGGTTAAAATGATTGTCGATGTGGTCAGTGCTCTTAAAGAGATACGAAGCCATCGCTGGCTCGTAACTTCGAAGTCATACCCGCTTGCCAAAAATATTCCAAGGCACTTGCCGGCCCTTTTTTGTGTTTCGACCATTCCCTGCGGTCAGTTGCTCGTCACCCCTATCATCGCCGTAAGGCCTGGTCATATGTGTTGTTTACCTCGATTCCATTAGCAGCCAGTGTCATTTTTGTAGATGGGAATGGCTACCAAGGAGCCCTGCGGTCGGTTTTCAACCTATTTTATAATTATATTTACATTGAATATTTGAAATATACATTTTGAATAATGGTATCAGGTAGCTCTCCTGGAGCACATTCTTATATTATTTATCACAGCTGCGCACGAATAATCATTTAAATCAAAGACAATCAACATCAAATACGGAGTTGATTCTTCTAAAATGCATTATCATATTTCAGTGCATCATCATTCGCAAAATATTTATCACCAAATATGTGTCAGTGATGGTACAATATTTCTAAGGGTTGCTTTTTTTTCTCTGATAGGAAGTTGTATTGGTCTTTGCTAAGGGCTTCGTATTATCTGTTTGCTAAGATTTTTTACTAACCGATACTTGAAGATATTAGCGGCCGTTAAGAGAGAATGTTATTGACCGTTGCTAAGGGTTGCTAGTAAACGTTGCTAAGGGTTGCTAGTAAATGTTTCTAAGGGTTATTATTGTCCGTTTAAAGGAAGTTGTATTAATCGTTGCTAAGTGTTGATTCTTATCGCTACTGAGGGTGTTATTATTCATTGCTACATAGCTGTATTGATCATTGCTAAGGGCTACTATGCATTATTGCTAGGAGATGTCACAGATGTTCGTAAAGTTTGTTATTAACCCTTGCTAAGAGGTGTGGGAAGGACAGTGATTATTTCTACAGTCTGGCCACACAAATATTTATTGAAATCGCAGACAATCAACATTAAAGTCAAAGGTAATTCTTTTAAAATTTCATTGGACCGTTTTGATGCTTGATTTGGTACTTGATAGTTGGTACTGGCTTGATACTTGATTGACTGTTTGTAATGACCGTTGCTAGTAGTTGTATTGATCTATTCTGAGGGTTTGTTGCAATCCGTTGCTTGAGGATGTTAATGGCCGTTGGTAGAGGATGTAATTAGCCGTTATTAAAAGTTTTCATTAACCGTTGTTTTGAGTTGTTATCAAACATTTCTAAAGTTTGTTATCATCCATTTCTAGAGATTTGTATTGATGGTTACTAAGGTTTGATGTTGATCGCTGCTAATGGTTTTTTCTGTTTGTTGCTAGGGTTATATAGGGTCATAGGTTAAATAGGTTATAGGTTATAGATGATAGGTTATAGGTTATAGGTTATAGGTTATAGGTTATAGGTTATAGG
>CAKNXH010000213.1:540298-603098 GCA_932178445.1 Andricus quercusramuli | reverse complement strand
TAAAGCTGCTTTCAAACCTAACCCTTATAGGTATGAATAAAATTTTCCTAAGATTCTTAAGAGAATTTTCAAAGATTTTTGAATATTTCTGTACGACAATCAAAATTTCAAAAAAAAATTTTAACTAAAGTTTAAAGTTTTAACTAAACAGTTAAATTTTCAACTAAAAAACATGAACTTCCAGCCAAAAAAGCTGAATTTTCCACGAAAAATGTAATAATTGCCATTGAAATGAAAAAATTCTAATTTCTAATCCAAAAGAGTTGAAGTCAGCTTTCAAAGAATAAAATTTCAACCAAATAAGAATTTAAACAAAATTAAAATTTACGGCGAAAAATATTTTTATATAGAAAATACAAATTTCGAATAACTTTTTATTTTTTTAACTTTTTTTTGCTTATTTCAAGCTTATATAAATGTAATTTTCATTTAGGATTCTTGACAAAATTTCACAAAATTTTTCAATATTGCAGATATGTCAAAGAAAAATATAAAAAAAAAATATAATTATCAGCCAAACACTAACTGAGATATTTTTATAATTTCATTCCTGATATCCATTCCCTTAAGTCAAACATGGTACAAAAATGTCGTGAAATTTAAAAAATGACCAAGTATTTACAAGAATTTTTAAAATAAAAATCAATCTGTATCATATTCACATAAAATTTAGGAATATTTATAAAAGGTTTTAATATTTTTCATTTTTAAATCAATTTATACTGAGTACAGTTTTTATTTGAAATTTCACGAAGGTTTTTTGTACCATGCTTGACCCTATCAGGGCAGAATCAAGAAAAAATATTCTGAAAATATGTTCATTAGTTATTAAAATACTTCAAAGGCTTACTTTTAAAATTGTCTCGTCCTTTAAAAATCATGAGATATTTCTTTATAAAACAAATTTTTTCACATTTACTTCACAATTATTCACAATTAATTTCCAATTACAATTGTTTCACAATTAAAATAAAATTGTAAAAACTGAATTTTGTAATGTTGAGATAAATATTTTAAGATATTGAAGGTTTTATAAAGTTTTTATATATTAAGAAAGCATATGAGGTCAAGTTAATAATTTTTCGGCTTATCTCTTAAAATCCCCAAAATTGTGATTATAGCCTAAAATAGCACGAAAAGAATGGTAATTATCAGAGGTAAGCATAGAGTAAAAATGTTGACTAATTAAATAAATTAAAAATAATAATTATTTATTATCATTTTAACTGCACAATATTTAAAATCGATTGGAAAATAAAACATAAATAATGAAAAATGAAACCAGTTGAAAGTGATAGATATTATTAACCTATAATTTTACAATCCCATATACAATATTCAATATATTATTGAAATTTATAAACCTCCAGTGTCTTATAATGTATTCCCTGTACAATCAGATTGTCTAAACATTCCATGAGAATTCCTGAAAGAAATAATCATTAAATATCTCAATACTTCATCACATGTATTTAAAGTCCTTCAGGTGTGAATTTTTGAAAACAAAATTCAACCCAAAGCTCCTAATAGCCAACGAAACCGAATCGTGAAGTCGGGCGAGCTCGGCCCTAGCCTCGGGTACGTGCTCGTGCATTTTCGGCTTTACACGAGGCTGGCCGAGTTGACCGTCGAGGAGAGACACCGACCACGTGATGTAAAGGAGCAAAGTGGGGGAACCCTTCCCCTTCATTCTTGGGTCGCTTTTCCTCTCGCCTTTTCTTAGGTCGTTTTTGCTCTCGCGCGTTTTTACTTCGCTTCTGCGTACGTTTTTTTTTTAGTTCTCTTTTGCTTTCAGCGTTTCAATTGGTACTTACCAACAAGGTTGAATAGAATCATGAATGCAAGGGGTATATTGCCAATAAGTATCTTCATTTTTTTCCACATAGATTTTGTGCACGGCGACTGAAAATTTCGGAATATATTTACTTCCATTCGATCATGCAACTATACTCTGACTTGACAAAAATCTTAGTCATTACTAGGCACTAAGTTTTATACTCCAGGATTTTAAAAATCAACATCCAGATTATGCGGCATCATATCTCTAGATTGTCTTTCATAATTTATAAATCCATGATCATAAACGTTATAATGAATTCTTCTCAGTTTGTAATAACTGATGCAATAACATATCTTTTAACCAAGGAGAATAAATCAAACTCAAAAACAGCGACTGTACTCAGCTATCTAAGCTATGTCATATTATTTATCTTCAAAAATAAATCCACTATGAACTTTTAATAAAAAAATGTCAAACTAGTGGGCTTTTGCGTGATTTCATAAATGATTTATTTCCCAAAAAAACTGTTGACACACACGTGTCAGCATGTGTTCAAAGTAAAGCTTGACGACATTTATCCTAAATGTTGGTTTTTCAAATATTTCATCTATATGTTATCGTTAGGACCCCAGTTTAGTAAAAACAAGTTGCGACTACTCACACTGTGAAAACTACAGATCACTTTTTTTAGGGTATCATTTTTTGCGTATCTTGTTTCTGAATGGGATAAGTTTATGCTGTTATTCTCAGTGTAAAACAAATGACTCTGGTATGGTGATCTTATTTTAGTACCACTCGAGAATTTTTTTCTTGATCTTATCACAATACCTGAAATGAGCTCTAAAATGATACTTTTTTCACAGTCCCACTGAATGAGTTAATGTTGACACAAAAAAAAAATAGGCAATATCTTTTTCTGAAAAATGAACAAATTCGGGAGAATTAAAAATCAAAAATCAGAAATGGAATTTTTTGCTCAAAGAGGTGAATTGTAAACAACAAAATAATTTTTAACAAAGTAGTTCAAATTTTAACCAAGTATTTGAATTTTTAATAAAAAAAGATAATTTCTTGACAAAAAATGTGATAGTTGATGTTTCACCCAGAAATTATTTTAATTTAAGAAAACAATTTATTTATACCAAAAATAATGCATTTTTAAACAAAATATTAAAATTTGTAACCAAAGTAATTGAATTTGCAATCAAAAAGATTAATTTTCAACCCAAAAAAAAGGAATTTGCAACACAACAGTTAAATTTTTAATCAAATAGTTGAATTTTCAACCAAATAGTTGAATTTTCAACTAAAACGGAGCAATTTTGAATCAAAAATAGAATAGTTAAACTTTCAACCAAAAAGATCAATTTTCGACAAAAAATTTTATGTTGATATTTCTACCGAAAAAATTTGTATTTGAAATAAAAAAAAAAGTTGAATTTAACAAAAACAGAAGAATTTCCAACCAAATAGTTCCATCCTCCAAAAAATCAAAATTATTTCTAAGGAAACATTTTCATTTTTAACCAAAGAAAAATTTAATTTCTACCAAAACAGTTGAATTTTCAACCAAGAAAGATTTTACAGTAAAGAAGGATACAAAATTTCAACCAAATTGTTGAACTTTCTATAAATAGTTACATTTTCAACCCAGAAAAAAAGAATAATTAACAAAATAGTTGAATGTTTAATCAAGAATGATGACTTTTCAATAAAATTCATTAATTTCTATTAAAATAATTGAATTTTCAACCAAGCAGTTTCATTTTCAACCAAGAATATCAGATTTCTGCCCAAAGGAATGAATTCACAACAAAAAAGTTAAATTATCAACCAAGAAATATTTTTCAGTGGAGAAAGATACATAATTACAACCAAATTTTTCAACCTTCGACGAAAAAGTTGAATTTTCAAACAAATACTAACATTTTTTACACAAAAATATGAATTTTCAAATAAAAATGTAATAGTAGACTATTCAACCGGAAAGAATTAGCTCGACAAAAAATAGTTTTATTTTCTTGTTTGGCTCCCTTAATTCAGTTCGCATTCAAATGGAAAAAGGACGAAAAGGGGAAAGTAGGCAAATCGGAGGAAGAATAAAAAGCTTGTGATGAATAAATGAAAATTTCAATAATTCATCAAGTAAATAATAATAGATTAAATAAACATCCATTCAAATTGATTCTGAATGCTTTAAAAATATAAGGTTATAAAGCTGACAATTTTGCTTCAAAAATAATTTTAATTTTTCACTGCAATTTTTGAATTCTGTTTGAAATTCAACTATTTTATTAATGATACATCTTTTTTGGTCGAAAATTCATCTTTCTTGGTTGAAAATTAACTTTTTTGTTGAAAATTGAACTGTTTTCCAAAAAATTGTTCTATTTGGTATGAAAACTCAACCATTTGGTTCGAAAATTCAACTTTTTGGCTAATCCAGAAATAACTTTGTAAAAATTTGTCTTTTTTATTGGAATTTTTCAACTATTCGATTATAAATTTCATTGCTTGGTTGGAAATTAATATTTTCTTAATGATTCAACTATTTGATGGAAAATTAACCTTTCTGCTTTGGAAGTCAATTTTCTAAACAATTTGACTTTTGAACTTGAAAACTCAACTCTTTTGTTAAAAATTCGCTTCGAGAGCATTTTGGGCTGTAAAGTCTGAAATATTAAAAAATGATATATTTCATATTCAGATTATTCAGTTTCAAATTTAAAGCCTTAATTATTATGAGTAATTTCAAAAAAAATCCAAGCTGACAAGTTGAACAGTTCAGAAATAAATATTTTAAGACCAGATTCAGAATCTTTCAAGGTGGGTGACTATTGTTAGGAAATTTTTTTAATTTTTTTTTCTTTTGATTGTGCAAAAAATATATAAGTACCAATCAGAATTATGTTCTCTATATTCCGAAGGTAACAATGTTACTATTCCAGTACTTCAGTATCCGATACTGCTCTTTTCATTATCTTTAAAATTTGATTCAAATTTTTGTAGACTTTTTTCAAAATTCCATGCGTTTTTTTTAAATTTTATGCGACTAATGCTACTTGTTTTGAGCCTTCTAGATGACTTGAGCCCTGAACGTTGATTATTTTTAAAATGCTTGGGAATATTTAAGAGCATTTCCAGCATTCGCGAAATGTGTAGCATCAAATACACTGGAACTTGGATTTAATTCTGGGTTTGGGCATGGCTTACACTGGCCTTCAAATTTAATCCAGACCATCCAAACGTACGCAGTCAGGGCCGCAAGAATTATTTCTGTTGAATTTGGATGCATGCTAACAGCTGAATCAACTAACGCGCTAGAAGTATGGTCTTATTACTGTTTGTCACGCTTAACTAAGCATATTCTCCCTTCCGGCCCAGCGGCTCCTCTCCTCACGAAACCGCTGAGGAGTAAATTCTCGGAACGAAAACGCCTATCCTCCAGCGTACGCCAAATTCGGTTCAGTTCTGACTTGAAACAAAAATGAAATACAAAAACAAATGAAGGCACAATGAACATTTATATTGTTCAAAATGAGATGCAACAAAATTTACACTAATGGTTTTCTGGGTGGTGCTACAATTCTCGGGGTTTCATGGCTACGCCTGGACTCTTCAGTTTCGATGTTTGCTGTATGATCAGCTAGAGTACAACAGGGCGAAGCAGCCAGTGGGGCGAGGCAGCCAATTTCCTCTTATTCCCGCAGCGTTAATTGAAATCGCGCGCCTTCGTAATGTAAGGTCGGTCAGGTTAGTCCGCTGTACTTATTGAAAATTGAGTGTCGTGACTGTCGCAGTTTGCAAAAATCAGCGTGATTTGTGAAAAACTACTAGCAGAAGGAAGATTTTCGTGATTTACGTTCCTTTACCCTTCGTGTATAGGTTGTGTAAAAAAATATGAGTATTTTCCGTAGTAGAATTGCGTGCGTAACACGATGGAATGGTTGGTTTTTTGATATTCAAAATACTTCTTTCTGTGTGACATTTTTTTTGGAAAAAAGCACGTGTGGGGCGAGGTAGCCAACAAACGGCAGATTATGATGAAAAGGCTAAAAAGTGAATTGCTTGTTACAGCCCTCGACGAGGCCGCCCGAAGAAGGTTTAAACTCCTTATGAAACCTCGGGCAGCAGCAACGAAGATGACATATCAATTTTTACGATTTTTTCCAAATTTTTTTTCTGTTTTTCTTTTAGGTTCCATTAAATGTCGGAGAAGACATTTAACTTTGTTTCTTATTCTCATACATCATCTTAGACCTAATGAAGAACTTATACATTATTATACGTCTGTGTACTATATGGTTGGCTGCCTCGCCCCACGATTTTACAGTTGAGCAAAAACATAGCGTCTCTGGAAAACGGTTGTAGAAACTGTAATGGGTAAGCTACGTAAAAATGCCACACGGAAATTTTGTAGCAAAAGAATCAAGCTTTCTAACGACACCATACACAATTTGATATCATTTCGAACAAGCGACCTGCACTGCAAAATGTGGCGTTTTGGCTGCCTCGCCCTGTTCTACTCTACTTTATATTTTCGTGCTACTTGATTAGGTGGAGGGAAAGCTCCAAATATACCTCCAGCACCAGTCTTGTGCACCAAAAATTGTATACCATTTGTAGCAGCAACATTCGTTTCAAGATAAGTACGTCCATTTTCCGGACGTTTATCCCCATTTAACTTGAAAACATTGACTACTAGGCCTCTATACGCATCTCGTTCAGAGAAAAATTTTCAGTGGGTATTCAATATAATAAATTGAAAGAATTTGTCGAATTCATTCTCACTATTTGTCTGAAAAATACAATTATTAAATGTACGGTCAGATCTCCTGCCTGATCGTGGAGAAAGAGTAACAGCGTCCAAGTAAAATCATTCCAGTGTAGGGGAGTCACGTTAGACATTAAAAATCAAAAAGCTATCAACCCGGGCACTTTCCACCGATTTTGATGAAACCTTTTGCATTGTGTTGCCAAATATGTCTATTAAAAAGTTGAACAAAAACTCCAGCATACAATCCTGTGGAAAGAAAATCGAGAGTCATGAAATTTTCAGGTGGTAGAAATTTAATAATTTTGAATAAGTCATAAATATTTTTAGTATAAATGGGTCATTCGATAAGGAAATAAGTGGCTTGAGATTTAAGTGACTGCACGAAGAAAAATGGATGCTCAAACGCAGATGTTTGAAGTAGAAGATCGTACCTCGAAACATACAGATATCAACGCATAACATATGACGTCTTCTCGAGAAGCTAGAAGTTAAAGTATTTTTACTTCAGCTAAAACTTTAAAAGATGTTAAACTGAATCTGAAACATCCAACATGTTAAAGTCGTCTGAGTACTCAGTACAGGAAAACGCCATACCTCTATCAGCCACTTGATGAAGTTTATAGTCCATTTCGTGAAAGGCTGTCAACATCTGTTGTTCACTTCATGAGGCTTAATAGTCATTGTCTCGTATCGTATATAAGCTTGTGCAAATTATTGTTTTACCATTAGGCTATTTCTATTTCGGGGTAGGCGTGACTTGCTCGGTTGGAAAGTAGGAGTGTGTAGGTGGGTATATAGGTATAAGGTAGAGAGGTATATAGGTGTAAGGTGTAAGGTGTAATATTTTAGATTTATCTAGAATTCTCGTGTTATTTATTTAAATGACACGTTCGTTCCGCAACACTGCTCCGACCCAGATTGCTGATCAATCTCTCTAGAGATCACCCCAAATGAAGAGCCTCACAAAATTGGTATGCGTGGTTCCCCACTTGGGCCAATTAATTTGCCAGGTCTTTGTTTCAGGCGTCATTCACTCTATTGTCACTCTGTTTACAAACTATTTGTCGCCACACTTTTCTGTTCTGGCATACTACTCTAGCTTCCTTCACGTCCTTGCATTTTTTCATGCAAGCTCTTGTGTTTCTATGGCTTCTTATGGCTCTTCGGATTATTGTCTCAGGAACAAATAATGAATAATAATAATATTATTATCAATTCAAACAAGAAAAGTCTCAGTAACTACTTTAAGGAAAAGCTATATTTAATATGATCCATATAGTAAATTTGAACAATTTTTCACATGTCTGTTTTATTTCAAAACAAAATATATTCACAAAATAGAAATAAATTGTTGAAAAAATGATTCTATCTAATATTCTAAGATTTTCCGAGAGAAGATCCTTATATACAATAATATATTGTTTAGACAATTATGTCTGATAACATGCATTAATCATTAACCCACTAACTAAAAAGTAAAAGCAAAAATGAATATTCGAGGAAAACCCGCAACTATCTAGCACAACTGAAGGAGAAGCTATTTATCAGTAAGAATAATTTGTTTCAACAATTATTTCTCTTAAATTGCATCAATTGTAACCCCGCTTCAAGTGAAAAGTTGACAAAAAGTTGAGAATATGAGAAAAAAAACACAATTATCTAGCATTACAATAGGAGAAGGTAGTTGCAAACAATAATAATTTTTTTGAACAATTAGGTTTGTTAAAACGCATTAATTACTGCGTCACTATATTTGAAAAGTGAGGAAGAAGTTAAAAAATTCGGGAAAACCGCAACTTTTCAAGTCTATTGTGATAGACAATTGCTTAAAACAATAATGGATTACTTAAACAAGAATGAGAATCAACGCCAAAAAGTCGCAAAACTTTACACTTATAGGGTTCTTCTGACATCCTATAAAACAGACTTATGGGGGTGATATTTAAAAAGTAATTATTTACTTGTATTTTATAGCTGATTGTGAAGAGAACTGTTGAGTTTCAACTTAATTTAATTTATTTTAATTTATGTATTAATTAAATTTATGGCCAATATGCATGAAAATTCAAGACAAAAATTTTCCAATGCATTTTTGGACTACCCTAATGCATCACGTGTGAACAAAATTAAATCACTTGCCCTAAAAGTACTATTAATTCAAGTATACAAAGGTTTTATTTGTCCAAACTAAAGATTTATTACAATCAAACTAAAATTTTATTATCACCTGAATGATTGTACATACGCATATCCGCTTTTGGGAATGAGAAATTGAAAATATTAATTTCCAAAAAAACGGTTGGTAATTGAGTGTTCAAATGATGAAATAGTGATATTTGAGTATTTCACTCGTGGAACAGTGAAAAATCATAAGTTTATTTCACGAAAGTCAATTTGTGAAAATATATAATTCTTTAGAGATTCCAGTTACTAGTCAATTAGTAAAGTTTTTTTTGTCGATTGTAATCGATATCGAAAATGGTGTACATGACGTCTGTCAGGTGAACAAGCATTATTTTAAAAATAAATAAATTGAGGTGAAATAGATGTACAAATCATTCTTTTTTATCAGTTTGATGAATAAGCTTTTAAACACGATAGATTCGTGGAGGTGACGTAGGATGATCCAGAATCATGTGACTGTGCCTACTGACAAGTTTTACAATTCTGCCTTTTAACTGTTTCAATAAAGCTTAAAATGTTAACAATCGCATTCTTTTATCATAGCAGACTTTTCTATGTGCCACGATCACTATATTTGTGTAACCTTCTTTTGATTAATATATACAGTTGAACAATAAGTAAATTATAATAATTAAATAGGTTCATATGTTTTCATAAAGAAATTAGTAGTTGTCCACTATCGAATTATTAGATATTTCCACAAATCACATGAGTTAATTTTCTACTAATCATTTGTGGATTATTTTGCTCTAAAGGAGGCCGCAGGTCAAGGAAAACATGGAAATTAAGAAAAATTCAGTCAGAAAATTCCTGTCACAACACCACAACAGTTACTGTTCGTCACTTTATTTTATCAAAACAAGATTCCAGGAAATTTTTGATATTTTTCAATACTTTAAAGGGATTTCGAAAAATTTAAGAAGATTTTACGTATTTTTAAAAAGCTCAATTAATTGTCAAGTGCTTTAAAAAGTTTCAAAGGATATCGAAAGATTTCAAAGGATTTGAAATCTTCTAGGATATTTCAGAAGATTGTTATTTATTTTTTTATTCTTCTTCAAGATGTGGGAGTGTTTTTTTAATATCTAGAAATTTGAAAGAGCTTCTAAAAATATCAACGGATTTTAGAATATTTCAATAGATTTGAAATATTTTTAAATATTTTCAAATATATCAAATATATAAATTATAACAAATTTTTTAATAGATTTGAAATATTTTAGGATATTTAAAAAGATTAAAAGGAATTTTCAATTGATTTAAATAGTATAGTATAGGAATTACTTCTCTGGTGATATTTTTTCAATGAAATCAATATTTCTTTGCAATAAATTAGAAAATTACTACATAAGTTAGAGAAATGATTTCTGGAAAGCTGAAAATCTAGTTTCATTGAATCTGTTTTTGACACATTAAGAAATATTTCCTCATTTCAATCAAATAAGTTTTCCCGTTAATGACGTAGTTCAAATATTTAATTCGTACACGTTGAAGATCTCTCGGTTGGCCTCGAATTTAGGTAGGTGGGCTCAAAATCAAGAAATATCTAGATCTGAATGAAAATTATTATATAAGAAAGTCAGAATGATTTCAAATATTATGAAAAATGTATGGCTTTCCCCTTTTTAAACCTTTCAAAACTGTCAATTAAAAATTCCTTAATCTTGTTGATCAGCTTTCAAATTGAAACTTTCAACATTAAATTATTGCAAACTGGAATCGTTTAAAACTGAACAACTCTGAATTAAAATAATTTAAAATAGAATAATCTTATATCGAAACATTGAAAATGGTTAGGTGTCATTTTCAAATCTTTCAAAATTGTATCGTTTGAAAATAATTATATTTCATAATTGAAAAAATAACTTGAACCAATAATTAGTTGACTTATTAATTTTAATCTTGACTGTCCTCAATTTCTTGAATAAGCGTTTAAAATTAAACTTACTAATTTGAACCACGATAAATCACACCTATGGCCATGTTTCACGATCGTGATATATATATATATATATATATATATATACAAAATTTCAATATAAAATCACTTGAAATTAAAATCCTCTTCGATAGAAACATTCGGAAAATGCGTCAAAAACTGAATATTTTTCTGGTAGCTTCACAATTTTCTAAGCCTCTCCCCACATTTGTCTCTAAATGAACAAAAAAATGTTGCACAAAAAATAAAACAATGCCTCTTGAATATTTTTTTGCATTATTAATAATTATTTTGTTGAAAATTCCACTATTATATTTTTGCTTCCGAATTCATCTCTTTTGATTGAAAATTTTACTATTTGGTTGAAGAATAAACTATTTTGTTGAAAATTAGCGGCTTTTTCTAATAATTTTCTTAACTGAATATTAAGCTAATCCATTTTTAATTCAAAATTCAACTTTTCAAATGAAAATTCATCTTTTTGGCTTCAAAATTCATATAATTGGTTCGAAGTTAAAGTACTTTGTTGAACATTTATTCGATTAGTTGAAGGTTTAACTATTTTGTTAAAAATTCCTGTTTTTAATTACGTTGCTTACTGAATTTTCCTATTTTTGGTTGAAAATTGATATTTTATAGTTAAAACTTCAAATTTTGGTTGAAGAGATGTATGTATTTTGTTGTAAATTCATCTTTTTTTCTATAAAATTATTCTGCTAAAATGTAAATTCAACTACTTGGTTGATAGTTGAACTATTTTGTCAAAAATTCATTTCATTAGTGAAAGATCTATCTCTTCGACTGAAAAGTCACTTTTTTGTTGAAAATTCATATTTTTGGCTTGAGAATTCAACAATTAGGTTGATATTTTTTCTCTTTCTTAGAAAAAATCTTGTTTAGTTGAAAATTCATATATTTTGTTAAAAAACATATCTTTCTTGTTTTTGAATACTTTAGGTTTTAACTATTTTGCTGGAAATTTAATTATTTGGTTAGAAACTCAGTTGAAAATTCAAATTTGTGAAAAAAAATCATTAAAAAAAATTTTTCTCAAAATTGTCATATTTTTTTACATAAAAGGCGCCATATTTAATTTTCTGGATGAGATATTTCAATGTTGAGATCAGATTCTGGAAGAGCATACCCGAAGATAGTAGGGAACAGGGCTTTCGTTCAGAAATTCCCACTCCTTAATTTTAATAATGAGGCTTGAAAATGAATAAAAAAATCGGAGTTCTTCGTCGTAAATGGGTTAATAGGGTGAGTCGAAAAAACACAAATTAATTATATTCATTTTTGTAACAGCACTGAAAAGTTTTTTGTGGCATTACCAACAAATACAGAAAAAATTTCTTTCATTTATTACCATTGGACAAAACAATTGGAAATTTTTGATTTTTAATTTTTTTAATGAAAGTAAATAAAATTAGACGGAGAAAAGGAAAAAAAATTTTTCGTCGAAATGTACTATTTCAAAAAATGACGGAAAATGCAATTTTGGTATTTCGATGATCTTTTTAAGAAACTGTGTAAATACGTACATATTTTTTAATTTCGAACAAAATTTATTTTATTTTTTACGGATACTGAAACATGAGTCATTTTTACAGATGATCCGTAAAAAAACAGAAACAAACTTTTGTTTGAAACATAAAAATATTTGCGTGTTTTCTGGTTTGATGAAAAAGAGCATACAAAAATAAGGAAAATAAAAACACATTTTCTGCAACTTGAGATACAAAAGAACAAAAGTGCATATTTCTTCATTATTTTAATTGATATTATATTTCCACGAAAAAATGTTTTCCTTACTTTTTTCCGTCTGAAGTATTTCATTTTCAGAAGCTTTACCCAAACAAATTTTTTAAAAATTTGCCCTATTTTGTATAGATCCTGCGTAAACAGATTTTCACGTATCTTGTGTAAAAAAAGCTTATATTTTGAGATCTTCAAAAAATAGAAGAAAAAAATTTGCTTAAAACCGTTTGAGGTACAAATGAACAAAACTGCATTTTTCGTTATTTTTTTAGATATTATATTTGAACGAAAAAAAATTGTTCTCACTTTTTTGAGGTTATTTAACTTTCATAAACAAAATTTCCAAATACAGAAAATGTAAAAACTTCAAGATTGAAAAATTTTCAATCGACCTGTCAAATGGTAAGCAATTTTTTGAACATTTTTTTTTATTTGTTCGTAATGCCACAGAGAAACTTTTCAGTGCTATTACCAATGAATATAATCATTTTGAGTTTTTTCGGCCCACTCTAAAATTTCTGAAAATTTTCAAACGTATATCTAAATTGACAAGAATAATAATAAATAAAATCATGTCATGCAACTATTTCGTTATAGACAGATAAAAAATGGCTTCAATTATGAAATATTTTCAAGTGCTTCATATAGTTGAAGTCCTTTTTAATTTCAACCTCAAATAATAGAAATAATTTAATCAGCAGTTTTATATTGAGAAGAGTTTTAAAACATTTTTAAATTATGTAGTATTTTAGTATTTTAGTTCTTTATTTAGTATTTTATTTTTATTATATAGTATTTTAGTTCTTTTTAATTATAAGTGACCCCAATGAAAAATCTTTAAGCAAAACTTTATAAATCTGAACTTGTGTAAAATTTAATTTTTAATCGCACATTAAAATTATTTGTTTATTATAATAGTAATATTTTAGCTTCTCGCTACTGGAATAGTTAAAAGTTACAAGTTACAGTGAATTAGTAAAAATACAGACTAATTGTATTCTATTATATTAGATTGAATCTTGTGGTATTAATTTCGGTACAAATTGTCAAAAATTGAATAATTTCAAACTTGATTAAAGTGAAAAAATTCATACTAAATTGAAAGAGTTTTAAAATCAGTAATTCAATTTATTCACATTCACGAGTATAAAATATTGAATTGGAAGCATTCAAAAGAAAAAAAAGCTTTGAATTGAACAATTTAAAAAATAATGAATTCCCAATTCAACCATTTTTTAATGTTAATAGCTTCAAGAATGAGCAATGATAAATAAGGCATTCCTCTTCTATTAATATTAAAAAATTGAGAGTTTCATGTTTTGAAAATGAATTCAAATTAGAAATTCTTTCAAATTAATAAGAATTCAAATAGAAAAGATTCAAATGTGGAAAAAAATGAAATAAAAAATTAAATTCATAATTCACAGACTCAAGTTACAAAATGTATGTAAACTAATTCAATGAAGAATAATTATGACATGGGCGTCAGTAAAATTGGAAGCTAATTTATTTTTAAACAATTTAAAATATGTAGAAATTTCTAGGAAATAGAAATACTTTAAAATCGTTTAAACTCTTCTAGATTTATCAAAGCAATTTAAAGTTTGAAGCCTTAAATGTTGAAGAAAGAGAATTTTCAAAATTGTAGAATTTTATTTCAAATCAAAAGGATTTTAAATATTATTCTTATTTATTGCTTATTATATCATTTCGATTAAGTTTTCAATAGAGAGCATTCAAATCAGAAATATGTTCAGATATTGAAAATGTAACATTTTTTCTTTCGAGAATTAGGAAATTCATTATTAAAAACGCGACAAGTTTTGTACAATTTTTATATAATTTTCCATTCAAAGGCTCAATATTGAAAATAATTTCATTGCAAATGGAATTTTCAAATCTATCAGATTTTATGCTATGTTACATTATTCCGTCGACTCTAACGCTCTTTTTTCAATAAAAGATTTTTAAATTTCGAAAAGATTTGTGTGTTTGTATTCTTGATGAAAAAATTGTTTGATTTTTCATTTAACAGCAAAATGTACATTTTTTTATTTTTCAAACAAAAAAAAAACACTTTTTCAAGTTTTCAAATTTATCATAAAAGGTCTCATATCTGTGGTAAAACTATCTAGCAATAATTTTCAATGGGAGCCCATTATTTAAAAATAAATTTTTTGTTATAATCAAAATATTAAACAAAATATGTTCCTTGGGTTCCAGAGTTTTTGTATGAAATGTTAGAAAAATTAATATTTTATTTCGATTAATTGAAAATAATGTATGAGATTAATTAATTATTTAAACAATTTCTGAATTGATTTCGTAAAAAAGAGAGCTCATTTCTCTATAAAATAACCAGACTGTGAATTTGTTTATATTTAGATTGTTCAAACAATTACCAAATAGCATCTATTTTCACTTAATTGTAATGAAGCAATAATTTCTTCTACAATTCATACAAAAACTCTGCATTTGTATAAGCTAAACATTTCAAATCGTAAAAGAAACTTTTCTTCAATAATTTGTTTATTACGTGATAAACAATTTTTTTTAAATGATGCTTACCTACTGAAAATTATTTCTAAATAGTTTTGGCACAGATATAAGACCGTTTTTGAGAATTCTGAAAAACTGAAAAAAAAAATAGTGCTTCTAAAATATTAAAACAAGGAAAAATTTCATTTTTGTTGTTAAATAAAAAATTAACCAGGTTTTTATAAAAATCCAAACGCACAAATCTTTTTAAAATTTATCAATCTTTCATTAACGTTCAAATCAGATAAATTGATGAAAAAAAATTCAAAAGTAGGAGCCGCGCGCTTACAAAAAAGGGTTTCATAGCCTATTGGAACAATAATTAGGTCGCTAAAACCTCAGCCCCCTTCTTCCCCAACATTCCTCTACTTCCCGGCTTCTCATTAAACCCTTCTCTTCCCTTCCTTTCCATACCTACTTCCTCCTCTACTTCGTCCTCCCCTCACTTCTCCAGCTGACACTATACTTCCTCTATTTTCCTTACCCAGCCATCACTTCCCATCCCTAACTCATCCGCACTACCCTTATAGCCCACAAACTCACTTCCCCTCACTACGCACCACCACTGAGAATCATTTCCCCTACTTCTTCCAATTTATCCTTACATCTCCTTCTCTACCACCCTATTCTCATTTCCTCTAATTTCATCATACTTTTCCCTCCCTCATTTTCCCTTGGTTCCCCTCCCATGACTTCCCCTGCTTACTCTCCTCTCATTTCATCTACATACTTGACTCTGCTCACTTACCCTTACTCCTTTCCTTTCTTCTACCCTCATTCCTCATCAATTTTCCTACTTCCCCTCCTCATTAATCCTACTTTCCTTCCATCCTTTTACTCCTGCCCTTATTACCCCTCACTTCCTTTACTTTCCCTCCCATCATTTCCTCGTACTTCCCCTTCTATAATTTCCCAACATTTTTCCTACTTTCCCTTCTCTTATTCCCCTTACTTCCTCTGCTTTCCTTCCCCTCATTTCTTCTCACTTGCCCTACTTCCCCTTCCCACATTTCCCCTCACTATCTATACTTCCCATCCCCTCATTTCTCCTCAGTTCCCCTACTTACACATTCATGATTTCCCCTCACATTCCCTCCTTAGAAAATAGTCCACAGAATCTTTTTTTTTGTGGCCTATGTGATTTAGATTATAAATTTAGGCTGCATCTAGTCGTCTCGAAAAATTGGCGAGTTGGAAAAGGGGATGTACTAATCGTCCCGAAATTTTGAGACGACTAGCCGAACTTTAGAAGAATATTTGACTAACCATCCAGAATTTCAAGATTTAAGAACTTCGGAATCTTTTTAGAAGACGGGGGAAGCCACTCATGAACATTTGTTTTTTTACTAAGTCTCTTAAAAATCTTAAATACATCATAAACATAAAGCACAGTATGTTGAGTCATATATTTTTTGCACTTTGCAGCGAGTTGCGCTTAATGAAGTACTAAAGTAAAGTTTGTATCAGTGCTAATCCCGGCGGTAGGTGGTCTCATTTAAAGGTGGCATGAAGCGCTCAAAGAGAGTCCATAAAAAAAAAGAAGTTAGAGCGCGCCCAATTGTGCCTGGCACTAAAGAGCTCTGCTCTGCTCTGCTCTGCTCGTAACAGGAACCTCTCGTTCAATCGCGCATTAACTATCTCACCTCCAAGGAAATAATTATAAAAGTTTGCGGATCGCCACTTAACCTCAAGGGCGCATCGCGACAACCAGTCGTGGTCGCTACATCTTTGCGATGCGACCCTCCACTTACCGTCATGTAGAGTGCAAACTATGCAGCTTGTATAATGTATAATGTAAGTACACGTTTATGGTGTACACACACACACACATATATATATATATATATATATATATGTATATGGTATTATAAGCATAAGAAAATAATAGTGTAAGAGTATAAGATTGTAAGCAGTGCTGGTTTAACCATTAAGGCTTAAACAAAGGTAGGCTTTTCATCACTAAACACAAAATTTTATCATTAAATTTTATTACTGAACATTAAAATAAATGTTTCATCACTACACTGAGAAACCCTTGTTTGTATTTCTTGTTAAAAATCACACTAGATTTCACTATCTGAACTTTGCAATGAGAGGCAAAAAGCAAATTTTAATAATATTTACTAACCTCAATAGTAACTCGTAGCTACTTAAAGAATTATAAAATATATTGGAATAAAAGTTAAAACTATTGCATTTATTATAAAAGACATTTGAAGTATTTATTAACCTCTGTAGTAAAACTGCAAGTCTGCACTATTTACTAATTTTGGTAGGAGAAAATAGTAAATTTGTTGGATTAATATCTGTAGAAGATAACATTATTTACAAAGTGCTGTAGTAAAATGATGCGCAGGGACCGTGCGCACCGAATTACTAACTGGTTAGCAAAATATGCTACAGTGGGAATAGTAAAAAAAATAAATACGTGTTGCTAAGTTTCACACAAGCCTAACTACACACATGTTCTACATTTAACGCATAATTCACATTTATTTAAATTAGGAATTGACAACATTAGAAATTACATATATGTATATATTCTTAAAAGATATTATTTTATATTATAAAGCTGAAACGGAAAAAAATCGGGTTAGAAGAAAACGAAGGCTGGCGGGAATCGAACACGCGTCTCCGGGACAGCAGTCGGGCGATGATCCATCTACCTATAAGACATTGTGGGACTCAGAATGAAAACTTCCATATGACCTAAATGATAGAAAGTTCATTGGTTCTAATTCATTTAATCCTTAATTGATTAATATTCATGATATTTTTATAATTTTAAACAACAAAATTTTTAATGTAATTAAAATAAGTAAATTTTTTTTTTAAATCACGTTTTTTTGCGGATTTTGCATTGAAACATAAATTAGATGTCATTTTCGCAACCTAAAAATATGATCGGCGATCGACACACGTCGGATGCACTCGGCCGCGCTCGGTCCAAGGCTCGATACTTTCTGCTAAATCAGTTAGTAATATTTGGGACCAAATTTAATAATTGGTATTAACCTTTGTTACAAAAAGTAGGAAATGTCCATAATACACATCGTGTTCCTACAGACAATAGTAATTTCTTCTACATATTTAGTATATTATGTTATTTAAAATACTTATTACTTTTATTTTTTTTGTACAATTTATTAATTTCTCTACTAATTTTTCCTACATCGGATTTTACCACAGAAAATAGTAAGAATTGCTATTACCAAATAGGAAATCTTCTTATAAAAATAGTATGACTTATTATTTATGTATTAAAATGTCGAAATTTAAGCATTTTGCCCCCATTTGCTATCCGTTTTAGTAATTTTTCTAACCTAAAGTTTCTCAGTGTAAACGTCACTGACGGCATCATTTAGGGAAAATTAGGACAAAAACGATTCCTTTCTGCCTTTAAATGTCCACAATGGGCATTTATTTATATAATTTATTTATAAAGTACTTAAACATTTCAGATCACAAATTTTCAACATTAAACTTTACTGACAACATAATTTTAACAAACTGAAGAGACTATTCCTCTCTGCCTTCATATATCCACAGCCTGCATTTGTATATACAGGGTGTTTTTTTTAACTTGAGACAACGAATATCTCAAAAAATACGCATCCTACGGAAAAAATGTCTGGAATAAAAACTTTTTATTTTCGAGGGGGAAAAAGGATTTGTTAAAATTTACCCCACCCCTACCCCCACAGGAGGCAGGGGTGTGGGTAACTTTTTAATTTCAAATGGCAACCCCAATTTTTTATCACAGATTCAGATTCTCCTTCACGAAATACGTAAGTTTTATGCGGAAAATTTGTTTCGATTCGAGATAGATGGCGCTGCAATTGCGAAAAACGAAATTGTTGACACTACTTTTAGCTCTACCCAGGAATAACGACGCGGACGTAGTAGTTGTCTATTCCCTTCGGGGTGCTTAATTTCGCAATTGCAGCGCCATCTATCGCGAATCGAAACAAATTTTCCTAATAATACTTACGTATTTCGTAAAGGAGAATTTGAATCTTGTGATAAAAAATAGGAAAATAAAAAGTTTTTATTCCAGACATTTTTTCCGTAGGATGCGTATTTTTTGAGACATTTCGTTGTCTCAAGTTAAAAAAAACACCCTGTATATTCTGTTTATATAAATAATGAAAAATATCAGATCACAATTCTACATCATTAAACATCACTGACAATATAACTTCAACAAAATTGAAATAAAAAACTATTTCTCTCTGCCTTTAAATATCTACACTGGGAAATTATGAAGAAATATAAGATGATGAATTTCCATGATCGAGTATCATTCTGTCAATAGGAGCAAGTAATTTAAACGCAAAAATGTACATCGAAAACAAATAATCCATTATGAAGACTGTTTGTTAATTTAATTTATTTATAACAATCAACTTCACCAGATAATCATTTTTTCGCTTTTAAACACCCCTGTACATCTAGTCCAGCGGTGCTGAGCGAGCAGGGAAAAATTTTCCACAAAAATAAAATGAAAAAATCTACTTTTTTCGCTATTTGCATTAACATAAATCTTTAAACAAACAAAAATTAAATAACAGGAGCACATGAATCACTTCCAAACAGAATGCTTCATTTTTTCAAGAAAAGAAATCAAAAATCGGTCAACAGTTGCCTTCTACAAGTTATTTTGAACCTCGCTTTTTATTTCATCTCACTGGGATGAAATCCCACAATGAGGTTGAATCAAAAAACATGGTTCAAAATAACGTCTAGAACGCAATTATGTACCAATTCAGATTTTTTAAATTTTATGGGTACCTTCTTTAGAGATTGTTGAGGGTCAGTTTTTGATTTTTTTGTTTATTTCATTTTTGTGTTGACCCAAACTGCGAAAAAATGTCGACTTTTTTAATTTAATTTTTGTCTTCTAGAACATTCTCTACTTATATTTTTGGTCATTCGGATTCAATGCACAAAGGTATAAGCGAATAAAAAATTGTTCAATTGTAAAGGTAATTGTTATAAATAAATTGTATTCACAAAGAAACAATATTAGGGGTTATTTGTCTTAAAAATATATTTCTGCTCTGAAATTTCTTACTTTCATTGTTAGGATGATTCACGGGCATTACAATTTAAAATTTGATGTTATTAATTAAGTCTATGGACAAATCATATAAACAAATGTAGATCGCAAACATTTATCAGCAGAAAGAAATTGTTTCATCTTCCAATCTTATTGTAATTATAATACTTGTGACTTTGCCTGAAAAAATTTGCCGTTCATCAATTTTTGTTTATTTTATTAAGAAATTATATAAACAAATGTACATTTTAGACATTTTTAATCGAAAAGTAATCGTTTTGTCTTCTAGTCTTATTGTAATTATATGACCAGTGATGTTTCCTAAAAATATTGGTCATTTATCAGTATTTTTTATTCTACAAGCAAGTTTTTCCTTCTGATCTTGTTGAAATTATAATTCTTCTCATTTTTTATGAAAATATTCTGCCAAGCATCACTGGTCGTTTATTTTATAAACAAATTATATGAACAAATGTTCATTGCAGACATTTAAAGGCAAAAAGAAATCGTTTATACTAGTATTACTTTTGAAATTATAGTGGAAATTTTAAGTATTTAAGATAATACCTGCTTTGCAGGTAAAGACTTATGCATATTAATATTTACATATAGAATAAATATTTACGAAAGATGTATATAGTTTCCAAATACAATCAATTAAGTCATTTATATCTTTAGGACTAATTTGATTAATAATAATTTTATTTACTTTTTTAAATAATAAAATTTGAATAAAGTGAATACCTTTAACAATTTACAATAATACAATGTAGTTTCACGAAGAATTGAATGGGATTTGATAAATTTATTGCTTTACGGGTGATCCTCATGCATATAAAAATTTCCATTGTTAATTAAATTTAAAGTTAAGTCTGACTTTCACTGTTAGAAAAATCTGTATGAGATTCAAGATACATGTGTGTGAAGGAAATATGCACTACCGCTACGGAAATGTTCCATACATTGTTGTAGTGAATTTAATATATACGTTTGTATTAAATTTAATATACAGATCGGTATAGCAGTGTGCGTGAAAACTGAAAGTGCTTTTATTTCTTTAAATCTTGTCAAATGTTCGCAATTAAATTAATAATCTAGGAATTGTCGACTGAATTGTTATTTATAATGAAAGTGCAATGTACGGGTGAAACTTTTTCCTAAATTAATATGCTCTAACTATGGTAAAAATATATTGCGAATACAGTTGATTGTAGGTCGAATGTGTTATTTATTTGCTTAATTGAAATTTTCAACTTGAAATGCAATTTTATTTTTGGTTAACAGGAAGAAGGTATCATGTTTTATTATTTAGAATCGGAAATTACTGCTGGAATTATTTTGAATTTGTGTAAAATGGAATTATCTGTTCTTTCTTGTAAGTGGTTGACATGAATGTATATTAAATTTAATATACACGCTCTTAATGGCGATTTCATATGCTTGATCTATTAATTTAAATACACATGTGTATATCAAATTTATTATTATTATTATTATTAACAATGTTGTCAAACACTTAATGAATAAAACATAAAGATGGATTGCATTTTGCTGTTTTGCTAGTTATTGCTTGTAGAATTAAGCAGGGTGGCTAAAAATTTCATTTTCAAAATTCACTGATTATTCTTTGCCAAATTTTTCATTTTTCCTCACCATTACTATTCTTAGGATCTTTTACAAACGTAATAAAACAATATGCCAAATGCCAATTAAAAATTTTTTAAAGTGTAGAGTTGATATTTCAACCAAAAATATGTAATCTCACCCAAAAAAAAAAAATCTAAACCGAAAAACCGAATTTTCAACAAATAAAGATTTTTTAGTCATGGAAGAAATAAAAGTTTATGTAAATTGTTGAACCTTCAGGCCAGTAGACAAATTTTCTGTACAAAAATTGAATTCTCAACCAGACCTTTATTCAAACAAATAAATTTCCAACAAAGTAGTTCAACTTTTACCCAAGCAGTTAAATTTTTAATAAAGAAAAATGAATTTTCAACAAATTAGTTGAACTTTTAACCAAAGAGAAAAATTTTCAACTAAAAAATGATTTTTTAACAAAGTGTTATGTTGAGTTTTCATCCAAAAAAGATATTGGTTGACATTTTAACATGAAAATATGTATTTTCAAGAAGAAGTAAATTTTCTACAAAATTACTAGAATTTTCAACGAAATAATTGCATTTTTATCCAAGAAAGACGCAATTTCTACTTGAATAGATTAATTTTTAAATTAAAAAGACAAATTTAAAAAAAAAAGTTGAAGTTTCAACCTAAAGAGACGAGTTTTCAACAAAACAGTTGAATTTGTAACCAAAAAGGATGAATTTTTGAAAAAATTGCTCAATTTTGAAACAAATAATAAAATTGATAACTAAAAAGATAATTTTTAGAAGAAAGCAACTGCCAAATCCCAGATTGTTCCCGGATCAATAAAATTCCCTGAATTTTTTGAAAATTGTTGTTGGCTAGATTCGTTTTTCACTCAACATGTTTCTTTGGCCCGCAAAGTTAAATTCATATTAACTTTTGGCACAATTCCTGAGTTTCATTTGTTACCTTTGCGAATTTCCAAAAATTGTGTACATGCTTGAAGGACCCCCCCCCCCCCCCCTTGCGTAGCAAATCGTAACAAAATCTTCTGACTTCCTCTGCCCTTAAGCTATTACGTAATTCAATTACGGTCTCTTTCAAAATTTGATCCAAAATTTATCGGCAAAAAATAATATGTACGAGTATTATAACAATTGTTAAGTATTACGGTTCAAATCAAAAGACTTGACTATAAATATTTTTAAATTAAACACTATGGGATGAAACATTTTTAAATGAAAAATTGTTTTAATTTTAAATTTTTTGCATAAAAAAATACTATTTTTAGGGTTTCGTAGTCCCGGGCAGAAACCCTTATAGTTTCAATCGAGTGCACGTTCGTCCGTCCGTTCGTAGTACGACCCAGTGTGGACATAGGGCCCAAAACTTACATAGGACCCAAAACGGACATAGGGCCCGAAATAGACATAGGGCCCAAAAGGGACAAGGGTTCAAAACTGACATAGGCTCAAATTTGAAATAGGGTCTAAATCGGACATAGGGCCATAAATTTGGCATAGGGCCCGAAAATTATATAGGGCCCGAAATAGACATATGGTCGAAAATTGACATAACGTCCAAAATTGACATGGGGCCTAAAACAGATATATGGCCCAAACTACACATATGGTCCAAAAAATTGACATGGAGGCCAAAATTGACATAGGGCCCGAAATTGACATATAACCCCAAATTGACGCTCGACGCCTACTTTAAATAATTTTTTTGTTTAATTTTGGTCTTAAAGAAAAGCTCATGTGTTGTAAAAGATTGCATGGGATTGCATGAGACTTCATGAGATTGCAAAGAGAGCTTACACCAGATTGCAGGAATAATTAATCCCTCGTCGCCTTATTATATTAAATTTGAAAAATTATTTTTAATCATTGGGGAGCTCTCCCCTCCCACCCTCTGTCACATACATTTGTTGAGCAAAATTCACAATCATCCCCAACAAAAAATTTTCTGGATCCGGCCTTGAGAGTGTAAGAGTGCGAGTGTATGAGAGTATATATAAGCTCTGGTAAGCCTTCGCGTTCGGCACTCTATAAAGCGATAAATCGTGCTAACCTCGTAGCCCGCAGTTTAATGCAGAGATCACAACGTGCCACAACGTGCTTCGACGCCACGAGGAGCGAAGATGAAGAGCCGCGGACGGGGATGCTACAAAAATGTGGATAGGCGAGTAGACGAGACTTTTCGGTCGGGTCGTTCAACCAGTCACGAGCTAAGCGTGCTTCACGCAATACTTGGCTAAAGTTTTTTTTACGTGGGAAGGGTCACGATAAAAAAAGCTGACCCTTTTAAACATTGATTGATCGAATGGGGTCTCCATCTACAATAACTCCGTTAGAATTTCTTGGGAAAAAATGAGCGACCTCAACATTAGCTTCAAAATGCCTCCTAATCGCTGATGCTCTGTTTTTTATTTTACTTACTTTTTACAAATTAGTATACTTTATGTTGATACTATCATAACCTATGTCATCTTGTAGATAAATTCGAACTTTCACCGTTTTTTAGGATGTATACAACCACTCAGGGACAACAAGTGTGCTATAAAAAGGCAATAATGATGGAGAAGTTAAGGTACCTAATAATAGTACTGTTGAAGGAGATGATTGAGTTTCTGATAAGGACTGACAAGGCTGATGAAAATAGATAGAACCTTGTCATTTGGACTCTCGAGATGGAACCTTTCAATTCTCAATTTCCTTTTCCAATTTCGCTTTCATGAGAGGAATGCAACCATTCTCTTAATGCTACGAGAATATAGGTTTGAATTATAGGGCACCCTTTTATATAAAAAGATATTTTTAATAATCGCTGGGGCATTGTATTGACACTCCATAATCAATTTCTTTGAGAATGATAATGTTTGTTGTTAGCTTCAAGCACGGGTAAATTAAAAACAATTAAATTGCTTCAAAGGTTTTGGCACACAATGTTGGCCCTCATAAGTAAATTTTATTAATTTACTAATTCACATTTTGTTTATTTTGTTTTCGTTTTATTCATTTTTTTTTTCTCTACAAAAAATGTACTGAATTTTCTGTTATCATTTAAAGTGAAGGGTTTTCATTCGTCAAATGTACATTGGTATGCAAAATATTTAAGGAATTTTCAAACATAATAATCTCTGGGGAATTGTCTCGGCCTTCAATAATAAATTTTGATGGGAATTTTGATGTTTGTTGTTGGCTTCAGGGACAGGTGAATTTCAAAAGTAAATCTTTGGTACAAAAAATCAGTAGAAAAATCTTTTCATCAAATATGCGTCGCTCAAAAAATTTATTTAAACAAAATTTGTTCAAAATAATTCTTTGTTGATGTGGTACATCTACTACAGTGTAAATTTATACTAAGCTGCGATTTTCCAATGCGAATATTGATGTTTTCATCAAATGTATGTCATCAAAAAATGTTTGAAGAATACTTGAATATTGACATAGGGATTAAATTCAACAATTCAACTACAATATTTTGGTGATTTTTAATATTTTTGATTTCAGTTTGATTTTGAAAAAAATATTACTCTCGTAGAAATAATTTCTGGTGTTGAAAGAAAATTCAGTACATTTCAATATAAAAATAAAGAATGCTTGAAAAAGATTTATTTTTAAAATGAATTTGTTGTACATGGAATTGAAGAAGAGAGTTTAAAAAAAATGTTATTACAAGGAATCAAAATTTTTTGATAAGATATTTGATGCATAATTGAAGCAGAAAAATATAAATTTGCTATGTCCACTTTTCGAAAAACACTTTAGTCTTTTTCAAAAATTATACTTTTTGGACCTTTTAAACCTATTACAGTACAAAAATTGAGATTTTGCTATTTTTAACCCTGAAATGTAGTATTTTGATGTATTAAAGTATTTAAAAATTTTGAAGAATTCGAACTAAAGCAATGAACTATATGAAACAAATTTAAAAAAATTTTAATTTATTGAATGCATAAATGAATCAGGAAAACTAACGGTGCTAAGTCCATTTTTTGACAAAATTCAGTTTCTTTGGAAAATCATATTTTCTCGCTTTTTTAAGCCTCTTTGAGTGACAAAAAATAAGGTCTTGCATTTTTACATTCTCATTATTTTTTTCATCCAATCTCTACGTTTTGAGACCACCTTAGCCAAAAAAAAAGGTTTTTACGAAGGTGTTTGTCTGTCTGTCTGTAGTCTATAGTATCGTGTAGGCACGATAAGTCGATAACTTTCGAAAGATTGATCAGATTGGATTGTGCTTTGGCACACTTTTTGGAGGCCCACAAAGAAAGAAAAAGTTCGTTGACCAGCTATTTTGGATGAAAATTCAACAATTTTCATTTTGACACTGAAAACATTTTGAAAATTTTCGAGACCACTTTTTTTGAAGATTTGAGAATTCTATGTACGGTTATTAAAAGTACTCAACAAGATGAAAAAAATATCACATTGACTCTTTGTGATCAAAAAAATTACCGGTGTTATAGCATTTTCAAAATTCCAAAAAACAAACGAAAATTAATATTTGAAGCCAAAAAACGCACGATGTGAAAGAAACGTTGCTTCTTGAGCACCCTACAATATTTTTATAACAATTAACTTTTGGAATTTTTTGAAAAATAAAAAATCCGAATTTTGATCGCGCAAAAAAAGAATGAAAAATAAAAAATTCCATTTTTCTGTCAAAGTATGCAAGATACGAAAAAAGATGATTTAACCAAAATTGTGCACCTGAAAAAGATCTACAAATTCGTTTTTATTCACTTTTTGATATGACGCGTAGTTTTTGATTTATTCGTAAAAAACAGCATTGATGATTGAAAAATATAATTTTTAGACAAATAACACAAGCTACAAAAAAAAATGAAAGGAACCAAATTTTTTCATCCAAAAAAGAGGTACAAAATTGTTATTCATTATGTTTCAATAGGATGGGTAGTTTTTGTTTTAGTTCTCAAAATAACATTGACAGTAAAAAAAAATCAATTTTTTGGAAAAACGATGCAAGGTACGGAAACAGATGAATGAACAAAAATTGTACATTCGAAAAGGATTTACAATTTTGTAATCAATTTCATACAGAGCACAGAACCGTTTCTGGATGAGAATGTGTTCCTTGAGGTCGATAGAACCTTAAGTAAATAAAGTTTCTCTTCAGTCTAAAATAAAAACAAATTTAACAATCACTTCATATGTGGAAGGTTTGATAATTTTTTAATATTTGCAAATTAACTGTCCCTTTTCATCGAAGTCGAACACGAAGTTCAAAAATCTAGAGGAACCGAGCGAAGAAAGGAGCGAAAAAATGTAAAAGTACTACAAATGTTCATTCTTCCTGCCAAACAGTGTCATTTGTGTAAAATAAAAAAAAAAGTATTTCATATGATTTTTTTTACGATTTATGTATTTTTTTGATTTATAATATCAGTGAAAGATAAACGATAAAAAGTCCGTCACCATTTTCATTAGATTAATACATAGGATAAGGAGGGGCAGCGCCGACCAGTTAACATTAAATTATTTTTTTGAGGTAAATAAGACGTGGAATGGATCCATTTTATCATTTCGAGATCTAAATTATTGCATATTATTTTTCTATGAGTAATAATTACATGAATGAAACAATGATTTGATAATTTAATTATTTCTAACAAGTTGTATTCCGTCGGCCTGCCCCCATGGAGGGTATAGGCGACCTCAACTTTCTATGAAAATCAAAACATCTAAAGATGAGAAAATATTATGGTTAGCTTCTGTGGTATTTTATGTGCTGTAAAAATTACTTTTGAACATATCCAGCAAAAAGAATAAGTTATTTTTAATAAAAATTGTGATAGCTGTGATATAACCTCTTATTCGTTGGCATTCTACTTGAGACGGACTACACGCAAAGGTTTCTACCGCACCAATACAAAAAATCTGCTCTACCGATTATTAAGTGCTATTAACGAAGATTATATACACTAATAAATCTACGGTTTGCATGCATGACAATTAGTATATTTAACAATGTTTAATTTAAAAAAATGAATATTATCATACACCTACCTATCACAATTTTTTTACATCTGGATTGAAAATAATAATATTTAATAGTTTCTTGCCTGTAGCCCAGATGACAAGTGGCTGTTCCACAGAACGGATCATTTATCGACAAAACTTATAATGCGTGTACCACCTAAACACTTGTAACATATTAGCTTGGTCGCGCATACCTTCGTGGTGAGCCCTCAATTATTTATGAAATTTAATATATTTTGGACTTGAATTATGTTTGAATATTATAATTACGTGATGTGATATTGTTTCCTCTATCAAAATATCAAATTTTTATACTGTAAGTATTGCCATTATTGTTTTCAAATCTGTTTTCTGCATAAAGTCACCTTTGCCCCGCGAGTCGGCGCTGTCCCTCCTTACACTAAACATGTAGCGCCATATGTTTCTTCTTACAATTGTTATTGAACCTACCCATCCACATTCAGCCAACAAAATTTGTATATAGAAATGCTTTAGTCTCTTTTGTAAAATTAGGTAGATTGGACTTAGAACCATTTAGCATTTGCTGCTTCAATTTTATTTATAATATCTCGAATTTGTATCAAAATCTGATTGATTAGAGAAAAGAGAAAAAGACCAAACATTTATTCCAAATTGATTCTGGGATAAAAAATAATCTATACGAATAAAAACCTATAATAGAAATGGACTTGTCGTAGGTTAAAATTAAAAATACTTTATATATTTATAAATCCTCTATCATATTAATTAGAAGATAGTACAGTATACTTTCGAAAACCTTTTCAGAGCATTTTGGAATGCTTTCGCTTTTTAATCAGTACAAATGGTCCCACATCTCTTGCTGTTCTGAAGAAAACGAAAAAATAAAAACTTATGGTAATAGAAAGTTACCATTGAACCACTGCCAAAATCTCTTCGATTTTCAGTGGACCAGATACAATTTTGGCAAAGATTATACTGCACTATCTTATGTATGCAAATATTTTTCCAAACTAGACATTTTTATCATACAATTTACTTCTAAATTTATTCCTGAAAATAGTGGCCAAAAACGAATTATTTCAGCTAAGTAAATCAAAAATGATTTTTTAACCTGAGATTTAATTGAAACAAAATGCAAGATACTCGTTGATTTCCCGTTCAATTTTTTCTGTCTCTTTTCTCCCCTCTTATCTCCCCCCTCCACCACTTAAAATTTGTTCAAATCTAAAAAAAAAAATTCCTTTAAAGAAAATGAAATTTAGAAGTCCCACAAACTACTTGAAATTTAGCATGTATTTTCCATAAGAAAAAAAGAAGTTTTTTTTAAATTTCATTCATAATCGTCAGGATTATGTGTATTAAGTTGTCCCTTAACATTTTTCTCCCAAATTAGTCTGAGAATACGAATACAAAATTATAGTCCCAAAAAGACCCGATAAGTAAGAAATTATTTTTTGCGTATTTTCAGCGCTAATTTTAATGTTTTCGCGGTTTCTATTAAATAACATTGATTCCAATACACGCAATATTACTTTCTACTAATAACAAGACGCTCAAACAAATTTTATAAATAAATTATCATTATTTATAGCAATTTTCTCTTAGTATAGGGTTAGAAAGTGATGTTTTGTTCTGCATTTTGCAACTTGCATGAACCTTTTCAGTTAGAGTGAGGCGATAATCAATTAAGGTTGACAAAAATAATTTTATAAACAATGTAGTATCATTTATAACAATATTCTCTCAGAATAATGCTAGACAGTTGTTGTTTTCTCTGAAATTTTTCACTTTTTGTCCACTTTTCAATCAGAGTAAGGTAATATTTAATTTTTTTGAACGAAAAACATAATTTTTCAAACAATGTGATCTTTTTTCTAATGATATTCCTTTTTAATAATGCTACAAAGTTGCGGAATTTTCTGAAATTTTCAACTATTTGATTTTTAGTTATGAACAAATAATAAATTAACTTCAACATAAATAATTTTTCAAATAGTATCTCATTTTCTGAATTGAGTATTTTTCATTTTTTCTGATGTTTTGAAAATATTAATTCAACCAAAAAATCTCTCAGTAACTACTTCAAAAAAATGTACATTGAATATGATCCATATAGAAAATTTGAAGAATATTTCAAGTATCCAGTTCATTATTTGTTCATAACTGGTATTCCAAAGCAAATTTAAAAATTGTAGTAAGAACCCCAACTTTTTAGCATTACTATGAATGAATATAGTCATGAACAATAACAAATTGCTTAAAAAATTATTCTTGATAAATTTCATCAAATACATATTTTTATGATTCGAACCAAAAATACGAATCCTAGCGTAAAGTGGTTCTGAGAAAATTTTTATAACAAAGTGGTAGATCATTTTTGGTTGAACAACTTTTGTCTATTAATTTTTTTTCTGTATCTTGTGCGGTCTTTCCAAAGATTTAATTTTTTTATTTTTTATGCTATTTTTTACGAATAAAACAAAAACTACCCTCCTTTGAAAAAAATTATCTATGTCAAATTTGTATAGCTCTTTTCTTTGAGAGCAACTTATGTCTATTATTTTTTTCATAGCTCGGGTCGTTTGTACGAAAATTTAATTCTTTTATTTTTAATTTTATTTTCTAAGATTAAAAAAAAACCACGCATCCTATCAAAAAGTGCATAGTTTAATATCAAAAGCATAGTTTAACCGCAAAATGGAATTTTTGATTTTTTAGTATTTTTTTTGTGCGATCAAAATTTGAATTTTTGATTTTTCAAGAAATTCAAAAAGTTGGCATGACAATATTGTAAGGTGTTCAAAAAGCAACGTTTTTCTTTTCCGAACTTTTTTTCATATAATGCGTTTTTTGGGTAAAAATGTTAATTTACTTCATTTTAATTTAAAAGTGCACTAACGTGGAAACTTTCAGAAAAAACTGCAACATCTTAGCATTATTCTAAGAGAATATTGTTATGAATAATAACACATTTAAAAAAATTATATTTGTTCATTTTATTTCATCATTTTATATATAAGAAACAATTTTTACTAAGTGAAACCACAAAAAAGTTATAAATATCGCCAAGAACTCGCAAGACCCAATTTTTTAATTATGGGGTTCTTCAGGACCCTATAAAAAAGGACTTGTGGAGGTGAAATTGAGAAAATATCATACTAATTTTTTTCAACACAAAAAATACATTTATTTATTTTTTCAAAATTGGATAAATTTGGTAACGTCTGAAAAATTACGAAAAATGAAATTTCTGAAATTATGGAATTGCCAAAATATAAAAATTCAGAATAATGAAATTCCCGAACAGAGTATAATATTACCGAATTTGAAAATTCCTGAATAATACAATTCCCGGCAAATTATAATATGACCAAATTTGAAAATTTCCGAATTTAAACTAAAAAAAAAATGGGTTTTCAAACAATATTCTTTGAAATACAATAATGAAATATTTTGATCGAAAAACAAATGTTGTTATGTTCAATATATATTTTTAAATTATTCTTTAAATTCAAAATAACAATATTTGGAAAAATATTTCTCATTTGCAAGTTTTTTTTTAAATTTGCATACTATTTTTTTCGAATTATTGCTCTTGCCAAATCTTGTTCTGGTATTGTTCTTTTGCATTGTGAAATATTTTTTTTCAATTATTTTTATTTTAAATTCAACGCCAATATTTTGAAAAACATACATTAAACATTCACAAAAATTTCATTTGTTCCAACTATTTCATTATTGTATTTTTACTGAATAAATATGATTGACTGAAAGACAATTTTTTAATTGTTCAAGTTCGATAATTTTCTAGTGCTGAAAATTTTTCAGTAACGGATATTTTATAATTCGGCAATTTTCTGACGAAAATTTTATTGTTTGAGAATTTTTAAATTCGGTAATATGATAAACTGTTGAGAATATTATTATTGCAGACATTTTAAATTTTGTAATATCATAAATTGTTCGGGAATTTTATTATTCGAGAATTTTCCAAGTCGGGATTTTTATAGTTCAAGAATTTTCTATTTCCATTATTTTCTTTTTCGAAAATTTTACAATGTTGGGATATCTATTTTTCGGCAATTTTTAGTCGTCCCAAATTTGGAGGAAGGCGGGGGGGAGGGGGGTATATGGATAAAAATTCGAAGAAAAAAAATTTGGACCACGCTATTGTGCATTAAACGTAAATCACAGTATCTCCCTTCATTTCTGAATCTTGAGCTTCCATTAAAAAATTATATTCGAACGATTGAAGCTTTAATCACGGTGTGAACGAGGGAGAATATTTTATATAAGAGAGATCTCTTCACTTTTGCTGACGCTATCGACTTACCCAAGCTTTTGATATTGGACGATAATGTCATTTTGAGCGATCTTATAAATTCTCGGTCAATTTAAAATCCGACACTTTCCCGTAACTCCATAACTTTCAGTACGCTCTGGCAATTTTTTATACTCACCAGCAATTTTCTCCACTTTTCACGACCTATTTAACAATACTTTTATTTTCTCCCAGTTCTTCAATCAGTAAAAATAACAATGTCTTCATATGTCGAACCCTACCGTGAAATTTCTCTAGCTAGAATGAACAATCAAGATAAAGAATTGAAACTAAAATCCAATGGAAAGACATTTTATTTTAATATTTAATATTTATAATAAATCTGTGGCAGATTTTAGTATTTGCCATTACTACTTAGAGGAAATACACGGTTTTTATTACTTTATGTCTTATAATTTTTTGATATAGTCGACCTTAAGAATCAATATTCACTGTAATACTTTAAAGCTGTGAAAAAATTTAGAACGCGATAATTAATATAATTGATTCAGGAGGATAGGAAGCAAAGCCAATTATCGAAAAATTAATATAGTTCAAGCAAATCGGTCCTCCTGAAAGGTTCACTGAATTAAATCAGTAAGGATTTTCACTCATTACTAGATACAATTTTCTCTGCTGTTGAAAATCTTCAAATAATTTTATAGTTATTATTATAAACTAGGTCTTTTTGGAAAGTTTCCGACCTTGTGCTCTGAATTTGTACCTAGTTGTACGCGTCACATTTCAGTATGACGGAACGGACGAAACAAAGAGTTTTTATTACATTTTCAAAAAACTTCTCCATTTATGTTTCAGAACCATCGCTGCATGGCCGCAACGGTCAAAACACCTCGAACTGCGGAATTATTGCGACTTTTTATGAAAATCGTTGTTTAACATCGAGAGAGATAGAAGAAAACCTCGAGATTCCAGAAACTATTGTTTCGGAAATTTTTAGCCAAGGTTTGAAAATGAGCTCAAAAAGTAGCGACCGGGGTCTTCACAACGAAAACGCACCTGCCCATTCATCGCAACTTATTCAGCAATTTCTGGTGAAACGCCAGAAATTGCATGAACACCTTGCACAACTTCGAGGCTTCATACAGTCCTGACCTGGCTCCCTGTGATATCTGGTTTAAATTAAAGTATCCTTTGTTCCGAAAGGTGACTTTGATGAGTACTTCCGAAAGTGGGAAGAATGCTGAAAGAATAAGTTTGTGGCTTCCACAGATGAGTACTTTGAAGGGGATATCATCGCAATTGACCATAATCAACTCTTACTTCTGGTACACCCCAAAGTCGTATATGTTCCGGACCGACCTCGTATATATGTGTGTGTGTATGTGTGTATGTATATATATATATAGGGTTTGACCTCATGCTAATGTTGAAAAGAGATGGTCAAATTCATCCCTGAAATTTATTGTATTCAAAGTTATAAATCTTTCAAGGAATATTACCTACTTTACTGAAACCAGTTTTTGCTATAAAAAAAAATCTTGAGCAATACTGGTTTGAGTAAAAATAATCAACGTCGTGGAAAATCCGGAGAGCTGGAAAATTCTTTTGAGACTTGCTTTGCAGTAGGTTAAACAAATTTTTTACAGCAGGCCATAATTATTTGAAAAAAATTCGATTTATAATCTCCATTGCAAATCTCATAACAGAACTCCTGTTTCATATATTTCTTTTTTTTTTAAATTAAATACAGAATAATAAGATATTACGAATTCTTCTTTTACAAGAACTCGGTGATTTATTAATTTAAAGACAATTATTTTATAATTGTAGGAATAATATTGCTTGATTTGTTTTCAATATTAGAAATTGCCGTTTTATGAGTCTTGAATAACACCTTCAAATTGTTTTTGAAAACGAACAAAACTTAGGGGTCATAATAAAGGATTTTGTGTATTGCAAAAGATGGGATGATTAAAACTGTAAAAATCAAAATTCAAAAACGTTTAGCGAATCCCCCAAAAAATATTTCATTCTTATTCTAATCTATATTTTAGCAATAAACGCGAAATAATTTTAGATAATTTCCGATTTAATTTTAATTCGATTGCGAATATTTATTGAACATATACAGTTCATAAATTGCAAATATTTCAAGTTATATTCAAATGAAAATCTCTAATGACTTTTAAAAATCAAAAACAGTTCTACGGTATCGGAATAAGTTTTTTATTCTGTGAATTGAAAGAAATATCCTTATGTTTCAGATAAATTACAGAAAAATTACAATAAAATTCTGAATTCTCGAAAATTGGTTAAAACTTTAAATTTCCAAAATTTACACAAATTTGAGATATCTAAAAATTTACGGAAATTTGAGATAATTTATAAAATTTTGATTCTATGGTAATTTGTAGTGTCGTAAAATGTCCCACTTCTCTACTTTAGTGCATAATGAAAATAAACAGTTGAATTTTCACAGAATAATTAAACAATCAACAAAATAGTGGAATTTTTCACTAAATAGCTAAACTTTCAACCAAGAAGGTTAATTTTCTACTAAAAAGATGAATCTTCAACAGAATACGTAAGTTTTCAACGAAGAAGAATAATTTTGTACCCAATTAGTAGACGAATTTTCAACAAAATTTCAACTAATTCAAGCTGAAAATTCGGAATTTTCAGAAAACACTCAACTTTCAAACCGGAATAGAAGAATTTTCAACAAAAAACTTAATTTAGAATCAGGGAAGGTGAATTTTCAACAAAATAGTCCAATTTTGCACTAAAAAAATGAAATTTCAACTAAATATGGAATTGGTCAATTATCAGTTTAGAAACCTAATTTTCAAAAACAAAAAAAAATTAAGAAGAAAATTAGAAAAACAATATTAACAAGTCAATCTGTGCAAAAATTTTAATTCTGAAACAAAAAGGCCCAGAAACATTGCGAATCCAAAAAGCAGTTTTTTTGAAAAAAAATATTCAAAAAGTTCAATATATGCAAAGCCTCAAAATATGTTTCCAAACAACATTGTAATTTTGAATGCCGTTCTCAGAGAAGCGGTTTTTTGTTCAACCTTAAAAAAAAAATTTAACAGTTGAATTTAACGAAAAATGGAGAATTCTTGACAAAATAGTTGAACTAAATAGACTACTAAAATAGACGAATTTTCAAAAGAGTATATAGATTTTCTGCCAAATAGTTGAATTTTCAGCCTATTAAGGATGAATTTTGAACCAAGAATGGAATAGATAAATTTTCAGATAAAAAAATTCTTAACCAAAAAAAAAAACAAATTTCGAACAAAATAGATAAATTTTCAAATAAAGAGTTTAATTTTCAATTGGATAGTTCAATTTTCATGTAAATAGTTTAATTTTTAAATAAATAATTCAATTTTCAAAAAAATAGTTTAATTCCCTACCGAAATAGTGGAATTTGAAACAGAATATGATTTTTCAACAAACAAGTTTATTCTTTACCAAACGATTTAATTTTCTATCAAATTGTTGAATTTTCGAGCCAAAAGGTGAATTTTCTACAATAATTGAATTTTCAACAGAAAAGTTATTTTTGACAAATTTTTAACTAAAACGATTAATCCACAATGGAAAAAAAAATCATCTTCCACAAAAAAGATTTCAATTTGAAAAAGAAAAATTCCAACAAAGTATATGAATTTTTAACGAGAAAAGATTAATTTTCAACCACACATGGAATAGTAAAATTTTCAGAGAAGAAAATTAATTCTCAATAAAAAAAAATGAATTTCCAGAAAAATAGTTGAATTTTCAACCGGAGAGATAACTTTTCATCTGAAATGATGAATATTCAGCCAGAATACAAAAAATGTTCAAGAAAAAAGTTCAAATAGTATTCCGTAGTGTTGTGCAAAGTCCCACTTCTCCCCCTTGGTTCATAATATACTATTTCCGTCTAAAACTTTTACCTAAACATTAAAATCTATTTATCTATTAACTAAACTCACCTTCTCTTTATTTTTATTAAAGTAATCCGCGTTCAATATCAATCTGCTGAAACATTTATTAACTGCGTATAATTTGTAGATAAACTTCCGAAACGGGTGTGCTTTTTTATGAGAATTAAAGACCTGGGAGATAAAAAGTACGTGAGAAACGTGGAAATGTTGTTGGCTTCAACTTTCGAGTCTACACGTACTGAACATTTAGATCGCAGGTCACGCTAATCAATTTACAATTTGCGAAAGAAATTGTGTTGATGGTTTAAAAAAATTGACTGATGACGTATGCGGACGAATTTCTGCGTGCGAAGCATATAAGCTTCCAATTCTGACGACTGTGGTATAATAGCCGTCACTTCTTATTGACTCTGACGAATCGCTACTTTCGTAGAAAAGCACCTCGTATCGTTCGTGATGAGAATCGCCGATTAAATATGCGATTGAAATGCCGATCCTACACAATATTTGCAACGAAATCGCCAATCCCGAGATCTCGACTTATCCTGCTCAAACCCGGCACTACTGAGCATACTAATGTTTCTGATGTTCCTTTTCTGTCCTGATGTCCGGCCTGGAGTAAATGCGAGTCCGTCTCGATTTCGCTGATGCCTCTTTATTTGTCGATAAATCGGAAATCGATGCGATAAGGGTTACCTGGTACATTCATGGGAGATTGGGAACACGTGCTATCATCATAAGTAGTCGTTTCATGTCGAGTTATTTGAAATTTTGAATTGAAAATTAATTTTCGATATTTAAGGCTATCATATAGGGGAAAACAGTGGAAGGTGGATAGAAAAACGTTTAGTGTCCTACATACAAAATTAAAGCTGGAACTTTAATTAATTAATTAATTAATTTAATTTAATTTAATTAATTAATACACTGAAAAAATAGGTAGTAGGCTCATTTACTTGGGTTTGTAAAATATGCCACTGCTACTTTATTGGTTGGCACAACTTTTTTGCTCATTAGTTTTACTACTCGGTTTATTTAAATTAAAATGCTGGTAGTAACATCAACAAGCACAATGGTTGTGCCAACCAATAATTTTTATCTTTTTTATTTTTATAATAATTAGCCATCTTTTTCAAGGAAGATAGAAATCCCATCACATGAATTATATTAGCCATTTATCAATCAGTATTTCTGCCAATTTCGATAAGTATTTCAGCCAATTTCGATAAGCATTTCAGAAAATTTCAGCAAATATATTTAATACTTCGAAATTTATTTGGGAATTTTACTTCAAAATGAGGAAATTTTCACAAAAATAAGCGAAATTATGCGCAAATTTTCCAAAGGCAAATAGAATATTTCCTATGGAAGTGAGAATTTTTCTGAAGTGAGTATAAATTGGGAAAATTTCTCAAATATTGTAGGCATTTTTCATTTCCAAACATGTATATAAAATGTCTCAAACCGATCGAAATATTTCCATTCGAAAAGGAAAATTTTCCAAACTATTGGGAAAATTTCCCACTTTTTTAGGAAAATAATTTTTTCCATCCAAAGTTGGAAATTTTACCTACAAAATTAGTGAGAAAATTTCCGAAATTTTTTACAGTTTATAACCTAATCTAAAGAAAGATAGGGATTTCACAAGAAGAAAATTTAAATTAAACATACCTATGTCAAAAAAAAACAATGTGATATTTTATAAAGAGAAAAACATTTGGAAGAAATGTTTGAACCGGTTATAAATAATTAAATAAATGAGTTTTATCGAAGAAATTCCTAAAAAGAAGTCAAAGAATCTCTAGTACAGTGAAGATTTTACATTTTTTAATAAATGTGTTGCAAAATAATAAGTGTGGAAACCATGGTATATAAGTGCTCCTGGTTTCAACTCAGGCTACGAAAATAATAAAGAATATAATCACTTTACAAATGATGTTTCAGTCTAGAATATTCAATTTTTAACCGATTCAATTAGGAAATGTTTGATGAAAAAAAAACAATATTTTAATATTTAGACATGTTCAAATGTCTGTATAAAATTACCAATTGTAAATCAAAGAAAATTTCATCAAGTTTAATTTAAGCTTCAAACGTTACAATTTTCATTGTTCACTTTAAGCATTTTTTATTTTTAAGTAAAATTGTTCAATTTTTGTGTATGAATAACAGCTGAACAATTATTCATCTAGGAAAAATTTGACAAAGCTTAAGAGTCATTTAGAAGTTTTTAAAAGATTCTAACACAATTTGAAACTTAAGAATATTTTAACAAATTATTGAAACAAAATATCGATTTTTGAAGATTTCAACATAAAACTTCGGATTTATCTTAAGATTCCTGGGAATTTTTATTTTCAAAAATAAAGTTTGATGGAATATTAAAAAAGATTTCAAAAGACATCCCATATTGTCTATCCTTCGAAATTTTGAAAGAATTTCAAAAATAATCAAAAATTTGGAAACATTTCAAAAAATTTTAAACAAAATGTAGATTTTTTAACATTTTGAAATAAAATTCTCAAGCCGCTTAAAGAGTTTGAGAGGTTTCAAGATAATACACAATTTTTTCAAGATTCCTGGAAATATTTTTAACGATTTCTTATTTTGGAAGAATAATCTTTTTTAATGTCAATTTTAATGCTTCTAACTCAAAATTGCTGATGATATAATTTCGAAAATCTATAAATTCGTCGATTCATTCTTCAATTCAGAGAATTGAAAATGAAAGCCTGGATTTATATATTTTTTTAAATCTTTGAACTGTGCAATTCATAAATGTTAAAAAATGATTTATTTACTGAACGTGTGAATAAAAAAATGTTAGGCGTTAATTTTAAATGTCTAACATCTAAGAGTTCCATTTCACGTGTTTTAATTCGCACTGCAAGGACCCGACCAAAACTTTCGTTCCATTTCGTTACTTTCAGTTAAAGAAAATAATTTTGATCCAATCATTAACGTAATTTCAGATAACATATAATTTCGCCTAAATCAAGAGAAAACAGATGAAAGTTTAGTAGAAGAATCGTTTTTTTTCTATCAATAACGAAATGAAACGAAAGTTTCGGTCGGGTCCCTGATTCCCAGTTCAGTTTTTATAATTTCAAATGAAAAAAGTTTTAGTTTCTAGAGTTCAGATCTTTTTTTGTAAACATGAAAAAAACGGGAAATGACCAGCAATTTTTTTCTCGATCAAAGTGGCCACCCTGAATCAATAATAGAAAATATTATATAATTAATTATGTTATTTTAATTATATCTATTTATTTTAATAAATATTCATCACTGAGGATTTGTATATTTTTATTTCATTCATAATTTTGACAAAAATTATATAGAAATAACAATTATATACAATTTAGAACGATTATAAACTTTCAACTTCTGAACTATCATCCAACAATAGAAACAAAATAAATTATAATAGAACATTAAATTTACAATCATAGAATGCTGATCCAAATATTGAATTTTACCACCATTCATCTACACGATCGATACATAGGTCTGCACATAATTAATAAGATGTAGATGATAATTAATAGGATGGAATCAAACGGATGATACAAACTGACCATAATGAAAAGTCAATAATAATTGTAGAGGTGAGAACTTTTAATAGATCTCTGATAAAAAGGCGCACCAAAGCTTGAGAATATTAGACTGAATAAAATATTATTGATTCAAGTAATAAGAATTTAAAATGGGAAGTAAGTGCATAATGCACTGATAAATTTGGTTTATATTCAATATTTAATTTCTTCAATTCATTGAAGTTTTGAGATACTCATTAATGTAAATTCATTCAATGATACGTCTTTCAAAAATATTATTTTCCTTAACCAAAATTTTAATATTAGTAAAATCAAAAACGTGATGAAATTTCCATGAATATCGTGACAAAATTATGTGTAAATTACCAGCAATTCTACAATCTCTTCTATGTTCAGAAATTCTACCTTTCAATCTCCTGCCAGTTTCAACCATTTAGTGTTTATTAAAACCAGTACATTTTACTAAATAAATCACATTAGAAGAATTTTCTATTGTTTCAGAATCTTTTTTGTCAGTTAAAAATTTTTTTTGAGGGTTTTATTTTTCAAAGTAAACGTTTATATTTCATTTTTGAAGGATCTTCTGAATGTTTCAGACAGATCTTGGACGTAGGGTAAGTTAACTTTGAGATCAGTTCTTTTGTAATTTTATAATCATTTCTTTCTCTCCATAATGGAGGTATTGTATATTTCATGAATACGTTCTTTAATGACATTTTCTGTTACCGGCAATGGATACTTGTTTAATTGTAAGGTGGCTTTTAGTAGGTCTAAATTTTCTTTTATAAATTATATGTCCACTTCATTTAATACATCTGCCGACCAAAACTTTCATCAAACCGGTATTTCGACTATCAAATGATAGGATTTCTAAATTGTATTCAAGTAGCAACCGGGCCAAATCATTTTTTAAACCAGTTTGTAATTAAATTTTCACTAGGAATTTTTAAAATATTCAAATCTAAGAAACTTAAGGTGTTGTTTTTTTTCATTCTCAAGTATAAATTGAATGAATTTATCAATACTATCAAAGACATTTAAAAACTCTATAGTTTTCTTGGTTGGAATAATTGTAAATATGTCATCGACATAACTTTCATAGAAAATTGGATTGAAAGATAATTTAGATAAGGCTCTTTTTTCGACATCTTCCATAACCAATAAGTTTGATACTATGGGAGATAAAGGAGATCGTATTGGACATCCTGATAACCATTGATTAAATTTTTTATTGAAGGAAAAGAACTTGATTATAAAAAACATTCTAACAGCAATTAAAATTTTATTTGTTGATATCTTTGTCAAATTTGGATTCAAATTAAATTTTTCTTATATGTAATCTAAAGCTAAATCGGCAAGAATATTATCAAACTTTGCTGAAACGACATCTAAAGATACTAATGAATGAGTAGAATGTTATTCATATTTTGTTTAAATCCTAACTATTTTTTATGAACAATTCAGTTTTTTCTGAAATGAGTTTGAACTGTTGGAACTAAATTAGTTTTCACATTTTTGTATAAATTATTATTTTTTTAGAGGTTTTTTATAGTAAAATCATGACCATTCCTATTCGCTGCCACAACAATTTTGCCCTTATCGGCTTTTACAAGTAACAAATCTTTGTGTTTTTTTTGTTGAAATCCACACTAGTCTGTCATTTTATTATTATTTTTAATTTTATTGTTTTTGATATAATTTGAAATTAATTCAGTTACTGGCCTAATATCCGACTTATCCTAATAATTTTCTTAATTTTTAATAGAGTTTTCAATCTTTGCTATCATATTGTTCACTGGAATATAATCAGTATTGTAAGGAACATCAAATTTCTTCTTCCAAGGCTAAAGAATCAGCAATTTCATATGAAACTTGTACATTTAACATATTTTAAAAACATGTTTAACGCCAAATTCTTGAAGATTAACATTTGTTTCGAAGTTCTTATATTTCAACTATTGGAACTTTTCAATAAAATCATTTCCTTCAACTCTTATTCGACAACATTTCTTCATTTATACATCAGTGATTATTTTTCAATATGTTATAAAAATTGTACGAGTTCCAAACTGCGTCGTATTTAACGTGCAATCATGACAGTAATTGCTACCCACAATAGTAAACAAAAAAGTATAGTAATAATTTGGTTTCATTAAAAGGCGTGAACTCGCTTATTTATTTCAAAATTGTTTGGTTGGTAGGTTTTACTAGTTTGCGCTCGCAGCATAAAAGCAAAAACACTTCTTTGATACCCAAATCTGTCAACAATTTATTCGCCTCTCACCGAATGAAACTTCTTATAAAAACACGTAAAATATATTTTCGATGAAAATCAAGAAAATTAATCATCAGACAATTTTGAAGTCAAGAGGGTACTGGTAAAAAAAATAGTAAAAGCAAAAGCAGAATTTTCATCGCCGTCTCAAAAAAAAACAATTTTCAATTCAAAAATAGCAAATAAGAGTAGAGAAATTATTTATAAAACTCATTTTCAATACTGATACTTATTAAAAATACTACAAAACCTGTGCTTTAATCGTTAATGCCCAATCACTTTTTCCCATCATTCAGTTCGTGCAGGTATCAACCTCGTATACCTCACATACCCTAAAAATTATCCGAATTTCTTCCAAGAAGGGTCTAATCGAAGGTCTTCGCGTGCAGATGTGTACTTAAAAATAAAAGTTGCCATCTCCTACCAATATTTTTTGGTTATTAAAGATTTAAAAAAAACAAAATGAAGAAATTTCGTTTTTTAGACGACTATGCTGGAAACTTTTCTATTAGTCCGATTTCTTTCGAAGATTACTCAAATGGAAGGTCTTGGAATGTAGAATTGCATTCAAAGAATCAAATTTGCTATCTTTTACTCATTACTGATATTTTTTGGTTATTGTAGACTGAAAAATAGGCAAAATTAGGAAATTTCGTTTTTTAGATGACTATGCTGGAAACTTTTCTATTAGTCCTATTTTTCGGGAACGTCTCGAATTGAAGATCTTGATATATGTATATAGGTGCGCAAAAAAAAGTTGATGTGTCATAATGATATTCGCTTGTTATACAAGATTAAAAAATAAGAAATTTGATTTTTCAGACCATCATGTTGAAATCGTTTTTTTTTATATCGGTTGTCTCTGAAGGTGGCTCAAATTGAAGCATTTGACATGCAGATGTAAATTATGAAATAAAACCTGCTATTTTAATTTTTCGTTTTTTTGTTATCAGTGGTTGAGATATAGTAAAAAATGACTAAATTTTTGTTAGACTATTTTCCTGCAAAGTTTACTTTCATATCGAAATTTTTCAGTGACGGTTCAAATTGAACATCTTGAAACATCGCATTACAAAATAAAATTTTCTATCTCATACTATTGTCTATTTGCTATCTGTTGGCTGCAAAGGTAATCAGAGATGAAAAGTTCAATTTTCTTTATAATCATTTGACAATAATGCATTTTTTTCCTAACTTTTTGCCTAGTATTTGACCAAAAAATCTACAGTAGCATATTCTAAATATTCCAAGACATACTCACTTAATCTATAAGGTGTTCGATTTTTAGACAATAATTTTCTCATTGTGTATTAAATAATATATAACTGATGTTTTTTTTTAAATTTATCATTGATATGTAAAGAGAAAATTGTTAATATAATAAGTATAGAAATAAATTTATCGACAAAAAATTTTCTATTAGTGCACTATGGAAACAAATTCATAAAAGAAAAACAAATGAAAAGAACAAAATTAATTTGATGAAATAAAATTTAATTCATTTAAAGAAATGAATCTAAATATAGAATTAATTAAATATGTATTAACTTCATATATACTTCAGCTTTCCTTAGATTCGGCTGTTATTATTGAAGGAAAGAAGTAAAAGTGATTTACTCTTCAATCATTGTTCAGTTAATATTTAGTATATCAGTCATTTAACTAAAATAAAATAAGTTGAGCGTACCCACCTTATTTGAAAACAAATGTACAAAAAAACGTGCAATCTTACCAGAAGCATCTGCGATTCCAAAAATCTGCTAATTCAAACTAAATGAATTTGTGAAATCAAAGATGGCTAAGAAATTGAGAAAAAAATTCCTAATGAAATGTATTAAGAAACATTCTTTCAAAAGCACCCTATACAAAATTTTAACATAAATTTTAAAAAGTCATTTTAGTAATTTTAAAACTTCGCCGGATCAAATGTATTTTGCTGGGTATGGGAGATAGATGGTATAATCCGGCCACGTTTGAAAATGACTAAAATGGCTTCGCAAAATTTATTTTCAAACTTTCTATAGGGTTCTTCATAAAAAAAATTAGTAATATATTTCATTATGAATATTTTGATAAGCATACTTTTATTTATTTATTTTATATAATATTATTTTAGTATTATTTTTCTCCTATGTCTCTTGATTATCTGCCAAAATTTAATTTCCTAAATTCATGTGGATGTCCCTGGCAGATTTTTTGGATCGCAGATGTTTTTGGTGGAATTATACTTGTCTTGAAGAAATAAGAAGGCAGGTGTATAGGTATAAAATTAAGTGTATCCCCAAAGACTCAATCAATCTTGTCTAACCTTATTAAGAATGAAATTTAAATCTCTTGGAAAATATTTTTTTACTTTCACAGCATGCTGAATACATTCCAATTTGCCAAATTTTCAATTTCAAAAATTCTAAGTTTCAAAACATCAAGTTATAAAACCTTCAAATTGGTATGAGAATACACAAATCAATTTACTTGAAAATTTCATGAATATCAAAAAAGTAAGTAATTTTTGTGAATATTTGAGTATCTCCTCGAAATTACATACAATTATTGGATCTTTCTTGACATTCATCCCCTTGGATTTTTTAACAATACCATAGAATTCAATAATATTCTGTAGATTCCAATGAAACTACTAAAAATTCCACAAAATTCCTCGACATAACATGAGCCTTTTTGTGAAATCTCGGGAACTCAATCAATCTTTTTTGAATTCCTCGAAAACACTTCAAATCTTTTAAAAATGCATGCAATTTTGTGAAATTCCATTGAATTCTTTAATGTTTGTAAGAGAATTCTTTAATTGTAATTAGAATGTAATTATTATCAAAGAATTTTCCTGAAATCGCAGAAAGCGTCTTAACATTTCATGAATCCTTTTTATATTCAATGAAATAAAATAACAATTTTTAACAGGCAATATTTACTCCTTGAAAAATAAAATAATTCCTCACACAAATTTTATGATACTTCTTCCTATTTTGTACAACCCCAATAAATATCGTTCAAAATATACGAAATCGTTTGAAATATTTGTTAAAATTTTATTAAATCCCTTCATATTCATAATTCTAGCAGTTATCACAGGAATTACCACAGCTATTCATCCTTTTTCACCCATTTTTAAAATTTAGCATCTATTTCACCTATTTTGGAAATTAGTCACTTGTTTCAATTGAAAAAATAAAATTTTATTTATAATTTTTATTCAAAGAGCTTTGTGAAACGGAATTCATCATTTTAAATTATATGACAGTTCATAAGCTATGATATCGCAGAATCGGTCACCGCTTATAGAGTAACAATACTCATAACTTCATCAGCAAAATTTGTTATTAAACCGGGGAAATACGTGTCGTTTCATTTCCTTTAAGAAAGAACATATTTCTTCAGCACGCCTGATAAGAAATGATTCATTGGGATTATATCTCTGCTGGAACCTGAGAAAATCCTTTCAAATTCTTCAAAATAAAAAAAAATTATAATAAAGATTTGGAGTTTGAAGAAATTCCTTGAAATCTAATGAATTCCGAAGGGGTGAATCACTCGGACTTTTTGTGTACACCAGATTGCAATTATAGGTTGATCAAAATATAAATAAATAACATAAAAATATTCATGGAATTATTGTAAAAAGTAAAAAAACCGCAATAATCTGTGAATTCTCTTGATATCTTTGGAATCGCTCAAAATTTAATTGAAATCCATGTAAACCTTTTTTAATTTCTTTAAATTGCTTGACACCTTTTGAAATTTTCATCAATTGATTTTAATCTGGTGAAATTCATTGAAATGGGGGAAATCCCCCAAAAACATTTAAATAGTCGAAGATCCTATAAATCCTATTCTCTCCTTAAAATCTGTAAAATTCTTTAAAATACCTTGAAATCTTTGAAAATTCTACCAAATTCGTTGACATCCTATTAATTTTTTATATCTTTTGAAATTCTATGTAACCTTAAAAAATAACTCAAAATCTTTGAAATCGTGAAAAATTCTTTTCATCTTTCATATCCTTCAAAAATTTTTTGATTCGTCGAAATCCCTCAAAATAAAAGTTAATTTATTCCGTGAAGTAATAATCATTTGAGTCATTAAGTCTTGTTAACTTCCTTGAAATACCTTAAAATCACTTGGAGTCTTTGGAAGTGCTAAAAAATTCGTTGAAATTCCTCCAAAATTTTCGAATCTCTTGAAATACTTGAGAATACCTTGAAATCCCTTGACATTTTTGAAAAACGTAAAAATAGTCTTAAATCTCTGGAATTGAAATAAAATTAAACTTACCGAATAAAGTTCTGTAAAAAAAACTGTTCAAATCCTTATAAACGTTTGGAAACCTTCAATGTTGTGAAATTCCTTTTCTAGATTTTCTAGTTTTTACTAGAAACATCTTGAAATGTTTGGAATTTCTAAAGAACTCTTCGAAATCCCTGAGAAAATTTGTAATCTCTTGAAATCCTTTAGAATCCCTTAAAATCCCTTGACACCTTTAAAAACTTAAAAATTCTCTAAAAGACCTTAAACTGTTTCGAAATTCTTCAAATTCACCGAAATATTGTTTAATCTCTTTAAAACCGTTGGAATCCTTCAAAAGTAGTTCGAAATTTCAGAAATTCCATAAAATCATTTCAAAAGCCTTAAAATCCCTGAAAGTACATCAAAATTTGTTGAAATCCTTCGGATCCATTGAAACCTCCTGATATGTTTGGAAATCTTTCAAATTCCGTGAAATTTGTATTGAATCTGGCGAAATCGTTTCGAATCCATAGAAATCCTGTGAAATTGAAATTAATTCAAACTTATTCATTAAAGTTTTCTGAAAGCTGTTTTAATGTATAATAAATATTTGCAATCCTTCAATCTTGTGAAATTCCTTAAAATACCTTGAAATCTTTGAAATCGCTAAGAACCCCTTGAAGTTTATTTCAATTTATTTTACAAAGTTCACTAGCAATACCTTTGAAATATCTGAAACTTCTACAAAATTCTTTGAAGTCTCTTGAAATCCTTTGGAATTCCTTAATATCCCCGAAAATATTTGGAACTCCCCGAAAACCATTTTAAAAGCCTTAAAATCCCTGTAAATTCCTCATTATTTGTTGCATTTTTTTTTAATTTCTTTAAATTGGTTGCAATTTATATAATAATTTTGCGAGAATCACGAGAAAATTGTAACAAATTTATTATGGAAATATTTTTAATAGGAGGAATTACAACGTATCGTAAAAGATTTTACAGAAGATTGTAAAGATTGTAAAAGATATTGCAAAAGATTGTCTAAAATTGCAGAGAGAGTGTACACCAAATTCCAGGACTAATGAACCCTTTCGTGAATTCTCTAATTATTACATGTAAAATCTCATGAAATTCCTTCATATTTCATAAATTCAGATGAATTTCCATTTTGAAATCCCATGAATCCTTTTATGTAAATTCCTTGAAATCACATGAACTTTTGTCGCCTTCTATAGAATTCCTTAGAATTTTCGTTGACCGCTAAGAAATTCCATAATAGTCTGCAGAGTCCCTTCGAATTCCTTAAAATTAAAAAAACTTATGTAGAGTTCGATAAAATTATTAAATTTCAGGAATTCTCCAGATTTGAAACCACATGCTTTTTGTCGACTTTTTTGGAACTTCGTGTAATTCATTAATTATCTTTGGAATCTCATGAATTGGGGATTAATTAAATTAACCTTTGAATTGTAAATGTTTCTTTCATTACATCACAACTAAAAAGATTTCCAAGATAAATGATTGTTAAAAATCAACAATCATCGTATGAAACTCCTTATAAATTTTCTGAAAGTCTATGAAGTATAATTAAGAATGATTTACACTCAGAAAAATGTTTTTTTTTTTTTTTTAAATCAAACATTTGTTTGACCCTATATCAGAGATAGAATTTGTTTGATAGAAATAAAATTGGTTTCATGATAACATTTTTCTAAAATAATTCACAAAGTATATTAAATTTGACCACTTTTTTATTTTTCAATTCAAAAAAAAGAATAAGAAAGTTCTTTTTAGATATTACTTAGTTCTACCGATTCGTGAAAGGAGCGATTCAAACCAGTCACCTACCTGAGGAAAAAATGTTTTTAAAGCAAAAAAAAACTGTTTCAAGCTATTATTTCATTTTATTGAACCATGAAAGGAATATTCTGAATGCAGCAACCACCTCCGAGAAAAATCATTGTCAATGGTGCGGCTCGTCCCGAAAACCCAAAATATTGTTGTGTGTATAGTTGCAAAACTTGTTTATTTTTTATTAAAAAAAAAACTAGAGATTTACTTCAAAAAATACCAAACATGGATTTTAACCCATTCCTAAATCGAACTGGAAAATAATCTTCTACAGAGACTTGAGTTAGGTCAAAAAATTTTATTAAGGCCAATAAAGCACATTTATGAATTTTGACACTTACACTCTTATTCCCCGGGACCCTTTAAATTTCAGTATTATACATATTCCACGACACTGGTTTATAATGAAGGAAAAAGATATAAATCTCTGAACATTTCCAATTTTCTACCTGCTTTTTCCTCACGACTGTATATGACCTTTTTGCACCTTCTTCACTTTTAATATGCATATTATCAACAATATTTATGGTTAGCCTACTGCCCTACTTGCAATCGTGCGTAATATAGTATTCATAGTATTAATATTATAAATATGGGAGCGTCTACATATTACGTAACACTCGGAAGGGGGGGGGGGGGCTCCCAAAAAGTTACAAAGAATTCTGACATGAGGGCGCGCAGAAAGGTTTTGTAACACGTGACACTTCATTAATCAAAAAATCAAATTTAAATCCCTTAAGTTAAGATACATTGCAGACCAATATTATTGACATCAATAACAAATTTATTAGTTGCATATTCAACTAAAAACTTGATTTTCAAACCAAAAAGCGAGCCGAAAAGATGAATTTTAGAAGGCAGTTGATTTTAAAACAGAAAAATTGAATTTTCGAAAAAAAAGTTTCAGTTTTGATGGAAAGAGATCATTCTTCAATCCAAAAGTACGAATGTTCTAGAAAATAGTTAAAGTTTCGAGGAAAAAAGATGACCCTAATAAAATAGTCCAATTTTTAATAAAGAAGATTAATTTTCTACAAAAATCAAACAAGTTTAAGACAAAATACCCAAATATGTCAATTTTGAACTAAAAAGGAGAAGTAAAAAGGCAAATTTTTTTGAAAAAAGTTAAATCATCAACAAAGTAGATGTTTTTTCAACAAGAGGATCAATTTCCTATCCAAAAAAAATTTTTTAGTTGACTTCTAAACTTTAATAGAAGAATTTTAAATAAGAGACTTCATTTTCAATCAGAAAACAGTCAAAATTTCAACCAAACACTTGAATTTTCAAACAAAAATAGAATCGTTAAATTTTGAACTGTAAAACTAATTTTCAACAACCAAAAGAAACAAATGTTTAAGAAGTGGAATTCAATTTAAAATAGGGAATTATTAACAAAATAGTTGAATCCTCAACCAAAATACACTGCTTTTCTACCAAATAGTTGAATTTTCAACTTATTAAGGAAAAATGATGAACCAAAAATAAAAATAGTTAAATTTTCAGATAAAAAAAAATAATTTTAATTTTTAAAAACCAAACTTCTGATAACATAGTTATATCTTCAAATAAGTAATTAAAATGTCTACCAATATAGTTGAATTTTCAAGCCAAAGGGACTAATTTTCTACAAAACAGTTGAATCTTCAACTAAATTGACGAATGTACAACAAAAAAAAAATGAATTTTCTACTAGCTGGTTCAACTTTGCAGCAAAAGTTGTTGTTCAATTTTCAACTTACAAAGGATAAATTTTGCAAAAAAATGGAATATTTAAATTTCAACATTAAAAAAAAATTCAACAAAAAAACGAATTTCAAACAAAGTAATTCAATTTGTGAATAAATAGTTAAAGTTGCTACCAAATTAGTTGAATATTCAACCAAAAATATAAATTATCCACAGAAAACTTCATTTCCAACCAGTTTATTTTTGAACTAAGAAAATTAATCTTCTACCAAAAGAGATGAATTGTTAACAGAATAAATGAATTTCCATCCAAGAATTGTTAACTAAAGAAGTTAAATTTACAACCAAAAATAAAAAGGTTAAATTTTCATTTAACAAAATTGATTTTCAACCATAAATTAAACGAATTTTCAACAAAATAGTTGAATAATCAACCAATGAAATGAATCTTCAAACGAAAACATAAATGTTTAACAAAGAAGTTAAACTTCAACCCAGTTGTTGAATTTTAAACATATGAAGGATAAATTTCGCACCGAAAAAGAAATAATGAAATTTTATCATTAAAAAAAAAAAACGAATTTGAAACAAAATAGTTGGATTTTCAAATAAATAGTTAAATTTTCTACCAAAATAGTTGAATATTCAACCAAAAATATAAATTTTTCTAACAGAAAAGTTTATTTCCAATTAAATAGTTTATTTTTGAACTAAGAAAATTGATTTTCTACCGAAAGAGACAAATTGTTAACAAAATACATGAATTTTCATCCAAGTATTTCAATTTTTAACTAAAGAAGTTGAATTTATAACCAAAAATAAAATAGTTAAATTTTCATTCAACAAAATTGATTTTGAACCACAAATTAAACAAATTTTCAAACAAGTAGTTAAATGATCAACCAATGATACGAATCTTCAACCAAAAAAATAAATATTTATAAAGAAGTTAAACTTTCAATCAAGTAGTTGAATTTAAAACTTATAAAGGATAAATTTTGCACCGAAAGTGAGATAGTTAAATTTTTACATTAAAAAAAAAAAAACAAAAAAACGAATTTCAAACAAAATAGTTAAATTCTCAAATGAATAGTTTAATTTTCTACCAAAATAAATGAATATTCAATCAAAAATATGAATTTTTTTAACAAATAAGTTCATTTTTAACCAAATAGTTTATTTTAAAATCAAGAAAATCCATTTTCTACTAAAAGAGACGAATTGTTAACTAAATACATGAATTTTCATCCAAGTACTTGAATTGTCAAGTGAAGAGGTTGAATTTACAACAAAAAATAAAATAGTTAAATTTTTATTAAACAAAATTGATTTTCAACCATAAATTAAACAAATTTTCAACAAAATCGTTTACTGATCAACCAATTAAATGGATCTTCTACCGAGAAAATAAATGTTTAACAAAGAAGTGAAACTTTCAACCAAGTTGTTGAATTTTTCACCAAAAAGATGACTTTTTAAAAAAATTTCTGCATTTTAAACAAAATAATAAAAATGTTAACCAAATAGTAGAATTTTTAGCGAAACAATTTCTTATTCGATTTTCATCTATTGAGCTAATCTGCCGACTAAGTTAATATTAAAATTATATAAATCTTCACACTGAAAAAAAAATCTTAAAAATTTCATCGAAAGTATAATCATGCAGGTATCAAACAGTTTAAATTCATTTTTTCATTTTTCGATCGACGGTTATATAAAATCAAATTTATGTTTCATATTTCAAAATAGGGCCCGGTTAGCTTCAGTGTGACATTACATTTTGAGCGAAAGACGGGAGGGGTGAATAAAAATCACTAAATGTGCATAATTATTATCATCACACTCAGGAAACGATTTGGTTGAATTAACACAATTTTTGTTGGTTTAGCCATAGAATAAGGTTACAGCAAAATATTTGGTTGATCCAATGAAATTTGTTGGTTGTTCCAACAAAATCTTTCAGCATGTGAACTATTTGATTGATTGAAACAAAAAATTTGGTTTGTTCAACCAAATATTTTGTTGAATCAACCACAATTATTTTTCTTCAATAAAATTTTCATGTGTGTCCAGGAAAACAGTCTTTTTGGTTAAAGAAAGTTTGTTTTCTGAGTGCAGCATCAAGTGAAGTAAAACTGCATTTGGCGAGATTAGGGTAAAGACATTCTACCCAGTGCGCACTTGGTGGAATATGGTGAATAGCGAATACTACTTATATAGCATGACTCACATACGCGGTATGCGAATTACCGCAAACTACGTGACATCGATTAGTCGCTAACCTCCGATAAACTGACAACTGCGGTTGGACGAATAATGGTCCTGAATATTGTCTCTCTAACTTAAACGTCACGCAACGCATAACATTAAATTCGCCTAAGCTACCTGTCCTTTTTTGGACGTTATATATACCATCAACTCGATATGTGTCCTCCGCCCGATGGTATTTTCAATTCAGATAGAGGAAGTGAATCGTAAAATCAATCAGTGACAACGTTTTGTTTTTATTTCGCTTTTAGAGTAGATATCGATACTTTCAAATCTGGAAAAGCTGTTGAATATTGATATGGTACATTTAGCTTTCTATGCTGAAAATTTTACACTCGGAAAATGTATAAAGCTTTCAATTTTCCATTAAATGGAAACATGTGAATATTTATATTGTCGAAACACAGTAAGGGGTTGTCCATAAACTACGTTAACAATTTGAGGGAGAGGGGATTAATGCCAAAACTTCAGTTGGAATGTACGTTTACTGATGTGCGAACAAAGTTTACAAATTTTGCGAAAGCTTTAGCCTAGTTTTGGCTAATCTCTGGCCCACCATGGTTCAGAATTGAAATGGATAAGTGCCGCCGCTTCCGCTGCTTCAGGTACCCTAAAGCCTTCCGCAAGGGTCTTCAGAAACTCCAACGAGCTCCTCCAGAGTTTCACACTATGCCCTCTAGAGCATCCTAGCAAGTCGTCCAGAGCCTCCCGTGAGGACCTCCAGAGCATCCTGTAAGGGTCTCCAGAACCTCCCATGAGGTACTCTAGACTCCAACGCCTACTACGAGGGCCTTCAGAGCATCCTATGAGGTTCTCCAGAGCCTCCTATGAACGCTTCCAGAGCATCCTGTAAGGGTCCCTGAAGCCTCCAATGAGATCCTCCAGAGCCTACCATGAAGGCCTCCAGAACCTCTTAAGAGGTTCTCCAGAGCCTCCCGTGAAGGACTCCAGAACATCCTGTAAGCGTCCCTAGAGCCTCGCATGAGGTCCTCCAGAGCCTAATACGAGGAACTTCAGAGCATCCTATGAGGTTCTGCAGAGCCTCCCGTGAGAGCCTGCAGAGCATCTTGTAAGGGTCTCCATAGCCTCCCATGAGGTAATCCAGAGCCTAATACGAGGGCCTTCAGAGCACCCTATGAGGTTCTCCAGAGCCTCCCGTGAAGGCCTCCAGAACATCCTGTGCGGGTCTCTAGAGCCTTCCATGAAGTCCTCCAGAGCCTTACTACGAGGGCCTCCAGAGCCTCCTATTAGGTCCTGCAGAGTCTTCCGTGAGGGCTTCCAGAGCCTCTCATGTGGTCCTCCAGAGCCTTCTATAAGGTTCTCCAGAGTCTCTCGTGAGGGCCTTCAGAGCATCCTGTAAGGGTCTCCAGAGCCTCCCATGAAGTCCTCCAGAGCCTACTACGAGCGGCTCCAGAGCCTCCCACGAGGACTTCTAGAGCCTACCGGCTACCCCGGTAGGTGCCACGGTAGTGACAGAAATTATTATTAATTCTGTCCCAGTTTCTCCCCTCTCCGAGAAAAAAAAAAACTTTTAGGAACTGCTTCTTTCCAATTTTTTGAAAGAATAATAGGAAAAAGGGACATTTTACTTTTATCATACACACGAGTAGGTGAATATCGTTGTATGTTTGAATAAGCTGGTTAATTAAAATTAATTTAATTGAAAATTCTCCTATAATATTTTTGGTTCCAAATTCACCTCATTTGGCTATGACTTCTACTAACACGTTTTTTGTTCGAAATTCATCTCGTCTGATTAAAAATTCTACTATTTAATTAAAAATTTAATTATTTTGCTTAAAAATTCAACTATTTTGTCAAAAAGTCATCTTATTTTGTCAAAAATGCAACTATTTGATTGAAAATTGAACCGGTTTCTTATAAGTTCATTTGTTTGGTTGAAGATTCATTATTTCAGTTGAAAATTAATGTTTTTGTGTCAGAAATTTTACTGTTTTGTAGAAAAATCTTCTTTTTGACCTGAAAATTCAACAATTTGGCAGAAAATTAAACTATTTGGTTGAAAATTAACTTTTCATTGTAAATTCTTATTTTTTGCTGAAAATGCCATTACTTGGTTAGAAATTAAAATATTATTGTTAAAATTTAACAATTTGGTAGAAAGTAAACTGTTTTTTTTAAATAATATTTTTTTGTTGAAAATTCAACTGTTTTGTAGATAATTGAGCTTTTATAGGCGTTAAAATTCAATCATTTGTTGAAAATTGAAATTTTTGGCTTTAAATTAATCTTTCATAGGTTGAAAATTCTACTACTTGGTTAAAAGTTTAACTACTTCGTTTAGAATTATTATTTTTAAGATTCACATCTATGGGTTGAAAATGTTACTCTTTTGTTGAAAATTCGTTAATTTTTTTGGTTGAAGATTAAATTTTTCATCTGAAAATGCTCGGTTGGTAATTTTATCCTTTGTATGTTAACAAATCAATTATTTGACAGAAAATTCATGTATTTTGTTCTAAGTTCGACTTTTTGATTAGAAAATTAATCTTGCTTGATGAACATTCATCTGTTTGGTTGAGGATTCAAATATTTGGTTGACATTTCGTCTTTTTTGGTTAAATTTAACCGTTTGAAAATTCGTTTGTTTTTGTTGATAATTAATGCTTTCAGTTGAAAATTTAACGATTCCATTCTTGATTCAAAATAAATATTTTTTGGTTGGAAATTCAACCATTTATGTTTATATTTATATTTGTTTATGTTTCTGTTTTACATTGAATTCAATGTGGTATTTATATCAATTTTTTGTGAAAATATATTCCCCTATTATTTCTCTATTTTCGTGAAAAATCAAACTATTTCCGTTGTTTTGAGATAAAACAACAGTCTTCAACAAGGTTAGGACGATGTTTGGGGGGTGAAAAAATTGCTTAAAAGTGGTAAAGTAGTTTATGGACGGCCAAAAATAAATCGTGACTGTCCCAATAATCATGAAACTTTATAATAATTCGAATATATTATTGAAAAATATGTTAAAAATAACATTCGAGTATACAAGTCATTTATATTTAGAATTTCATAGAATCGAATGGAATTTCAATTAGTTCAAATTGTTTAAAAAGCAAGATGATTGACGTCACCATTACTGCGGAATGAAATTACTAAAAAAAAAACTAATTTTTGAAATAGATGAATTTTCAATCAAATAGTTGAATTTTCCTTTAAGAAACGTCAATTTTCAATAAAAAAAAGAAATAGTGAAATTTTCATTTGAAAAATCTATGAATTGTTAACAAAATAGTTAATGTTCAACCAAAGAGATGAATTTTCAAACTAAAATGAGAAATCTGAAACAGCGAAATTAATTTTTAATAAAGAAGATCTACTTTTAACCAAGTTGTTGAATTTTCAACCGAAAAAGATGAATTCTCAACGAAAAAAATAATAGATGATATTTCAACCAAAAAATAGTATATTTCAAATCAAAAACAGTTAAATTCAACAAAAAAACAAACAATTTCTCAAACAAATAGTTCAATTTCTAACGCAAAAAGTTAAATTTTCAATCAAAAATGAAATAATTGAATTTCCAGTTATGTCAACTAAGAAGATTAATTTTCTACTGAAGAGGCACATTTTCGAAAAAGGCCATAAAATTTCAACCAAATAATCATATTTTCAACAGAAAAAGTTACATTTTTAGACGAAACTGGAATAATTTAAATTTCCAATTAAAAAAAAAATTATTTAACAAAAGCTAATTTCTCAGGAAAAAAGTTGAATTTCCAACCAAAGTGGAATTTTCAATAATAGAGTTGAATTTCCATCAAGAAAGATTTTCAAATAAAGAGAGAAAAAAGAATTCAATGAAATGGTTGCGTTTTCAACCCAAAAAGGCGGATTTTCAACAAAATTGTTGAACTTTCAATAAAATAATTATGTTTTCAATCAAATGATAACATTTTCAACTAAAAGAGATTAATGAAATATTACTTTTTATGTATGGCCTCCATGAGTCTGTTTTATAAGGTCCCAAAAATCACCATAAGTATAAAAATTGGTTTTGCGAGTGTTTGGCGCTCATGAATATTTTTTTGCTGTTTTTTATTGTAAATTATTTCGAATGCATGAAATGCTACTTTTTACTGATAATTAGATATTCACATAAATTGTTTTAAAAATTTTTTGTTGTTCGTACAAATGTTCTCTTGGAATAGAGAGAGAAAGTCGCAGTTTCTTTTTTGATTTTCCACTTTCTGTCCAACTTTCCATTAGGGTGAGGTAATATAGTTAATTAATGTTAACAAGCATAGCTTTTTAAACAATTTATGATTATTGGTAATAATATTCTCTTTGAATAATGCTAGAAATTGCGATTATTTCTGAAATTTTTTACTTTTTAACAAATTATCACTGTTTATAGCTACCTTCTTCTATATTATTGCTAGATAGTTGTAGTTTTTTCTGAAATGTTTAGCTTTTTGACCATTTTTTAATTCCAAATTTTTCTTTTACACTTTGCAATAAACTTTTTGTTGTAATTCAAAACAAAACATTTACAAGCCATTTGCAGAACCAGTCCTCCCACCTACTCCTAATTATTTTGTTCTTTGTTTTTGTCTCTTGTGTAAGATATATTTTCTGTTTGAAGTATTTTTTAAGCATTAGCGAAAGAGCACAAATAATTCACTCAAAAAAAAATACAATGCTATTCACAAAATGATTTCTATCGAAATTCACTTGTTATTTGTTCATAACTAAAAATTCAAAGCAAAACTAAAGATTTTAGAAAAAACTTTATAGGATACTCTAAGAGAAGATAGTTATGAACAATAATTAATTGTTTAAATAAGCATGTTTGTTAGCTTGCATTAATTATTACCTCACTAAGTGAAAAATGGAGAAAAATCTCAAGAGTCCAGAAAGAACTGCAGTTTTTGAGCACTTATCTAGGATAAACTAGTGACAAATAATAATGAATTGTTTTAATAATTATTTTTGATGGATTGAATTAATTGTTAACTAACATCAAGTGAAAAGTAGATAAGTAGTTGAAAATTTCAGGAAAAAGCGCAACGTCCTAGTATTATTGAAATTGAATATTATTGACAATAATAATAAAATTAATATAATAATAAATTTGCGAAAAATGGCAATTCCCCAGCATTATTCGAAGATAATATTATTGAAGAAAATAATAAATTGTTTAAACAATTATTTTTGTTAACATCAATTATTGTCACACTCCAATTGAAAATTGGACCAAAAGTGCAACATTTTTGTTAAAAACCCCGATTTTTTAACTCTATTCTAAGAAAAAATTGCTAATTAAAGTGATATTTTTGTATTATAAACAATTCGCATTTAAATAACCGCAAAAAAATTATGATTAGCACCAAAAACTGGCAAAACCCATTTATGTTGAGTTTTAATTCGCTTTACATAATATTGACGGTTCTGAATAAAATTTACAAAAACGTATTTTTTGCATATGTGAAATACGTGTTAAACTTCATGTTAAACCTCTAAATATAATTTTTTTCAACAAATAAAAGTCAATTCATTTTTTTGTGGATTCAAACAATTTTCCAGGCGATATGCATGAAAATTCGAAAAAAACTACCCCAATGAGAATTCATGATATGAAATTGATCTTGTGAATCGGATGCTTTTGATGCGCAATTTGCTAATCAAAAAAATCCTAAACCTGTATAAAAGATTTGTTACAACAACGTACATCAACATTTTTTACGAAATTCATTATTATTATTATTGTTATTATAACGATCGCTCAACCGACGGCATCTACGAGGTGAATCTCGATTCGGGAAGTGTCTGGATGTCAAGCCGTTTCGAGCGAGGATAGCACTTGGATAGGTGACCAACTGCGACTTATGATCAGGTTGAATATTCGCTATTTCGCTGTCTAATGTCGAGCGGGAGATTTGACGCTGAAGATGAATGTGTGTACTCAATGAGTAGGGTCGGATACGTGCCTCCCAACTCGACTTTCAAAAAACCCGCTGAGCTCGGAAGATGGTTTTCTGCAGTTTTCCTCTCCCCTGGCCAAATAACCGGGCGAATGCGAGTACTTATAATGAAGTTGGATGCAGCAGAAGGTTGTCACTGGTTGTGATTAAATTCGTACAGTGATTCGAAGCCCACCTTAGTAAAAGGACGCAAGTGATACTTTAGCAACGAGGATGACCCGTGTATAGGCCTCTGTTTCACCGGAGTTTTGAAATAAAAAGCATAGTACAATAGGTTTCAACCGCACTACGGTACTTAAATGGACCAGCCTTACAGGACAATAAGAATAATAACACAATTCCTCAGCGATTATTATGGATAATATGTGCTTTAATTATACTTTCCGGCTATTTTGTAATCTGTATGCAGCAAAGGAACGGGTGCTTCATTAAGGAATCTTGTCATGAGGCGGCAACATAAATGAAAAAAACACTTTGAAAATATTTCTACAGTGATTCAGTTCATTTAAACTAATTTAAATTTCGAAAGAGTGAAATTATGTACCTTCTGAAATGAATGATACTTGAACTCTAAAGCCCACATTTAAATAATGTCCACAGAATGAATTGCATTCCACTAGAAACCTCAGTTTCAAAATTTGAACCCAAGCCCAAAAAGGGACATCCCCTTATGAATAGATTTCACGCACATCATTCTTCCTGCATTCAACAAAAGGAAGCGGGGCTTAGTGACATGCATGGCTCATACTCCACTTTAATCTTAAGTTCCTTCGAATTCGTTACACTTTTTCGAGAAATTTTTTCAGGGTCACGTACGAAGGCCTAAGACAGACATGATCAAAATAGATTTCGACTCTCAATCCTCGTTGTTTGAGGGGGGCCAAACGATATCACACAGATATCCGTTAAGTCAAACTAGGGATAGGGAGGAAACCGTCTTGGACAGAGGGCACGATCCGATAGGGGTGGAGTGATTTATCGAAGCACTCTGACTCAATATTTTCGATGTTTTAATTTACCCAGGCACACTTTGAATCTTGCATAAACGCCGCGCCAACATTCAATATTCATCTTGAGGGAAACGTTAGGGTTACGAAAGCAGTATTGATGTGCATGAATTGCAAAAAAATCACTTCCCAGAGAAAAATTACAGTTGAATCCACTCAAGTGGTATGCTGACTGCCAGTTTTTACATGTGAATATGCTGATGAGAGAAAGTTTCTAAAATACCCTCGGATATGTGTGTGCGCAGAAAATCTGCTTTTCGCATGAAAGACTTATTTCAAGTAGCTTGAGTAAGAAAAATTAGAATGCAAGCTTTTGATAATAACCTGCCTTTTTAAAAACACTTTTTCAGATAGAAGCCGTCCATAAACTATCTTACCAATTTAATTGTGGGGGCGCCAAAATTTAGGGTTGGCAACAGTGAATAATTCATCGTAATGATAAATTTCAATAAAGTTTGCGAATTTTGGGAAAGATGTTCCAGCAATGGTACAGTTCAATAATCACTTAATAAGTTTCAAAATCACCTTAATATTTCAGACTTCATACTCTTTCCCCTATTCTCCTCTTTTCCCAATTTTTGAAGAACCCATGTCAAAGAACCCAATGAGAAAATCCAACTATTTTTGGTTAAAAGTTAATTCAGTTGTTGTTGAAAAGTCTCCCATTATATTTTTTGTTCCGAATTCATCTCCTTTAGTTAAAAATTCTAATATTTGGCTCAAAATTTGATTATTTAGCCAAAAATGTAACTATTTTGTAAAAAAGTTATTATTTTTGTTTAACATTTTTTTCTTTACCTGAAAATTCAACCATTACATTTTCGATTAAAAATTTATCTTCTATAGTTAAAAGACCAACGATTTGATTAAAAATTTTAACTTTTTCTGGAAAATTCGTTTCTTCTTGTAGTTAAAAATTAATTTCTTCATCTGAAAATTTAACTTTTTCATTTTTTATTGAAAATGTATCCTTTGTATGTTAAAAAATTAACTATTCGGTAGAAAGTTCACGTATTCTGATGAAAGTTTTTTTTTTTGCTTCAGAATTCAAGTATTTGGTTTAAAACTGATATTTTTGGTTGAATCAACTATGTAGTTGAAAATTCGTTTTCTGTTGTTGTTGCGAATTAATTTTTTTAAACTTGAAAATGTGTCTGTTCTATTTTTGATTGCGAAATTTATCTTTTCTAGTTGAAAATTCATCGTTTTGGGTAAAATATTAATCTTTTTGTTTGAATGTTCATCCTTTTTGATTGACTATTTATATTTTTTGATAAAAAATTCAACAATTTGGTTCAAAATTCATCTTTTTTATTTGACAATTCAATCATTCAGTAGAAAATTCATGTCATTTGTGAAAAATTCGTCTTTTAATTAGAAAATTAATCTCCTTGGTTAAAAATGCAACCATTTGGTTAAACGTTGAAATATAACTTTGAATAATTTATCTCTATGGTTGAAAATTGAACTGTATCGTTGAAAATTTGTATTTTTTTAGTTTAGAAATAATTTTTTCAACTAAAAATCGAACTATTCCATTTTCTGATGAAAATTGATATACAACTATTTTAATGAAAATTCGTCTTTTTCCGTTGAAAATTAACCTCCTTGGTTGCAAGTTTATCCTTTTTGGCTGCACATTTTTTTTTTATTAAGAAATTCAACTTTTTTGTGAAAAATTAATCTTTCTTAGCTGGAAATTTAACTTTTCGGTAGAAAATTCATGCAATTTGTAGAAAATTCGTCCGTTTTTGTAAAAAATTAATCTTTTTGTTCAGGAAAATCATCTTTTTGGTTTCTAGCTGAACTCTCTTGTTGAAAATATATTCTATCTGAAGATTTATGCTTTTAGTTAAAAATTCAACTCTTTGGTTAAAAATGTATCTTCCTTAGCTGAAAATTTAACTGTTTGCTAGAAAATTCATGTATTTTGTGGAAAATTCGTCTTTCTTGGTCTGAAATTAATTTTTTTGAGGTTTTCGAGAATTCATTTTTTTGACTGAAAATGTAACTATTCCATTTTTGGTTGAAAATGTATCTTTTTTAATTACTTACTTGGTCAAAAGTAAAAACCCTTTGCAACAAAAAATTCATTGAAGTTTTATCATTTGAGTTGAAAATTCAACTGTTTGTTTGTGAATTATCTTTTTTGTTGAAAATTCATATTTTCGGGTTGAAAAGTCTGCTTTTTTATATGAAATTTATCTTTTTGGCATCAAAATTCAACAATTTTTTTTGGAAATTCGCCTTTTTGGTAAAGTGTTAATCTTCTTGGTGAAAAGATCGTCATCTGTATAGAGATTCAACTATTCGGTTAAAAATATATCTTTACTTAAATAAAACTTCATTTTGATTAAAATTCACCTCTTTGCTTGAAAATTCGTTTTTCTTCTAACTAAAAATTTTTGTTTTCATCTGAAAATTGAACTATTCTATTTTCGGTTGAAATTTATTCCTTATAACTTAAAAATTCAACTATTTTTTGGAAATATATGTATTTTGTAGAAAATGCGTTAATTTGGATTGAAAATTCATCTTTTACGGTAGGAAAATAATCTTTCTTGGTTGAAAATTCAACATTTCGAGTTGCGAAGTGAACTGTCTTCTAAAAAAAATTTTTTCCGTTGAATCCTAATTTTTTTTTTTAAATCAAATGTTTCTTTAAATTCGTTCTCTTGGATTGAAAATTTCTCTTTTATGGTAGTAGAGTCATCTTTCCTGGTTAAAAATTAACTTTTTTCTTCAGAATCTCACTAATTTCATTAAAAATTTGATTATTTTATTGAAAAATCAACGATTTTGTTAAACTCACCTTTCTTGACCAAAAATTCAACTGTTTTGTTGAATATTCGTCCTTTTTTATTGATGATTTTGTGCGGTAGAAGAGTAATCTTTCTGGGTTGAAAAATTAATTTTTTTGCCGAAAATTCAACTGTCTTCGAGAATATTGTCTTTTTAGCTTAAAAATGTAACTATTTAGTTAAAAATTCAACTATTCTGTTGAAAATTTGTATCTTTTGCTTAAAAGTTCAACCGTTTTGTTTTAAATGCAACTGTTTGGTTAGAATGAAAAAAATTGAAATTGACAATTCGTCTTTTTGTGTTAACATTTACCAATTTCAATCGAAAATCTCCTTTGGTTGAAAACTCAACTATTTTGTTCAAAATGCAATATATTTTAACTTGGAATTTTAGGAATTTAAAGCGGTTCATATTGATTTTAATATAGTATCATGACGGGAGGCGAACAGGGCCAAAACAGCCCAAATTTTTTAATGTAGTTTAGGGACGGCCCCTTAACAATTTTAGTAATTTTATCAGCTACCGAGATTTTTTCCTGGAACTCTTAAACTTAAAAAAAAACAAATACATTCTGAATATACTCTCTAAATCTGAATACATACACACAAAAATTAGATTAATGTAGATTTACAAGCTCTTTAGGCCTTAGAACAATAATATTAGGCCTATTTCTGATGTTTACTCTCTCCAGAATTTCAAAATTTTAAGATACTGAAGAGACTATTAAACTGAATTTTAGTATTTGTTTCTTTTATTTTAAATGGGCGGAAATACTTGGCAATTTTGACCTTTGAGCACGTTTCCCTTAGGATTTATTCTCCGACATTAAAAGCAAAACAATCATCTTGTATAAATAGTGGTGAACACGTACAGGATGAGGCAATTTAAAAACGAACTTCTGTTTAACGCATTTGTTTCACCCTTTATAAAAAAAATATAAACCAAAAAAAAACATATATAAGACTTCACACTCTTTCCCCTATTCTCCTCTTCAATTTATTTAAAAATAATTCCTCATTTCCCTTGTTTTCAATAAATATCCAATCAAAAAATATTACTATCGGAATGGATGAAAATTCAACTCTTTTTTTGAAAATTCCTTTTTATTTTCAAAATTTATTTTCATACCTAAAAATTTAACTAGTCCATTTTTGGTTGAAAATTCAACTATAAACTTTTAGCGGAGAATTTTTTTGTTTAAAAATGAATTTTTTTACTGAAAATTGAACTATTCTATTTTTGGTTGAAAACTGATCGTTTTTACTTAAAAATTCAACTATTTGTTTGAAAATGTATGTATTTTTTTGTACATTGATC
>CAKNXH010000213.1:502341-530300 GCA_932178445.1 Andricus quercusramuli | reverse complement strand
TTTTCAGTTGAAAATTGAACTATTTTATTGAGGATTCAACTATTTTATTGAAATTTTTCTTTTTAAAAAAAATTTTTTTTTATTTTTATTTTTTTTTTGTTAAAGTCAGCTGGTTGAAAATTGATCTTTGTGGGTCAAAAATTCAACTCTTTGTTTAAAAATTTAACTATTTTGTTTAAAATTTAGTTAGATTGTTAAAAATTCAACTGCTTTGTTAGACATCCTTATTTCTCGAAATTCAACTGTTTTGTTGAATATTTATCCTTTCTGATTGGAAATTCATCCATTATGGTACGAAAGTCGTCTTTCTTGGTTAAAAATCTTTTCAACCATTTAATTCAAAGCTCGTTTTTTCGGTTCAATTCCATACTGGCTGGAAATAAGTTTTGTTGTTGTTACAAATTCCACCATTTGGTTGAGGATGCAACTATTTTGTAAAAAAATTAATTTCTTGGTTGATAATTTATCATTTTTGTTAGAAATTCATCTGTTGGGTTGAAAATTCATTTATAAGGTAGAAAAACTATTATTTATTTTATTTATTTATAATTAATCGTATATTTCTACTTGAATTTTTCGGAATGTATAGCGTTTTATATTGAATTTAATACAGCACCTACATTATTGTTATTAAAAAAAAATTAATTCCCCTCATTTCGTGAACTATGACCCTATTTCCCTCGTTTGAGCACATTTTGGGCTGTAATCTCTGATATTTCAATATTTTTAATGGGGGGGAGGGGGTAAAAAAGGCAAAACTTGGTACCGCAGTTTATGGACGGCTCCTAAACTTGAGTCAAAGTGCCCAAAATATTATTTTAGGTCTTTAGGACATCTGTTGCATCAGATGGTAGGTGGTTGGTACCTACTTGAAGATGAAAATGGGATGATAGGAACCTAGATAACATGGAATTATAGAAACCAGAATAGGATGATTCGGAGGAGAGGTTCCATTTAAAATTTTAAAATGCCTCATACAGCTACTTCCACCGAAAAAAATTAAATCTCGCCATGGAATCTCCTAACGAGCTGCCCTGTCGAGGTCAGTTACGTCAAGACTTCCGGCAGGTAACATCTGGTCTGGAGTCTAGAAACCATCAGATATTGGAAGCTAGAGCAAATATTTTTCTTTTCTTCTAACTCTTGGAAAAAATCAGTGTGACTCTTGTCAGTCATTTTTTGCAGCTTGCTGAGAGCACTAACACTTCTAGATGTGTTGAGCAAACTAAGAGGGATCAAATTAAGAGTGTGAAATAAAACTAGGAAAAATAGTCGGGGAAAAAGTGATGAAAAGACTGGAAGAGGAATGTAGGATGCAAGCTTAAATTAAAATTTTGAAAAAGATAAGGTTTAGAATTCAAATTAAGAACGTGTTATGAACAGACTTCACACTCTTTTCTCCATTCTCCTCTTTTCCCCCTTTTTTAAGCAATTCCCCTTTCTCCCTTTTTTTCAAAAAAATTCCCATTTTTCTCCTCTTTCTCGTTTCTTCGCTCAGATTCGAACTAAGTTAATAAAACCCAACAAGAAAATCCAACTGTTTTTGGTAGAGAAGTATTTTATCTTTCCTGGTTCAGAATGAACATTTTTGTTGAAAATTCAACTTTTTTGGTGAGAAATAAATTATTTGCTTGAGAATTCAACTATGTAGTTAAAAATGCAACTATTTTTGGTGCGAGTTTAATATTTTTCGTTAGAAAATTCGACCATTTAGTTAAAAATTCAACTGTCTTGTTTAAAAAATCGTCTTTTTGGTTGAAAATTCATATCTTGGTTAAAAATTAGTTTTTCAACTGAAAATTTGACTATTCCTTTCCTGATTAACAATTCATCTTTCTTAGTTGAAAATTCATCTTTTTGGATAAAAATTAAACTACTTGGTTGAGAGTTGAACATCTTTGTTAAAAATTAGTTGTTCTGGTTAAAGGTTCATAATTTCCGTTAAAAATCCATGTCTTTTGATGAAAATTCGTTTCTCGGTTTGAAAATTCATCTTTTTTGGTATAAATTTGATCTTTATTGTTTAAAACCACAACTTTTGGATTAAAAATCGATCTTTTTTTGTTAAAGATTCAGCTATTTTGGTTGAAAATTAATCTTCTTTGGTGTAAATTCATTTTTGTGATTGAAATATTTTTTAGTTGACGATTCAATAACTGTTTGGTTGAAAGTTGAACTATTTTTTTTTTAAATCTGCTTTTTCTGTGGTTGGTGATTTATATGTATATTTAGTTCAAATTTCATCTCCTTGGATTAAATTTTTTTTTTTAAATAATTTTTTACGTAAAAATTTGATTATTCCATTTTTGGTTACAAATTTATCTTTTTTAGTGGAAAATTCATCTATTTTTTGTTGAGAATTCACCTTTTTTTAAGGAAACACAACAAAATATTTTCTGGTTGAAAATTCAAAAACCATTTGTTTCAAAGTTTAAGTAATTTATTAAAAATGTATTCTTTTGTTGAAAATTCATTAATTAAACTGAAAATTAACATATTCTATTTTTGGTTGAAAATTCATCTTTTTTAGTAAGAAATTCAACTATTTGGTGGAAAATTCATGTAGTTTTTGTTAAAAATTTATCTTTGAAGTACTTTATTGAAAATTCATTGCTTTGTTTGAAGATTTCCACTTTTAGTTAAAAATTCACCCTTTCAGTTTAAATTTCATTTTTTTGTTTGTTAAAAATTAAGTTTTTTACCTAATCTTTAGATTTTTCCTTTTTGCGTAAAAATTTATCATTTTTAGTTGAAAATTCATCGATTTGGTAGGAAATTCATGTATTTTTCGCTAAGAATTTATCCTTTTTGGTTGAAAATCCAACAACTTGTTTGAAAATACAAACTTTTTTATTAAATATTAATTATTTTGGTTCGAGATTTTTATAATTTCAATTAAAAAACAATCTCTTTTGGTGAAAGTGTATCTTCAGTGGTTAAAAGTGTAGCGATATAATTGGAGTTCGATCTTTATTAGTTTAAATTTACACTATTTAATTAAAAATTCATGTATTTTGTTAAAAATTAGTCTTCTTGGTTAAAAATTCATCTGTAGTTGAAAATCAATCTGTTTTGGTTGAGGATTTATCTCTTTCAAGTAAATTTTGTTTTCAACTTAATTTTTTAACTACGAGTTTGACCATTCCATTTTTCGTGAAAAATGGATCATTTTTAGTTGCGGAAATTCCACGATGTAGTTGGAAATTCATTTATTTCTTATTAGGAATTTTCCTTTTTTTGGTTGAAAATTCAAGTACTTTTTTAAAAATTGAACTGGCTTATTAATTATTCATTATTTTGATTGAAGATTCATAATTTTAGTCTTTATTGTGTAAAAATGCAACTATTTGGTTGAAGATCAGTCTTTTTCAGTTTTTTATTTAAAATTAAAATCTGTTTTGGTTGAAATATCAGATATTTCAATCTTACATAGAGAATTCATCTTTTTTGGTTGAAAATTCAACCACTTGGTTGAAAGTTGAACTCATACTCGGTTGAAAGTTAAACTACTTTCTGAAATTTATGTTGTTGTTAAAGATTCATAGTTTCAGTAAAAAATGATCTCTTTTGTTGAAAATTTTGTTGTTGAAAATTAATTTTTCATCTGAAAATTTCGGTATTCCATTTTTGGTTACAAATTTATCTTTTCAAGTTGAAATTTCAACTATTTGGTTCAGAATTCATCTTTTTGGTTCAAAATTGATCTGTTTTGATTGAAGACTCAACTGTTTTGTTGAAAATTAATTTTTAACTGAAACTTTGCAGATTCCATTTTTGGTCAAAATTAATCCTTTTAGGTAAAAAATTCGACTAGTTGGTTGAAAATTCATCTTTTTCAGTTAAATTAATCTTTTCAGGTTAAAAATTCATCTCTTTTGATAGAAAATATTTTGTCGTTGAAAATTCATCTATTTTGTTGAAAACGCAATATATTTCGATTTGAAATGTTGGGAATTTAAAGCGTTTCGTATTAAATTCAATCTGTTTCCTCCTTTGATTTTAATTAAAAGAATTGATTCACCTATTATTCCCCTATTTCCCTCTTTTGAGAGCATTTTGGGCATTGAAGTTTGTAACAAATAAAGATGCATAGAAAATGTTAGGACAAAGGAAAGCATAAAAGAAATAAAAAAAAACAGATAAAGACATAAATGTGAAAAAAGAAGCATAAGAAATAAGTAAAACAATTGAAGGAAAAAAGGAACAGAAGAGAGCAAAACATTTTAAAAAGTGCAAAAGTGGAGAAGACAATTGGAAAGCTAGTTAGGAAAATTGCATTTCTGAGAGATAAAGGGTGCGTTTCGATATCGACTACTAGTATTGGAAAGATTGGAAGTGTACTTTGGCGATGTTGATGGTCAGGAGAGGAGTGGGGTGGAGAGGAGTGTAGAGAAGAGTAGAGGAGAGGAGTGGAGAGGAGGGACGCGATTTCGCTGGTACTCGCAGCGAATATCGGAAGGTAGTTGAGAAGATGAGGAAGATGAGGAAGATGAGAAAGATGAGAAAGAGGATGGAGAAAGGGTGAAGAGAAGCTGAACGAGAAGGAGGGACAAGGAGAGAAAAGAAAGGAGGAGAGTGTGTGAGAATGCTATCAGCGGAGTCCTCTCGACCTGCAGACCACACCGCGAGACCACCGTGCGTGCCTTCGACCCGAGCTACCAATGGCTATATACACAGTACTCCTATCCGCGATCAAACCATCGAAACTCGCCCGGATAACTTTGCCAAATCACCCCTATGCGCTATACCCACAACCATCCCAACCCCAGTTCAACTGCTTTCAGCCAGATCACGAGAGACGCCTTTTGTCTACCAAGTACCAACTCTCTCATATTCAAAATTGAATAATAAATTCCAGTACTCTGCTATCAACTTTCATTTCATCCATTGATGGAGCCTCTTTTTAATTTAAAGTCAAATTAGGCTAATTTATCCGAGGGGAGTTCCATTGAAAGGAGGGGAAGTTGGAATAGCATTAATCCATTCTCATTTTGTTTTATTACTTTATCAGAATTTATCCTATCTCAGGGTGGCCATAGGTCAGGGAAAATTCAGGGCATTTTTTGGTCAGGGAATGTCAAGGAAAAATCAGGGATAACAAAAATCTTGCAAAGTCATTGGTCATTATTTTTTGGTTGAAATTTTGTTATTCTGTTTATAAAATATTTTGTTAAAAATGTTACAAGATTAAGATTTTGGTGTTAGAATATTAATCGGTCAGGGAAAAATTAGGACATTTTGAAAATAAAGTTTTGCAGACACCATGAAATAATGGTCTTGTTAGAAAATTGATTTGACTCGTAGTTCTATTCCTTTCCTATTTGTATGTAGTTGTTCCTTCCTGACGATTATATTTTTAGTTATGAATTTTATTATTTGGTTGAAAATTCAGCAATTATGTTGAAAAGTCATCCTTTTTGTTTGGAAAATTAACTATTTTTTTTTATTGCTGAAAATGCAACGGAAGATGGAATTATTTTAGTTGAAAATTCATCTCTCTGGTTCAAAAATCTTTTTTTTGGGTTGAAAATCACTTTTTCTGGTTGAAAATTCAACTTTTCTAAAGAAAATTCGTCTATTAGATTGAAAGCTTAAAAATTTGAATGAACTTTTATTTCGCCTTCTTGATAGGAAAATTCATCATTTTAGTTCATAATTAATGCCTTTGACTTAAAATTTGACTGTATCATTGTAACTTTCTTTTTTTTTGTTGAAAACTAATTTTTTTACTGCCAATTTTGCTTGTCCATTTTTGGCCAAATATTTATTTTTTTTAGTTGAAATTTCAACTGTTTGATTGAAAATTTATATTTTTTTTTTAATTCTTTTTCGATATAAAATTAATCTTCGTTTTCGGAAATTCGTCTTTTTGGTTTTACAATTATATTTTGGTAGAAATTTCATCCTTTTTGATAAAAATATCAACAATTCAATTTTATTTAATTAATCTTTTTAGGTTGAAAATCCAACCATCTGCTATACATTTCACTATATTCTTAAAAATTTAATTAATTTGATGAAAAATTAACTTTTTGGTAGAAAATTTAACAATTTTGTTGAAAATTCGTTTTTTGTTTGTTGTTAAAATATCAGTTATTATATTTCCTGTTGAGAATTAATCTTTTCATTTAAAATGTAACTGTCTTTTAACAAATACGTCATATTTGCTGAATATTCGTTTTCTTTTGTTTTAACATTCATCTCTTTTGATAGAAATCTTATTTTTTTCTGAGAATATCAAATACTAATTTTCATGGTTATAAATTTTTAATTTTGATTGAAAAAATTCCTCTCGTTTGATAGCAATTTCATATTTTTTGGATAAAATATCAACTATTACATTTTTTGTTGAGAACATTCATCTTTTAAGGTTGAAAATTCTTTTCTTTTTTGAATTAATTTTTTATTGATAATTTAAATCTTTAGTTTTTGATGGTAAATTGATCATTTTTAGTCGAAAGTTCAACTATTTGTGTTAAAATTCGTGAATTTATTTTAAAATTCGCCTTTTGGGTAGAAAATTAATATTATTGGTTGAAAATTCGTCTTTTTGGTCAAAAAATATATCTCTTTTGGTAGAAATTTAATTTTTATTCGTTGAAATATAAACTATTAACTTTTTTTTAGATTCATATTTTTACGTTAAAAATACAATTATCTGGTTAACAATTTAACTATTTGTTTGAACATTCATGTTTTTTGTGCAATATCAGCTATTAAATTTGGTTTGAAAATTCCTCACTGTCGTTTGAAAATTTGAAATTTTTATTGTAAATTGAACTATTTTGTTTTAAATTTAATTACATTGTTAATAATTTCACTCTTTAGTAGAAAATGTAACTATTTTTTTATAAATCTTTTTTTCTTTTTGGTTGAAATATCAAAAATTACATTTTTTTTTAAATTCATCTTTTTGTTGAAAATTGAACTCTTTTCTAACAAATTCGTTTTTTTAGCTGAAAAATGTAACTATTTTTGTAGTTTGAAAATTCTACTTTTTGGTTAAAATTTCATCTTTTTAGGTAGTGCGTTCAAATATTTGGTTAAAAATTGAATTATTCTGTTCGAAATTCAAGTATTTTGTTAAAAAGCCATATTTTTCGGTCGAAAATTAAACTTTTTTGTTGAATATTCGTCTATTTAGAGAGAAAATTCGACCATTTGGTTGAAAATTTATCTTTTTGTGTCGGAAATTTAATTGTTTCATTGAAAATTTGTCCTCTTGTGTTGAAAATTGATCTTTAATGATAGAAAAGTCATTTTTTTTTTGTTGAAACAGAAAAAAATGGTTTTTTCAAATTTCAATTAAAATTTTTTTTCTTTCATTTATAAAAGATTCTATCTTAAAAATTTTGCAATATTAAAATGCTGGCCTTTTATAATTGAATTTTGAAAATGAAGTTTTGCGGCCACCCTGCCGTCTGTTTTAGTCGAAATTATTTTTATTATTTATATTTATTAATTATTTTTTGATTAAATTATTTTTAACTTAATTTTATTATATCCTTCTCTATCATATATCATCTTAATCTTTTTTCATATTTTCCTTAATCGAAAATAATATCTCTTCAAAACCATATTTTCGTATCCAATTCTATTCGCCATTCTCTTGAATCTTTATCGATTTTTTCTTTAATCTTAACTTAGCCTATCCTTTCCAATAAGAATCTACCATTTTTCTATTCTAGTCTATCTGAAACGTATCCACTTAATATATTTCTAAGTTTTCCTTAGTCTGAAATGATTCTATCGTTTTCAGTGGACCTTTTTTATAACAATAAGTATGTATCTGTGTTGGGAAAATAATAAACTTTTTGCTGTTTTTTAAATGTTGGTCTGTCTAGTATAACTATAAATGGTTTATGGGCAAAATATTGGAACTTTCCATGAGAGATCGTTAAACTGTTTTTCCAATTAAAATTGTTTAACATACTTCAACATAGTTTAATCATACAGAATAATTTTTATTTTTAGCCTCATTTTTTGGGATTATTTTTCCTTGTTTTCTTTTAATTCTATAATGCATCATTACTCCTTTTCCAAAATTTCATTTCTTGATTATTGTAACTTTTTTTCACTTTTTGCCTCTCTTTTCACCTTATTTTTTTACATAACTTTTGATGTAACCATTCCTGCCTCTTTTACTATTACACCTTTTTTCTTCCCTAAGTTATTCTCTTCAATTTTGCATTATTATAGCCTGGCTCTCAGCTACCTTCGAAGTTTTTAACGATTCAGTTTTCTTTGAATTATCAACTACGTTTTTCCTGCAATTCTGTTATCCTTATTTTTTTCCTAATTCCTTTGCATTTTTCTTATCCAGTTTTATTTATTTATTATAATTCTTCATTTTCCTCCCAGATTTTCCTTTCTCCATTTAGATTACCACATGTTAAAAGTATTATTTCAATTTTAATTCTCTTTTCCTTCATAATTCATCATCTCTCTCCCTTTTTATTATTTTTCTTCCTTTTCAAACTAATCAGAAAAAAATGTGCTTGGATCAAAGTTTACTCTTGGAGATACGTTCAAGCTTGGTTTATTATAAAAAAATACTTAATAAATTTTAATAACATTTTTAGTTGAATTTACCAAATATTCCATGCACCAAAATATTTTATTATAATCACTAGAAATCGTATTGAATCAAACAGGCCTTTAACTAACCATGTAGCAATACATTTATTTGGTTCATGCAACAAAACTTTGGTTGAATCAACCAAACTTTCCACTGAGTGCACTTTTCCTGTCTCTTCATTCTCTATCATTCTCTTTTATAATTAATTATATTATTTTTTCTATCCTTTCTTTCAGATTTAGAATTTCTTCTTCATTATAATTAACCCTCAGTTACCCCACGGGGGTCAAAATGACCCAGAGGTTTTTTGAAAGCGATGCCATTTCTGTATAGGCTAAGGCAGCGGGCCAGCACCCGGGGGGGGAAAAAAGTTTAGAGGTCCTAGTCCATGCTGAACCCATGATCGGACTCAGTTCGGTTGGTTACGCCGAAAGCGACAGTGTGAAACTTCGATTTGTGCCTTTTAGACCCCCTTGGGGTAACAACGTTACAAAAAGTGATCTGAAGACAAATACAAAACGTAAGTAAATTCTTTATTTAAATTTTTGTTTTGTGTCCAATATTAAAATAAAAGTAATTTTTGTGTGACGCAAGAGTAAACTTATATTGAAATGTTGTGTTTTCTTGATTTTATAGAAATTTCTCCCCGGAAACATCCATCGACAGAGATTGGTTGTGAAGCACGGCCTTTCGTGTATCACAGGTAAATAGAACTATATATTTGTAAACAAAATTATAATAATATGATTTCGCAACTGAATTTTCAAATTTAAAAGTTAATATTTTCCTTATTTTATAGAAATTTGAATAAAAAATATCAATATTTTTCTCATATTCTTGAAAAAATGATTATATGATTTCGCCAATATTTTCATTTGAGAAATATTTTTCTTATTTTTCAGAAACGGAAATGGAGACGCGTTCCTGTACTCGAAGTGCTGCGAACATATCAAAAAGCATGGTACAAATGTCTGCGTTGTAATAGAGCCATGTGTCATGGACATACGACAACACTATGCCAATATTGCGCACAATAAAATAACAATTGTATGTCGGAAAATCCAATAAATTAACCGTTTTTTAATGCATTTCCTCGATTTTTTTTTAATTTCACCCCATTATATACATACTGCATGATTTTGTGTCAGGTAATATTTTTATACGTTTTGCAATTTTTCGCAATTTTCACATGATGAAATAATTATGCTTTTTAAAACCGATCATTATGTCACCTATATCACCTGAAAGTGTGACTTTCGAGCTTTAAAAATCACTATATATAAACACTTTTACCTGCATTTGACAGAGAATTATATCATTTTGAAAAAAAAAATATTTCAGATTTTGTAATCAAATTGTTTTTTGTTAATTCTGATACAGATTTCTCAATTTTTATTTTAGAATTATTTGATTAGCATAGAATTTTAGAGCACAAAAAAACCTTTTCAGTGAAAAAAAAATTGACTCTAATTAACCGATTTGTCGCTGAGATACAAACCTGAGAAGACGGGCCGGGGCTTTTTGACCCCCGTGGGGTAACAACGTATACTAAAATACGTGGGGTAACTGAGGGTTAAGTTTTATTTTTTTCTTGTGAGATTTTTGGCCTTTTCTTCTATTTCATCTTCATTTCATTTCCTTTCTTCTCTGCTTTAATATCTTTTCTTTTAATCAAAAGAATGTTAAAACTGCAGATTTTTTATTATTTTAATTTTAAGCAAATATTTTCATTTTTACTTACAACTTTTTTATGTTTCAGAAGACTCTACTCCCTTAGAGGGCTTTGAGGATAACCATTTCCAATTAAATTTGAGAATGTAGAAACTCGTTTCGAAACTTATTTTGCTCAATTTCTCTCATTTATAAAAAGTATGAGAAACTTCAAGAGGTTCGAGGCACTTCTAAATACATATTATTTGACTGCACCCAACATTTTTTAAGCATCCTTACCTTCAGGAACATCATAAAACTCTTTTGACAGGAGGTAATTTTTAGCAACAGTTTTACTCCTCACAGGGTATTAACCGCTAATCTTAATTTTACAAGAGCTACCCATGACATAAGTTGAATATAGGGTTATTTTTGCAATATACTGTTTTCAATATTTCAATGGAATGTTAAAGAGGGGGAATCAAAGAAAAAATTGGAAATCGGAATTAGAATATTGAAAATTAGCGTATGAGGACCCTGGCAAAGTATAATTAATTTGGATTCTATAAACGCCTTAGTTTTCGCGTTAACATAATATATTGAGAAAAAAAAACTTATTTTCGTCGACGTGAATAGTTTTTTTCCATTTTTGGGGGCCTTAAGCAACAATATTCTACTGGTAAAAATACGCTGGAAAAAAATTTGCCTAGTCAAGAAAATCTAAATACATACTATATTTCTGAATTATAATATAAAGTTTTGCACATAAATATAATTTTGAGTTGGAATAGAGATTTTCGGAAATTGCTTGAACTTGTTAAAGGATAATAGATTTGATACTTTCACGATGATTCATTCTAATGAATTTAAATATAAAATTTAGAATTTAAAATTTAAAGATTTTTCGGGTTTCAATCGTGTGCGAAACTATGAATGTTGCCGACGTTTCGTGAACATTGCAGTTCACTTCTTCAGGGCTGACCTGAAACTAAAGTTTCAGGTTATGTTGTTCTTATATATGTATTCTCTACGATGCCTGTGATTGGCCAGAGTGCCCATGGTGGGGACTGTTCGAACTTGATTGGCCAATGAAGGCGGCAACATTCATAGTTTCGCACACGATTGAAACCCGAAAAATCTTTAAATTTTAAATTTAAATTCACTTGTTAAAGGATATTTCACAAAAGAATTATAATTAGGAGTTGGGGCGAGGTAACAAATAAATTAAATATAAAAAAACAGTTTTCCGTATAGAATTATAATTTTAACTTTGATACAACTGGGAATTTCATAAAGAATGATAATTTGGTCTTGGAACAGGTAATTTTTGACATGGAACGGGATATTTTCAAAAATAAATTGAATTTAGTTTTTAAAAAGGAAATTTACCAGAGCAACCACTGTTGCAAGTCAGAATTCGTCAGAATTAAAAAATGCCCTTTTCCAAATTTTAGAAAAAGGGAATTACTATACATATTTCTGAACTACAATAAAAAATGTTGTAATTATAACTCTGGCATTGAAACAGGAAATTTTCTGAAATAAATGCAATTGTGTCATAGAGCAAGGCATTTCCGTAAAGAATTATAACTTTCACTTTGGATCAGGGGAGATTCCCAAGGAATTATAATTTAGATATGAGGACAGAGAATTTTCGTGAAGAATTATTATTTGACTCAGAACATAACATTTTTGGCATGGAACGGGAGTTTCGGAAGAATAATTTTAATTCTAATTCTAAAGGAGGGAATTTTGAAAAAAGTCCCTCTTCAAATTCATAATTATAATTCATTTAAAAATTCTCTGTACCAAATCATGATTATAATTATTGTGGCCATAAATAATTATCTTATTTTCCAAATCAGAATTATAATTCTTTTCCAAAATTTTCTATTATTCCAAACAAGAAATCTTAAGAATCTATTCAAATGTTTAGAAATATCTTGAAATCTTTCAAGGTCGTTTGTAATAAATCATCTGAACTTTATTAAATTACCAGGAAAATAAAAAATTGATCGTGGGAAAACCGGAAATTTAAAATCATCTATCGGTTGGAAACCCTGATGATTAAAATAATGTAACTAAAAATAAAAGTGTAGTGCGTAAATTTTGAACATCACATTGATATGAGGAAGATATTTTAATATTTGCATCCCACGCTTTTATTTTTAGTCAAATTATTTTTTGTTTGTTCAAACTTTATCTCAGGTTATTCCGGTTTTTTCATCGGCCACGGACTAATTCGAGTTCCTGTTGATTTAAAAATGTTATGAATTTAATACCATGTTTGAAATCTCTTGCGACGATGTTGTAGTTGGCACGCAATTAGGTATCCTGATGCAGCGGCGCGGCGGAAGGAGGAGGATATGTTTTATTTAACTTTATCTTGGGTGAACCCGTTTCTCCTCATCAGCCATGGACGGAGTCAAGTGCGTGATGAGTCAAAGATGTTACGAATTTAATACGATGTTTAAAATCTCTTGCAACAATTTCCTGAAATGTAGTAGGCACAACAGTTGGTATCCTCACGCAGTGCCGTGAGGAGGAGGAGGAGGAGGAGCAGGAGGAGGAGGAGGAGGAGCAGGAGGAGGAGGAGGAGGAGGACGAGGAGGACGAGGAGGAGCAGCAGGAGGAGGAGGAGGACGAAGAGGAGGAGGAGGAGGAGGAGCAGGACATTGATATGATGAAGACATTTTAATATTGACTTCCCACGCTTTTATTTAATAGTCAAATTATTGTTATTTTTGTTCATTCGAACCTTATCTCGCGTGATCCCGGGTTTTTCGTCATCAGTCAGGCACTGAGTCAAGTTCCTGATGAGTGAAAGATGTTATGAATTTAATACGGAGTTTGAAATCTTTTGCGACGATGGTGTTTTTGGCACATAATTAGTTATCCTCACGCGTCGTTAGAAAGAGGAGGATTTATTTTTATTTTTTCATTTGACTTTATTTCGGGGGAGCCTCGCTTTTCGTCATCAGTCACAGACTAAGTAAGTCAAGTGCCCGGAAGGCACATGACTTTGAAAAGAGGAGGAGGAGGAGGAGGAGGAGGAGGAGATTATTATTATTACAAGCCCCCTTTTCAGAGGGAATGATTGAGTTTCTTTTTTGTATATTTTAATAAAAGCTTGTTTTTAACAAACTTTTTCCCCTACTCATTTTCCTTATCTTTATCTTTATTTCTCCTCACTTTTTTTAATAGCATCTTGTTTTCTTCACTTGCCCCTTGTTGGCCTGGCTCTCCGTGATCTCCTTCGTTCCAAGTAAAGTTCTCGGTTCTCATCTTCGCTTGGGCACGGGCCCTTGGCTCGTTGGAGTACATTGAAGTACGAGGGGGGCCCTCCCGGGAGGGGGGTCAGTGGGGGCCTCCACGGCCGAGGTAGCCGTGATTTTTCGCCAACTCTCGCTCTACTCGCTCTGCAACGTATAACATACAATTACTCGAAGGCCAGATTACACGAGCATGGGAGCGATTCTCCCTTTACTTCGTTTATGATCTCAACGCTGGGATCACACTGCAGCTAGTTGGACCCGGACGAACCTGGAAGCGTTTCGAAACGATGCGATGCCGAAGGACCTCGCGCAGAAACCACGGTTATGCCGAGTAAATTTAATCCACGTTATTCCAGAGCCCGACCGCTACATCGTTTTCCACGCCGACTTTGAGGTTGACTCACGGTACCTCGGGATCAAAAGTTTACAAGGCACAACTTTCTCGTACTTTCCCATCGTCTCTGCCTGCTGATTCTCTCATTTTGCCCATTTTTTATTTTCCGCCAATCTCGAAATGAGGATTTTAATAAAGCAGCAATCCACTAATGCAGTTTGAAATTCGAAACTTCCGGATGACGGTGGACCGACTGCATTCGGTTAAACTTCGGAAAAGTTGTTTGGCTCTCTTATTTCTACGTCTCTTGTTTCTTATAGAGTTGAGATTGAATTGGTAGGATTCTGAGATTCGTAATATTCGTATGTGATGATGGATTTTTTTATTGTAGGTATAGATTGTTTGAAATTATCTGAAATTTATTTGCAAATTTTGAAATTGAGGCAGAAAAAGGTACACTCAGGGTGAGGAATTCTACTTCCCCTACTTGGGAATTTCTGTAAGAGGGATTTAAGTAACTGTCAAGAATAATAAATTTGAAATTTGTAAATTCTAATTTGAAAGTGTTTTGCACTGTTGATAAAAGATTCTACGTTAAAAATGTTAGAAGATTAAGAATCTGGTCTTTGAATATTAATGGTCGGGAAAACTGAAAAGTTAGCCAGGAAAAAAGTGAGGAATTTTTAAAGAGAAGTTTTGCGCCCACCTTGATATAATAATCTTGTTATCATCGATTTTCTTTGTATTTCTATTTCTATTTTTTTGCAGTTATTTCCTCCTGAAGATTATATTTTCAGTTAAAAATTTTATTATTTGGTTGAAAATTCAACAATATTGTTAAAAAGTTGTCCTTTTTGGTTAAATATTGAACTATATGATTAAATGTTGAACCACTTTGTTCAAAAATAATTTTTTTCAATTTGTTTGTTTTTTTGGTGCAAATTCATTTTTAAATTGGGAATTGAACTTTTCCAGTTGAATGTTCATCTGTTTGGTTGAAAAAATGACTGTTCCGTCGAAAATTCTTTGATTTTTTAGATAAAAATTAATTGTTATAACTGAAAATAAAACAAATCTTCTTGGTTTGAATTTTTCTTTTTTTTTTATTTAAAAATGCAACTGCTTTGTTGAAAATTAACTTTTTTGTTGAAAATTTATATTTTCGACTAGAAAAATCAACTATTTCACAGAAAATTCATCTTTCGGCCAAAAAGATGAATCATTTGGATGAACTTTCCTTCCTTTCTTGACTGAAAAATCTTCATGTATTAAAAGTTTTTTTTTGTTCGAAAATTCGAACCTTGCTCGGTGAGGAAAGCATAATTTCTATTATAAAGAATCCTCATTCTATGATATTTTCATATTTTCGAATTTCTATTCTCCATGATATTTATTATTTCTAATTTTAATTTAGCACAACTTCCGTTTTTTCGAATTTGTATAACTTGTCATATTTTACATTTATTGGAATTATCACTTGACCTAATTTCTTTTTTCTCGAATAACCAAATAACCTAGCATTAATTTACAATACACGAATAGCCCTTTGTCATAATTCCCACTTCATCGAATTTCCAGGTCACAGAAATTTCATTTGTCCTGCACTGTAAAAAAAATCTATTGAATTTTACATCTTTTAAGTATTTTCTTGAAATGAATTTATCAAAATGAAAAATCTTGAAATCTTTTCAAATTTCAAATCATTTTGGAATCTTTTTAAAGCTTCTGCAACTTTAAAATATCTTCTGAAATAATGTAAAGTTTTCCTAAAAAAATGTTCAAATCCTGAAAATATTTTAAAAATTCCAGATTATTTCCCGACATATTTCGAAATCTTCCAAGCTTGAAATTATTCTTTCATCAAAATGAAGACTAAATTATTTATAATTTTTTCAGAAATATAATTAGCAAATTTCATAATTTAATTGGGAAAGTTTCAGTTCTAGTCGTTTCTGAATAAAATTGATCATTCTTAAAGGCTGACAATTTTTGTTCTCAAATTTCTAACGCCTTTAAATAGAATCCTTCTCTAAAAAAATAGATGTGTCACGAAAATATCGAAAGCATTGTTGTCGCTTTTCCTCGACGCCGATTAGATAATTTGAAAAATTCGAAAGATATAGAATGTTGCCAAATTCACACACATAATTAAGAATTTCAGTTTCAGTGATAAATTATCATTTTACGATATTTTCATTGCATTATTTGAATTGAAATAGTTATTTTTGAAAACCAAAACTTTTTAGCAAAAAAAGAGGAAATTTTCAACAAAATAGTTAAATTTTCAAACAAGAAGATTAATTTTTAACAAAATAGATGAATTTTCAACCAAATTTTTAATTTTTGAAAGGTGGATTATTCACCAAGAAGATTAATATTGTGCCACAAAAGATAAAGTTTTAACAAAATACGGAAATTTCCAACAAAATAGCTAAATTTTCAAATAAAGAAGATAATTGCTCAACCAAACATGGAATTGTTAAATTTCCAGTTAGAAAAATTAATTTACAACAACAAAATGTTTAGAACAAAATAGATCAATTTTGAACAAAAAAGGGTTTTTAAATAAAATGAAGAAAAAAAAATTTTTCAACAAAATAGTTAAATTTGTAAGCAAAGAAATTAATTTTTAACTGAAATAATGAATATTAAACACAAAAAAAAATAATTTTCAACCAAATAATTGAATTTCTTACCGAAAAATACTAATTTTCAACAAAATAGACGAATGTTCAACTAAGAAGATTAAACTTCTACACAAGAAAAATAAACTTTCAACAAAAAAGAGAATAGTTGAATTTTCAGTTAGGAAAATCAATTTTCAATAAGAAAGAAATAATACTCAATCAAAGACATGAATTTTCAACCAAAAATATTAATCCTTTACGAAAAAAAATGTTATAACAGAATATATGAATTTTCCATCAAATTTAGAATTTTTAAAGAAATTTTTAACCTAATAGTTAAAAAAAAATCATTTTCAACGAAAAAAAATGAATTAAAAAAAAAACAGTTAAATTTTGAAGCAAAGAAATTAATTTCAAATGATATAATGAATCTTCAATAAACAAAAAAATGAATTTCTTACCAAAAAAGACAAATTTCCAAGAAAATAGTTAAATTAGAAGCGAACAAATAAATTTTTAACTAAAATAATTAATATTAAACCCAAAAAAAAAATTTAACCAAATAGTTGAATTTTTTACCAAAAAAGACAAATTTTCAACAAAATAGTCGAATGTTCAAATAAGAAGATTAAACTTCTAAGAAAGAAGATAAACTTTCAACAAAAGAGGGAATACTTGAATTTTCAGTTAGAAAAATTAGTTTTCAATAAGAAAAAAAATAATTTTTAATCAAAGACATGAATTTTCAACCCAAAAGATTAATCCTTCACGAAAAAAGAATAATTTTAACAAAATACATGAATTTTCCATTAAATTTTGAATTTTCAAAGAAATTGTTAGCATAATAGTTAAATTTTCAAACAAAGAAATGAATTTTCAATCCAAAAAGATGAGTCACCAAGAAGATAAATATTCTACCACGAATATCTGAATTTTCAAGCATAGAAGATCATAATTAAAGCAAACATTAAATAGTTAAATTTCCCGTTAAAAAAATTAATTTCCAAAAAAAACAATGAATCTTTAAGAAAACAGTTCAATTTTGAAACAAAGAAATAATCAGGAAGCAAAAAAGGGAATAGTTGAATTTTCAGAATGAAAAATAAATTTTCAGTTTAAAAAAAATTTCATTTTAAAACAGAGGAATTCATTTTCAGCAAAAAGATAAATTAGTGACTAAGAAGATTAATATTGTACAATGAAAGACAAAATTTCGGCAAAATACAGAAATTTTCAACAAAATAACTGAATTTCCAACTGAAGAAGATAAATTTAAAACCATGCATGGAATACTTAAAAAACTGAATATGCAACATTTGCAAATCATTTAAACTTTTCTGTAAAATCTATAACGAAATGTTGGGAAACGGTCCGAGTTTTGTAATTAAGAAAGGGTAATTATTGCGCGCACAATGCTCTAGTTTGTTAAATTCCGTACCAATTTTAAGATTGTGCAATGCCAATGTTTTCAAAGTAAAAAATTCAAATTTTTTGAAAATTTCAGTTTTTAAATGAAGATTATCTAAATTATTATCTAAATTATTGATATCCTTGGAATCTAAAAATTCTATAATTTCAACGTTTAAAAAAATGTCCTCCATCGAATTTCTTTTATTTACAACATGAAAACTGCGACATAGAACATAATGCACTAGAAAACCCAATTGAAAAAGTCTGTGTCACTGAGGTCAGAGATATAATTAAGAACTTGAAAAACGGTAAGGCTGCGGGTATAGACAATATTAGCGCTGAAATGCTTAAATACGGTGGTGAGTACATACCTCACAGGTTGTGCGAATTAATAAATTTATGTATCGAAACGGGAGAAGTCCCAGACGATTGGAGAAAAGCGATTATCGTACCAATATACAAAAGAAAAGGAGATAAAAGCAACTGCAGTAATTACAGAGGTATCAGCCTACTAAGTACCGTAAGTAAAATATACTCAAAAATACTTATCCGTAGGGTAATGGAAATTACAGAAGAGAAGATATGGGAAGTCCAATGTGGATTTATGCCAGGAAGGTCATGTACAGATCAGATATTTAGCCTAAGACAGATCACAGAAAAGAGCTTGAGAGTAGGAAAGAAAGTTTTCTGTGCATTTATTGATCTAGAAAAAGCATTCGACAAGGTAAATAGAACTAAACTTTGGGAAATCCTTAAAGAGTATGGAGTAAATGGAGGGCTCCTACAAGCAATAAAAACAATTTATACAGGCAGTAAAGCGAGTGTAAGGGTAAATGGGAAACTGAGCGACTGGTTCGATATTATGCAAGGGGTGAAGCAAGGATGCGTTATGTCCTCGTGGCTATTTATCATATTCATGGATAAATGTCTAAGAACTGCCCTCTTCGACGAAGAAGGTGTAAATCTCGAAACCGTCAAGGTACGTGGGTTAGCTTTCGCAGATGACAAGATTCTTATGGCAGAATCAATCGAGGACTTGCAAAGAATGTTGAATAAACTAAATACAAGCATGGAGAACATGGGCCTCAAAATTAACGTGAATAAAACGAAAATCATGGTGTTTGAGGGAAAAAGCGAGAAAACAATGTGCAACATTGTCCTAAATGGTGAGGGATTAGAACAAGTTGACAAGTACGTATATCTGGGTAGCCTATTCACTAGCGACGGAAAAATAGATGGGGAGTTAGATAGGCGCATAAATAAGGGTAAGCAGGTTATCGGTAGAGCAGGATCCATCCTCAGAAATAAAAACATATCAAAAAAAGCTAAAATGGCCATACATAACTCTATCTTCGTACCAACTGTACTATACGGTAGCGAGACATGGACCTCTCAAGAAAAGGACAGGAGCAAAATCAACGCGATCGGCATGAAACCTCTCCGCATAATATGCGGGAAAACACTGATGGACAAAGTCAGAAATGAGACAATCCTCAAAGAATGTGGTACACAAGAGACACTAGTTGACATATGGGAAAGAAATCAGCTAAGGTGGTTCGGACATCTTGAAAGAATGAAAGATGAACGACTGACGAAGCAAGTGTATAAAGGTAAAGTAAATGGTAGAATGCCCAGAGGTAGACCGCCGAAAGAATGGTCAGAATCTGTGAATGAGACATTAATCCGAAGAGACGTAAGAAGCCATAGGAACAGAAGAGCTTGCGTGAAGAAATGCATGGACGTGAAGGAAGCTAGAGTAGTATGCCAGGACAGAAATGTGTGGCGACAAATAGTTTGTAAACAGAGTGACAATAGTGTGAATGGCGCCTGAAACAGAGACTTTGGATACTAATGGGCCCAAGTGGGGAACCATACATAACAATTTTGTGAGGTTCCTCACTTGGGGTGATCGCTAGAGAGATTGATCAGCAACCTGGGTCGGAGCAGTGTTGCGGAATGAACGTGTCATCTAAATAAATGACACGAAAATTCCAGATCGATCTAAAACACCTATCCCTAACACCTATAAAACTCCTATATACCTTATGCCCATATACCAACCTACTCTATACCTATTCACCTGTTTACTATTCCCCAACCGAGCAAGTCACGCCTACCCCGAAAGGGAAATGGCTTAATGGTATAATAATAATAATAATACTTAAAATTCTTCTTGGTTCGTATTCTACCTTGAGTTGAAAATTCAAAATCTGTAGTTTCACGGCTGCTTAACAGTAAAACCTCCTCTTTTACATAGCTTAAAAGTGTTATATTTTTAGAAAAAAAGAACCTCGAAAAGAACAGTAATTTAGAGTTGGGCCTTGAAGCCGAGAAAACTATGTTTGTCCACGTAATCCCTATGATAACTGACTGAAAATCTCTGTCATTATCTAGGTAAATAGCTCCTCCATTTGACGGCTTTCTTATTTTCCAGAGTAATTTCCGTATGAGAATTATTAGAAAGTTTAGTAAAATATTAATGTGTTCTATGGTTGGAGCTAATTGGGCAGAAGCCTAGCTCCAGCCACTAACCACAGAACCTTTCGGAAAGTCGGAAACCTCGAAGACAGATTCTTACGGTTTGCAGCTGGATGTGTTTTCACAAGGAACTTGCTCAAACTTGGGGAAATTTTCAAGCAAGAATCGTCTCAAATTCTGTAGCGAAAGAAAACACTCTAATTGCTCTTCTGTTCCGGTACAAAAGTATAAAAAGAACACCTTCATAAGGGATATTTTCGTGTTAAATAAACACACCTTTGCCTCCCCATGTCCGCCCCTAAATCAACAGCGATAAAAAAGACTGTAAAGATTTGTTAGATTTCAGAAGAGATCTTGTCGAAAAAACTCAGAACGAACTTTTCAAGTGGGAAATCCCTGAGGTTATAACAAAAATTGTTTGAATCAATTTGCTTCCTCTTTATCAAATTTTGGAAAATAATGTCTCACTGAAATTTTTTTAAGTTTCAATATTGTCATATTTCAAACTTGTACATTTAAAATTGTAGACTTTACGCTTTTTCCCCTATTTTTGTTGGAGAATTAATCCCCTTTTTGGTTGAACTTCGAATTGAAAAGTCTACCATTATATTTTTGTTTAAGAATGCATCTCTTTTGATTGAAAATTTAATTCTTTTGCTGAAAATTTAACTTTCTCTTAAAAAATTATATTTCTGGTTCGAAATTCAACTATTTTTCGAAAATTAACTTTTTTGTGAGAAATTCCACTATTTTCTAGGAATTTCATCTTTCTTTCTTCACTTGAAAATCTTTGTTAGTTGCAAATGTGTCTTTCTTTCTTTTTAATTTATCTCTTTAGGTTTGAAGTGCAACTGCTTATGGTGGAAAATTGATATGTTTTTATTGAAAATTCAACTATTTGGTTGAAAATTCGATTTTTTGAACAAATTAAACTCTCCTTGATTTCAAATAAAAATACTTCTGGGCTAAAATATTTCAATAATACATTTTTTCGTTATGAATTTATATTTTTCGGTTTTTAAATTCAACAGCTTGGTTGAAAGTAAAGTTTTTTGGGCGAAAAAACAACTTTTCTGTTAATAATTTCCTTTTTCTTGGTTAAAAATAAATTTTGTTGTTGAAAAGTGAACCGTCTTCTACAAAATTCCTCTTTTTGGCCTGAAAATTCAAGTATTTTATTAAAATTCCAACTATTCTGTTGCAAATTTAATTCTTTTTTCAAATTAAATATTTTATTGAAAAGTATTCTATCTTCTACAAAGCATCAACTGCTTTGCTACACATTCATCTTTTTTTCATAGAAAATTTAACAATTTTAGTAGAATCTTGAACTATTTGAATAAAAATTGATATTTTTGGGTTGGAAATTCAACTGTTTGGAAAAAAGTCGTATTTTCGGTTTAAAGACTCAATTTAAGAAATCAACTTTTTTGTGGAAAATTCATATTTTTAGGATTAAAAGTCAAATCAGTTCTAAAAAATTTATTTTTTCTTAAAAATTCAACACTTATGTTGAAAATTCAGCTTTTTGGATTAAAAAATCATCTCATTTAGTAGAAAATTCATCTTCATTATTAGTTGAAAATTCTACTACCTGGTTGAAAGTTGCACTATTTTGTTAAAAATACTTTTTTTTTAAGATTCATCTCTTTGGTAAAAAATTTAACTATTTTGTTAAGAAATAGCTTGAAAAATTCATATTTTTTGTTTTGGAAATCTATCAACCTAATTGAAAATTTATTTTTGGTTGAAAATTCATATTTTTGGGTTGAAAAATCAATTTTTTGGTAGGAAACTCGTCTTTGGGCTTCAAAATTTACCAATTTGGTAGAAAATTTAACTGCTTGGTTAAAAATTAACTTTTTTTTAAATTAAATTTGTTTTTTTTTCGAATAAAAATTCAATTATATTGGATTCATATAAATTCAATGGTTGGTGTTGAAAATTCAACTGTTTGATTAAAAATTCATATTTTTGGGTTAAAAATTGAACTGTTTTGCAGAAAATTCATCTTTTCACTTTTCAGCTTGAAAGTTCAACAATTTTGTATGAAATGTAACTATTTGTTTTAAAATTAAATTGACGGGTCAGGAAGCAGAACCGACGGAGCGCTTAGAGAGTATGCAGGAGAGGGGATGACGTGCAGTGAACGAGGTGGACGAGTGGACGAGGCAACCAGCACGCGTTATCCCCTCTCCTGCCTACTGGCCAAGCGCTCCGTCGAACTGCTGTCCGAGCCGTAAATTTTTAATTGAATATTCATATTTTTTGTTTGAAAATTTAACAATTTTATTGAAAATTTAATTTTTGTTGAAAATGTGTATTCTTGTACAAAATTCAATTGTTTTCGAGAAAATTTGTTTTTTGGTTGAAAACTCAACAATTTTTGGAGAAAATAAAACTTTTTTGTTGAAAATTAACTTTTTTTCTCAAATGAATATTTTCGGGTTGAAAATTCAACTGTTTTGCAAAAGATTCGTCTGCTTTACTTGAAAATTCAAAAATTGTGGTGATTATTTCTCTTTCTTGACTGGAAGATCTTTCTTGGCTGAAAACTTATTTGTTGATCGAAAATTCATCTTTTTGGAAATAAAAGTTAAATGTTTTCTGTAATATTCAATTTTTTAGAATAATGATTAATTTATTTTGTTGAAATATTATCTTTTGGATTGAAAATTTACCTCTTTTGAAGAAAAATCGTCTTTTTGGCTTGAAAATTCAACAATTTGGTTTATTTTTTTTCTTTCTTGAGGGAAAATCTTTCTTTGTTGAAAATTCAACAATTTGCTTGAAAATCCAAATTTTTCGACAAAACCTAAGCTCTATGGTGGAAAATTTATCTTTTTGGATAGAAAATTCATCCTTTAGGATTGGAAATTCATCTTTTGGTAGAAAAGTCATCTTTTCTGGTTGAAAATTTATTTTCTTGGTTGGAAATTCAACTTTCTTCCCAAAAATTCGCCTTTTTGGCTTTCAAATTTAACTGTTTGTATAAGAATGCAATTGTTTTTGTTTAAAAATTAATCTCTTTTGTTTGAAAATTCAATAATTTGGTTGAAGATTCATCTTTGTAGGTTGAAAATTCAACTATTTAGTTTAAAAATCAACTTTTTTTTACAACTTTTCGGGTTTGAAAGTCAAATATTTCCTACAAAATTCGTCTTTAGCCTACAACTTCAACACTTTTTTCGAAAATTCATTTTGTTGGGTGGAAAATTAATTTCTTTTGTATAATATTCATCTTTTTGATTGACAATACAACCGTTTCGTTGAAAATACAATATATTTCAACATTAAATATTAGGAATATGGTACCTGCATTAATTTCATTCAAAAGCATTTATCCCCCTATTTTCGCGAAAAATCGTCCTATTTCTCCTGTTTCGAGAGCATTTCGGGTTGTAAAGTCTGTTATTGTCATAAAGTTTTTGGCTTGCTGTGTTTGAAATTTGTTTATTAATCATTAACTCTTTTTCTTGAATATTCTTTGTTTATTATCTTGGTAATTATTACATCTTAATTACCAGTACTTATTTTCGGATACGAAGTAAATAATGTAGCTGTAGCAGGAAGAAGTGACTTAAAAATTGATAGGCTGAAGAGGTCTTGTTAGGGCACGAGTTTGATGATAGAAGGCAAGGCAACAAAAGAGTAGGTACTTTTCTCGTAATAGGAATGATCGCTGGCAAGTGGCCAGGAGTTGAATGCCTCTTGAGGTAAAAATGACGAGGCTTTCTAGGGAAGTTTACGACCCTAAGCCTTCATTAAAATCTGGCTAGTAGTTCCCACTGTCAAAACCTACTACTATAGGTTCTGCTTCTTTTAGTCGTTATAAGGAAATTATAGCTTTGTGAATCAGTCCCATATGGCAGCTGCGCCCCTTTTTATAAAAAAAAAAACCAAACCGCCGCGGGTTCCACTATTGCCCAAATGTAACTTTATTTTTTTCACGGTCAACATTCGGTCGCAACAGGCTCAGACATAATAAAATACCTGTAGTAAAGAACGAGATGGTTAATTGAATTCTTCAAAAATCGTTCTTGTCAGTCTAATTTTCTAATCGCTTTTTTTCACATTCTCCTTTTTATTGAGGTAGAATCAATTATGCAGATTATTTATTGGCTATAAGCTTCAAATTTAAAATTGGACTGCAAAGAATAATTTCGCTTTATAAAGGCTTCTTCGTGTGACGTATGTTAGTTCAGAGCAAACCAGAAATTCAGGAAAAAGCCAGACACCTTGAAAAAAAACTGCAAAAGTCAGATTATTTTTGCGGAAAGTAACAGTCAAGAATGATCAGGGCTGCCACACAGTACTAATAGTCACTTTTTTCTGAAATAATTTTTGAGTATCTTTTTAAAAAAAACCTTATAGTTTCGGTTGGGTGTTTGTCCATCCTTCGTACTTTTTTCCAAGGAGGGTAAGTGAGGAGAAGTAAGGGGAAATTAGTGGAGAGATTAGCTAGAGAAGTAGTAGAAGTAGGGATAAGGAAAATAATTAAGGGGAGTGGCAAATAGGGAAAGTGAGGGGAGAGAAAGTAAGGGAAGTGGAACTAAATAAAGGGTAGGAAATTAGGGAATTCAAGGGAAATTCAGGGTTTTCAGGTAGGGATAGTAGGGGAAATGAGTGAAGAGGAAGTAGGGGAAAAAGGGGAAGTGAAGTGGAGTGAGGGAAGGGAAAAATAGGTGAAGTAGGGAAAATAAGGAGAATCAAGGGAAGACGGAACAGGGGCAATGAGAAAAGTAAGAGAAGGGAAATTAGGGGAAGTGAGGGAAAGTAATGGAAAATTAAAGGAAATAAGGGGAAACGAGTGGAGAGAAAGTGCCAGAAGTGAAAGGAAATTATGTGAGCTTAAGTAGGGGACGTATGGCAAATGCGGGAATTCTCCTCATTCCCCCTCCCCATATTCCCTAAAATTCGTAGGTAGTGGAAGTAGGGGAAGCAAAGGAAGCGAGGAAAGTGAAAGAAGGAAAAGTGTAGGCAGTAAGGGAAGTGAGGGGAAATCAGTGTTGAGAATTTACGAATTTTTTTCAGGATTTCCGGAAACATCATCAAATTTTATAGATTTTCACGGGATTTAATAATATTTTCATGAATTTCAAAGAATTTATTTACGTAAAGTGGGGCAATTCGTAGATTATGGATAGATTTTGAAATGTTTTTCCAATTGATTTTAATTCATTAAGAATTCACCCTCAATTTTTATTAATTTATGATGAACTCTTTCAAATACTTCGGAATTTTCTTGTGTTCTTTTAATACACTTGTATTCTCCTAAACTCACTCAATTCTACCTAATTCAATGGATTCTTCTGAATTTCTCAAAGCTTTCATTTAGTTGATCCTAAATTCGTTTCAACTCACCTTGAATTCTTAGAGTTCTAATCAAATTCTTTTGAATTTATTTGAATTGAGCTAACCTCCTTTCAAACCTACTGCATTTAATAAATTTTTCATATTTATCAATTATTTTCAATTCACTTGAAGTTTATTAATTTGCCTGGAATTTTTATGAATTTAATCGAATTCTTCTTTCTATAAGTTTGATCAAATTCTTTTAAAGTAAAAAAAACATTAATCACATTATTAATGCATATTAGTCACTCACTTTTAGAAATATAAGAATTTTCTTTTAGAAGAAAAGAACTTTATGACGCGCACTTAAGTTAGAAATTAATCACTGTTGGCCACTTTTTGGGTAAAAATAGTTAATTTTCTTTTCAAATGAATTAGGCTGTGACCATCATTGAGGGTACTAAATACGAAATTTATAAATTTAACTGCAATCTTTTTTGATATTTTTTTGTATTTTCTACTACAGTGGGAAGGTTTTTATAAAATGCGAGATAAAATGCACATTGCAAGCATTTTTAAAGAATATTGTAATAATTATTTAACAAAAATGTTTTCAATAATTTTGCAATTGTAGGAAAAGTTTACTTTTACAGAAATTTGTATATAATTTTATTAATTATAATAAAATTCCATATAATTTCCCAACTGCGATATTGACCAAAGTATAGCACTTTCAATTGTCAATTGATTCCCTACAATAAACTATGTAATTTTCACATATTTAATCAAATATAAGAATTATTAAAAAAATATAATATAATATAATATAAAAAATATATAACATAATATAAAAAAAATATTTAAAAAATAAATAAAAATTAGTCCAAAAAGGGTTTCGAAGCCCATGAAGACGTAAATAAGTATTTCAAACCTCCCCCTACCATATTTTCCCACCCCTAATCTCCCTACATTCCCCTACTCCCCCTAAATTCCCCTAATTCCCTTCACCACACTTTAACTATCGCTTCCTCCCCCCATCCCAAATTCTTCCTTATCTATACTTCCCTCTTCTCACTTCCCCCATATTTCCCCCCACTTCCTCTACCCCCTCATTTCTCCTTACTTCCCTAAGTCCCCCCTCACTTCCCGTGGTTGTGAGTTGTGAAATAACAATGGATTTCATTTCTGTTATTAAAATAGAATTATTCTTCGAAATAAAGAGGGTTTTTTGTTAAAATTTCCCTCTTGTCGAATGAATTCGCATTTTGAACTTGATTTCCTTTTCATTATTCAGATCGAAATTGACTTTTGTTTCGAAAGCAAAAAGGTCGATTGTTACACTTAATGAATTTTATCGAATGGATTCTCGTTTATCGTGCAATTCTCCGTTGTACTTTCTGTTGAAATTAAAGTGGAAGATTTCCTTCATTTTTCCACAAGAGCCCTTTTAGTTCCGGAAATGTCTCGTGGACGTCTGAGAGGTATTTGGAAGCCCAGGGGAAATTGTTTTACCAAGCTACTAGTCATAAAATACATTTGGATCAGAGCCTGAGGGACAGAGCGGACCTCACGGAATTCAATAATACATTCTATTATAGTGCAAATTTGAGAAAATTTCTCTCCGAATATGAGAGGATCCTCGCTAATGCGACTTTAATGCATTGCAAATTATAGCTGCTAACATGTTTCGTGATTTATAGTCGGTTATGCCTCTAAAGATACAATTCTAGTTAGTTAATTTTATAGATTTGATCGATTTTTTAAATAAAAATTATAATCTTTTTGATCAAAAATATAAACATTTCAAAAATCCATGATTAATTTTGTATATTTTTATTTTATTTTTTTTATTTGAGATAAAAATTGGAGACAGATACATAACAAAGGAAAGGAGGTAGATTTCATTTCAATCTTGAATACAAATTTTTAAATATAGACACTATCACTAAATTTATGATTCGTTCCATTCTGCAAGGTTTGCTTATAACTATTTTAAGAGTTCTTTTAATTAAAGGCCAAATAATTGTTACCTCAATTTCTAAAAGGAAATCTTTTCATTTGAATTTTTTCACAAAGAATCTTTCAAATATCAGCAATTCTAGAAATATTTAACGTCTTGGGTTGTTTCTCATCCTATTTGGAAAATGTAATATAAATAGATTGGTTCAGAATCAACTACAAATTTTGTATAATTTTTACTACAGTTTGATTGAAAAAAAATACTTTCACAGAAATAACGTCTATAATGATCGCAAAAATTCAGGAATGAGATGGGATGGGATGGGATGGGATGGGATGGGATGGGATGGGAT
>CAKNXH010000213.1:483561-501941 GCA_932178445.1 Andricus quercusramuli | reverse complement strand
TGGGATGGGATGGGAAACCCTTTTTTCTTAAGTGAAGGTCCCCTTCTTTGACTAATTATTATTTTTAGGCATCAAAGTGATTCCCCTATTCCCAATACAAGAAATTAAAAACGGAACTCGATAACCTGAAGCGCTCCGAGGAATTTGTAATTGGAATTCTGATAGCAACGCCCATGCTTGTAATATTTAATTTTCAATTAACGAGCGAACGAAGTAAAACCAATTTTCGCAAAAATCACTTTTTCATAATTGAAAACAATAAATAAATTTCAGGAAAACCTGGAATTGAACCGGACATTTTTTAATTTTTAGTTCAAACCTTCATATAATCACTTGAAACGTAATTTCTTATCAGAAGAAATTAGGTGATTTTAAATTATTTCGATTTGAAATTCTTTAAAATTGCTAATATTCTAATTTTGAAATCTAAAATTATTAATATTCAAAAAAATATTAATTTTCAATCAACATAAATTCTGCATTAAACAGTTTCTTTTTCAGAATATGGTTATGCGTAAGGAATCCAGTTCCAAATTTTCGAAAAAAGGTTTATTTGCACAAGAGATAAGAAAAAATAGAATACACATTTCTGTCAAAGGATCTTTATTTCTCACGAATTTTCATCCTCACTTCTAATCTAACACGATTTAATTTCACATTCAAAATTCAAAAATCGTCCAATTTTTAATGAAATTCGAAATCGTTTTTTGTTAATTAAATTACTTTTTTGAACTCTAATTAATACGAAATATATCTGTGAAGCATCAGAAACATATTGCGAGACAAATAGAAGACTCAAAAGTGAAAAAATATACATTTTTCCATTTATGATAACATAAGAAAAATCAACTAAAAAAATTACAAAAAGTCCATATGTTTCAGCATTTTCCTAGTATGAATGAACAATCCCCTGATACATAATTTAAATTCATACTGTATACAATAAAAACGGGATTTAGCGAAAAGTTATCCAATACATGGATTTCAAGTTATTTTTTCCGCAGAATCTAATGGCACTATTAGTTCTTTTTTCTTTTTCGAATATTGAAAAAAAGGTTTGAACAATTTAAAAAAATTGTCACTCACATGGTTATGCCATGAAAACTTCATTTATTCATTTTTTTCAGCATTAATTTGAAATTGTTTATTTCTACAGGTTTCTAATTTCAAATTGCACAATCTTGAAGGCTTTTTAACTAATTTATATAATAAGATTTGGAATTATTATAATTAAGTTTTGTTAAATTTCTGTTATGAGCTCGGTCTTTAGTGCTTAATTTCGAATGTTTAGAACTGTTTAGAATGTTTATATGCTTAGTATTTTATGAATTTCTGTTTTGCATATTTTATTTCTTAGTTTAGTTCTGAATACTTTAATTGAAAAAATATAGCCTTAACATATGACTTTTAAAATTCTAATGACTGGGAGGAATACGTGTCCATGCCTGGAAAGAACAGGAAAATATTTTTCTTAGATCCTGACTTGTAATCCACTCGAAAGCCAGTGTAATCCACTAATAATCCAGATTCAGTCACTTGTATCCGGAATAATCTAAGTGATCCAGAAGAATCCTAGGAAAGTCACTTGTAATCCCAGATAATCTAGAGTAATCCACTTTTAATCGGAAGTAATCCAATAAGTCCAAGTAAGCCACTTGTAATCCTAGGTAGTTTACCTGTAATATGGAGCAATCTACTTGTGCTCTGGAGTAATACGCTTGCAACTGAAAATAAGCCACTTGTCATCAGAGGTATTCCAAACAATCCAATCATTCAAGCGTAATCGTAGGTAGTCCAATTGTAATGTGGAGTGATCCATCTATAATACCAGGTAATCCACTTGCAATCTGGATGAATCTGCTTATAATTCAAATAATCCAGATTATCCAATTGAAAGGATAATCCTAGATTATCTACTTGTAATCCTAGATAATACACATTTAATCCTAGATAATCCACTTGTAATCTCAGGTCATCCACTTGCAATCCAGAATAATTCCCTTGTAATTCGGAATAATCCATCTGTAATCGCAGGTAATGCTTTTGTAATGCTAGGGACCTACTTTATCCGCTTTTAATTTCAGATAAGATGTAACGCATTTTAATCCGAAGTAATTCATTTTAATCCTACATTATTCTCTTGTGACTTCAGGTACTTGTAATCCACTTGTAATCCTAGGTTATCCGCTTATAATCCAAAGAAATCAATTTTTAATCCCAAGTGATTCACTTGTACTTCCAGGTAATCCTCTTATAATCCCAGGTAACCTACTTACAATCCCACTTCCGCTGGACCTCATTTTGAGACGTTCCTTGCCTCTCGGATTATTATTTTTGTATTCAAATTTGTTTTCGGGTGAACCCGGTTTTTTATCATAGCCACGAAATAAGTCAAGTGACTGATGGGATGAGGATGTTATAAGTTAATTTAATACGTTATCTGAAATCTTCTGCGTGACTCGCTCGGTTGAAAAATAGTAGTGTTGGGAAGGAGGTATAGATTTTCTACATTGATCTAGAATTTTTGCGTTATTTATGCTCAGGCCCATTAGTATCCAAAGTCTTTTGTTTCAGGCGACATTCACTCTACTCATATTATTTTTATATTTGTCGCCACACTTTTCTGTCCTAGCATACTTCTCTAGCTTCCTTCACGTGCATGCATTTTTTCATGCAAGATCTCCTGTTTCTATGGCTTCTCATGTCTTTTCGGATTAAATTCTTATTCACTCATTCTAACCATTCTTTCTGCGGTCTTCCTCTGGGTATACTGCCATTATTTTTCGAAAAAAAAGTTCTACTTGTCAGATCATCGAATTACCTCAGCTTCCATAAATTAGCATAAATAACAAATTGTAAACTGGCATCCGCGTCAAGTTAGATCTGCTGAAAAGTTGGTCCCGAGGCATGATTTGGGATTTTGGGGAATGGATCTCGCTGAAGGCGCTGTAATTTGATTTAATTAAAATTAGACGTAACAAGACGATGAGCGTGTCGCTGGTCTATTGCAATAGAAAAACGGTGCAAACGAGGAGGGCGCAACTTGGCGAATGGTGATAGAGTGTCTGACTTGAAATTTAAATTAAAACTTCAAAGCAAACTCGCTCTTTTAGTCTTTTCGTGCGCTGCGCCGCGCCGTCTTAATTTCTGATCGTCTCGTTTCGAGATCAAGCGGAATTAGTATCAAGTCAGCCCCTCTTGGGCCGCCAACGGAAGCACCTGTCTCTCTCTCTGGGATGGCCCCTCGCCTCGTTTATAAATCTAACATACAATCAAGTTTATGGTGGAAAGTAAAGGGAGGGAGGGAGGCTAAGGCAGGATAAAGAGAGAAGATTCTCAAACCGGGTTATTACATGCCTTGTTAGGGAGGTAAGGGCAGGTGCTTCGTTTAATTTTCGACAATTAAAGTACTCGCTCGATCTTGTTGGTCTCCTCCTTTGTACCTTTCGGAACGTCCGTCCGGAGGATTTCGACTTTTATTTAGGATGTTACTGATCCTTTTCGGCGCGCGCCAGATTAAGAGGAATAGTTGCGAGCGAATTGGCGAAGGTTACTTTCCCCAAAAGATTGCTCGAACACAAACCTAATATTACTGCTAAGTGTCTCTAATATGGGCCTCACTTTGCCGCAAATTGCTTATTGCCGTTTCGCTATTTTTTTTTAATCACCTATCAAATGGGCATTATTGAGAAATCGTCTATTCTAATTTTGCGAAGCAGTAATTATTATTGAAAATCTTGAACAATTATTATTTAATTGCTGTTTCCACGGTTTTAAGTTTGAGTGTCTCTAATATGGGCCCCACTTTTCAGCAAATTGGCTATTTTCGTCTCGCTATTTTCTTTTTCTATTAATTACGTATCAAACTGGCATTATTTAGTAGGCCGTAGCTACGTTTACCGAAATTGTGATTCAAACAGCCCGCCTTTTTTTGGTACGAATTATGGGAGCTGTAAAATGGGCTATTTGTACCGCGGTAGGAACAGCCGGATTTTTTCGTTAACTGTAGAGTTCCTATTGGGTAATCATGTATTCTGATTTTGCCGAACAGTAATTATTATAGAAAATCTTAAACAATTATGATTTAATTGCTGTTTCCACGGTTTTAAATTTAAGTGTCTCTCTATGGGCCCTACTTTTTCGCAAATTGGCTATTGCCGCTTCGTTATTTTCTTTTTTATTAATTACCCATCAAATTGGCTTTATTTAGTAACCATCTATTCTAATTTTGCAGAGCAGTAATTATTATATAAAATTTCAAACAATTATGATTTAATTACTGTTTCACTGTTTTAGGTTTTAGTGTCTCTAATATGAGCCCCACTTTGCCGCACATTGGCTATAGCCGTTTCGTTACTTACTTTCTTTTTTTATTAATCACGTATTCAATAGGAATTAGTGAGTAATCATGTTTTCTAAGTTTTCTAGGCAGTAATTATTATAGAAAATTTAAAACAATTATTGTTTAATAGCTGTCTGCATTGTTTTAGAACTTTCTTTTAGGCTAAAGAAATTTCTTTTCAATTTCTTTCAGAATCCATATTACTTACTGGAATCCATATTCATACTGATATACATTCATTGTTTTTAATTCGTCCGCGATAGCGCTAAAATCCATAAACTCAGAAAATTGTTTGTTTGAATCAAACAAATTTTTTCTTCGATGTAAGGTCGACAAATATTTCATTGAATTAAACAAATATTTGTTTCATTCAAATATATTTATTTGATTCAAACATACCATTTTTTAATTAAAATTTGATTTGAATCAAACTAATTCTATTTCGGATATAGAGTCAACAAATTTTTTTTGAATCAAAGAAACATTTTTCTGGGCCGAGAGTTTAATTTTTAAAGTTTTTTTTTTTTTAAATCGAAGTTCAAATGTAAATACTGGCTTATGAATTACTGATTATACAACAATATAAACAACATTGGCTTGAAAAATTATTGCAAATCTAACAAAGAAGAAAAACCTACTAGTAAACAGATCCAAACTTGGTATTTGCCATTTCTTAAATGGTATTTAAAATAGCTTTAGAAAAGAAAATTCAATACTTTTGAAAAAGTTAGATAATATCCTGTTGCTGAAACAATAAGCTTCTGAGCTATTGAAAATTATTAATTTAAAATCATAAAAATGTCAAGATAGAACTTCGGTATCATGCGATAAAAGTGCTTTTGGAGATAAAAAATATATTTAATATTTTAAATCATGTAAACTAATTATTTTTTTAATACGTAGGTAAATTGTACAATCTTATGAAAGCATTCAAATATTCAATATTCATGTATATTTGTTTATTTATTTATTCATGTATATGACATTGAAAAAAAGCCAAATATTCCGAATGGAATAAAACGGAATTGAACTTGTATAATTTCTAAATAAAAACGTTGGAAATTGAATAATTTGAAATTGTAAGTGTTTGAAACTAAAAATTTTTATATCGGAAGCTGTCAAAATTGAAATAAGTTTTCGAATAAACAGTTAAATCTCAACCAAACAGATGGATTTTCAACCAAAAATATTAAATGAATATAAAAGAAATTCCGACAAAAAGTGGAATGGTTAAATATTCAGTTGAGAAAATTAATTTTGAATGAAAAAGGAAAACTAATTTTGAGCCAAGAAATGCAATTTCAACCGAAAATATTAATTTTCTACCAAAAAGAATAATTTTTAACAAAATACACGAATTTTCAAACAAAAAGGTTAATTTTTACAACAAAATATATTTTTCACTAAAAAAGATAAATTTTAAACAAAAATAGAATAATTTAATTTTCAGTTAGAAACAATAGTTTTTGAGCAAATGAAAAAAATGTTCAACAGAGTAGTTAAATTTTCAACCAAACGGATGAATTTTCTACCAAAAAGATCAAATTTCTATGAAGAAAAGCGTCAACAAAAATTTAGTTAAATTTTTATTGAATGAATTTTTATTGAATGAATTTTCAACCAAAAAGACTAATTTTCTATTAAAAAATAATAATTTTAACAAAACACAGACATTTTCAAGCAGTTAGTTGAATTTTCATTTGAAGAAGATTTATGTTCAAGCAATCATATAATAGTTAAATTTTCAGTTGGAAAAAATTAATTTTTAATTTTAAAAAATTTTTTCTAGATGAAGAAATGAATTTTGAACAAAAAAAATTAATTTTCTACCAAGAAAGATTAATTTTCAACAAAATACATGAATTTTCAACCAAAAAGGTGAATGAGTCATCAAGAAGATTAATTTTCTACCAAAAAAGTCAAAATTTCCACAAAATAAAGAATTTTTCAATCAAATAGTTGAATTTTTAACTAAAGAAGATAAATTTTGAGCCAAACATGGAATAGTTCAATTTTTTGTTGAAAAAATAATTCTAAATAAAAATTTTGACAAAATAGTTAAATTTTGAAGAAAAACAAATTTTTTTCAACTCAAATGATGAATCATCAACAACAAAAAATAAAATTTCAACAAAGTTGTTCCAGATTAAACTAAGTAATTGAATTTTGAACCAAAAAAGATTCTTCAGTCGCTATTCACGATTAGCGAAAATCTTGAAAATTTAATGAAATAGTTATATTAGAAGAAATATCCTGGGAATAAAGACAAATTTACAGGATGATTCGACCATGAACATAAGTTTCATATTGTTCTCAATCGTAAACTTTAAAAATGAAATTTTGATATAGAAACATAATAATTTATTATATTAATGTGGCAAATCTAAATAGTCGAATTTAATTTTTTCTTGATGAATTGCCCATCTCCGGAAATATCGTGAAAATGTATATGCGTTTTTTAAATCTTCAAAATAATAAGAATATTGAATTTACTGGAATTTTCTCGCTATACTAAAGAAACTTCTGTAAATTATACAGAAAGTTCTCAAATTAGATAAGGTTTTCTGTAAAATCTATAACAAAATATTGGTAAATGAACCGAGATTCTTTTTGTTAAAAAAAGGGTGATTAGTGCGCACGTAGCGCGCACAACATTCTAGTATGACTAAAAATTGGATTTTCTAATAATTTATTGTTTTAATAATATTTTTGAATTATTTCCAGAACTTCATACACAACTTTATCGCTGAATCCCAAAAATAGAATATATAAACTCTTTTATAGACTTTATCTATTGTAATTTATAGCTGCAGCTATTCTCATTATTCTAATATTAGCTTATCCCGACTGCAGGTGTTCTTATTTGTCTAAAAAATAGTGCATTGTCGCAGACGCCTTTCTGCTATCAAGATTAAACTACTCCTATAACTACAGAGTCGGCGATTCTCGTCGCTCTAATCTGAAAGAAGAAACTTTCATTTCTGATAAAAAGTTCTATGGAGGAGCAAAGATGCATCTTTTAAATTGCATGAGTAAAGTACACTTTAGAAATATCCTCTCCTATATATATTTGTACTTCTTATATTCTTATCTAGCCCAAATTCTAAACTTATTTCATATTTTTTTATCTTTTATGAGACTCATTTACTTTTTAAACTACCAACCTTAAATATTTCAATATAAATAATATATGAACCCCTATTTATTTGAGAGTTAAATAAATGATCCAGGATTCAATAGTAGCCACGTAACAAAATAATTATTATAAATTTGAAAGGCTCCGTTGATGGTAAAGGTGGAGTAGCTTTGCAGCTATACTACCGATGAATGTTATCGCACCACTAACTAGGTGACCCATTGAAAATTAGCCTTGACTTTAAAAGGTGATAACGTCGTTCATAGTATAAAAGCCGATGAAAAGCTTATTAAATTTTACGTTAAATGAAATCTAATTGAAGTGATTTCGCCTTGTGGGTATCAAATTATCATGTGAAAGAGACAAAAATAAAATTTCGATTTTTAAGGACACTAGGATCATCAATCGCACGCTATGCGCGCGTCTTATTTTTGAATTTGCAAGAAAAATAATTTATAACAGAAAATAAAAATTTCAAATAACTATTTATTTATCTTTTAGAAGTTTTGGAACACTCACAATAAAATTTTAGGAATTTTATACTTCATAAAAATGAGATGAAACGGAAGCCGCTTGCCATTCGGAAGTCGTTTTATGCAGACCATTCTTGTGAATTATTAAAATAATTTTCATTTTATTTTGAAAAATTAATTATAAGAGAGTATTTAAGAGCATTTCAAACGAAATGTAGATTTTTCAAGATTTCGAAATAAAATTTAGAAGCTTTTCAAGAATTTTGAAAGGATTGAATTTGCAAAGAGTTACTAAAATTGAAAACAAAGTATCGATTTTTGTACCTTATGGAATAAAATTGTGAAGATTTTTAAGGATTTTGGAAGGTTTCCAGGTAATACATTTTTTTAAGATTCCTGGTACTACTTAAAATGTTTTTTTTTATTTTGGAAAATTAATTTTTAGAATAAATTTAAACAGGTTTTCAAAAATAGAGAAATAAAATATGAAAGATTTCAAGGCAATATTTGTTATTTAGTATGATTTTTTATAGATTTTAGGAAAAATTAGAGTAATTTTAAAAGATATTTAGAAGTATTAAAGGTTTGGAAAAGATATAAATGATTTAAAATTTAAAAAGATTCCATAATATTTAAAACTAAATGTAGAATTTTCAAGATTTCCAGAAAAAGTTAAAAGCATTTTACGATACTGAAAAAGTTTCAAGAGAATAACAAAATTTTCTTAAGATTTCTAAAAAAATGTTTGATTGCCTTATTGTGTAATATTAATTTGTCAAGTGAATTTAAAAAAAAATATTAAGGATTTCTAAAAATGCAAAAAAAAGAATCAACTAAGAATGTCTTTCCGATGATTTTTCGCTATGATACTTTAAAAATTTACAACAATTATTAATTATTTAAACAATTGTCAATTGTAAAATCAGGGTTTGGCTATTTTTCGAAGAAGAGGCTAAATTTGTTACGGAATCAAATAAGAATGTTTTTTGCGATTAATGTTTACTATATTTTCCAAATTGACAATACTTATTGGTTACGTAAACAATATTCATTAACAAAGTCGCGATTTTTTCTAAATTTTTCAAGTTATTCTTAACTTTTCAGGTAGGTCGAGGCAATAGTCAATTAAATTGAACAGAAATAATTGTTTGAACAATTTATTATTATTTGTTATAATATTCTCTTAGAATAATGGTAGAAAGTAGTGTTTTTTTAATTTTTCACTTTTGGTCCACTTTTTAATTAGAGTAAAGTATTCATTTTTTGAGCTAACAAACATAATTTTTTAAACAATTAATTATTATTTTTAATAATATTCTTTTCGAATAATGTTAGTAGGTTGCAGTTTTTATCTGAAATTTTCAACGTTTTGTCTACTTGCAACTTGGAGTGTGGTAATAATTAATGAAATTTAACAATCATAATTGTTTAAACAAATTATTATTATTTATAACTATATTCTCCTATATCAATGCGGTTTCTTCTGAAATGTTCAACTTTTTGTCCACTTTTTACTTACTAACATAATAATTAATGCAATTCCACAAAAACATTTGTATAAACAATTTATTACGCTTAATAAATATTTTTTCTTAGAACAATGCTCGAAAGTTGCGCTGAAATTTTCATATTCTTTTACATTTTAGTTAGGAACAAATAAAAAATATACATATTGATTTAAACAAAATGGTTCTCAGTAACGACTTCAAGGAAGCTTAACATTTAATATGAACCATATAGAAAATTTGAAGAATATGTCAAATATCTGCCTTATTTAAAAAATATATATATTTTATAAAAAAGGAAGAGATTATTTAGAATATTGATTTAGAATACATTTTTTAAACAATTATGTTTTTGAACTTGCATTAATTATTACCTCATTAAGTGAAAAGATGACAAAAAGTGAAAAAATTTATAAAAAGCTGCAACTATCTAGCATTAATATAGGGGAAGATGCTTATGAATAATCATAATTTGTTTGAATAGTTAGTTTTATGGAATTTAATTAATTTTTACTTCGCTCTCACTGTAAAGTGAATGAGAATCTGAATATTTAAGAATAAACACGCAACCTTCTACCATTATTCAACGACAATATTACTTACAATAATAATAATAAATTGTTCAAAGAATCATTTTTGTCAACTTGAATTAATTATTACCTTCCAGTAAGTTAAAAGTTGGCCTAACGTGGAAAATTTTAGAAAAAGTCGCAACTATCTAGCATACTTTAGGAGAAGATAGTTGTAAACAATAATTATTTGTTCAACAATTATGTTTGTTAAATTTTATCAATTTGTTCCTCACTTTGAGTGAAAAATGGACATGAAATTTAATATTTCAGGAAAAACCGCAATATTCTTATATCATGCAAAAATAATATTATTAAAAATGACAACAAATTGTTTTAATGATTATGTTTCTTAAGTTGACCTAATTATTACGTCACTCTGAGTGAAAAGTTAAAAAAAGTGGAACGTTTCAGAAAAAGCCACAACTATCTAGCATTACTTTAGGAGAAGTTAGTTACAAACAATAATAATTTATTTCAACAATTATGTTTTTCAATGTTATTAAATTTTATCTCGCTCTTAGTGAAAAATGAACAAAAAACTGAATATATCAGAAAACACCGCAACTGTCTAGCATTATTCAAAGATAATATTATTAAAAACAATAATCAATTATTTAAACAATTATTTTTTTCAACAAGAATTAATTATAATATCACTCTAAGTGAGAAGTTGACAACAATAGGAACATTTGAGAGAAAACTACATCTTTCTATTATTACCATAGAATAAGCTAGATAAATAATAATAAATTGTTTAAACAATTATTTCTGTTAAACTGGAATGATTATTGCCTTGATCTGGATGAAAAGTTGAAAATAAGTTGAAAAATTTGGAAAAAACCGCGACTTTCTAACTCTATTCTGAGAGAAAATTATTGAAAACAATAATAAATTGTTTAAAAAATGTATGTAAACATCTAATTATCAGTAGAAAGAAGCATTTTATGTTTTAAAATCAATTTGTATTTGAAAAAAACCGCAAAGAAATAATAATTAGCGCCAGAAACTCGCAAAACCCAATTTTTCACTTATGGGGCTTTTATGGGACCCTACAAAACAGACTTATGGGCATGATATTTAAAAATTAATTATTTATTTGTCTTCCATAACAAATTGTGATAGAGAAATGTCGAGTTTCAACTCGATTCACCTAACATTGACGATTCTGAATAAAATATACAAGAACGTATTTTTTCTTGCGGGAAATATACGTGGTAAGCTTCATGGGGCTTGCTGAACCTCTAAATAGTCTAAATGAGAATATATTTTTTCAAAAACTCATTTATTTTTTTCTGGATTCGAACGAATATTGGATATGCATAAAAATTCGAAGAAAAAAAAATCCAATGCATTTTTGGACCACCCTAGCGTGTACTCATAAAAAAACCAATTACGGGAGAAAAAAATTATAAAGCAAGCTAAACAATATTTTTTTGCTGAAAAAATTGCTTCCATTTTTCATAAGTTGTGAGAAAATCGATGCACCCTCTGCAGCTGAGAATAAGGGATCGGCGAATTAAAAACATAGCATGTCATGTGCACTGAGAGACCCTTCACGGCTGACTGATAACCACGGTATCAATTTTCTCGGTAACAAAATAAATATCTTCTGGGTGTGCCGTTTAAGTACGTATTAAAATATGGCGTCCCAGCCCGGGGCACCTATAACGACTATATGCTCGTCTTTTCTCGTTGCTGAAGTCATGCCACTCCTGCAATCTTCAGCAGTCTGTATACAGGATGTTTCAGGGCCGCAACGCCCATCATTCCTTTTTTAACTCCCCTTATTGCAAATTAACAAGGGACACACTGTCATTAATTTATCCTTCTCAATCCACAAATTAATAACGAAACGTTATTATTACGTACTCCCAGAATAAGCTTTTGCGATGATACCAAAATGTCTCTTATTGGAAAGACTAATTCAGGGTGGCCCCAGGTCAGATTACCTGTATCTGTCGTACGCCATAGGGGCCATTTATAAAATACGTTACCAATTTTGTACTATTTTGACCCCCCCCCCCCCCCGTTGACGACTGTAGTTGTATCTTATTTCCGCCCCCCTTCTGAAAAGTAACATACCGTAAAACGGGGTATTTTCGGACATGGATAATTGTCAAATTGCAGGCAAATTTTAGCACCTGCAGTGGCAATCATATTATTATTAGGAATTAAATATTTCACAAAGGAAATTGATCTTATCACATCTAAAAATTTACAATCCAAAGGGGGCAGTTTTAAAAATAAGAAATATATATAAATATATGCGCACGCATATATGAGCAGTCATACGCTCTTCTGTTATACCGTACGGGAATGATGCGAGAAAAATGATACAGTTTAGCCTTTTTCAATATTTATATAAAAAAAGAAAACAGATTTTAATTATAAGAAGTCACCTACTTATGATAGAAAACACAGCTGAGTAAGTAACGGAATGGTTTTTATTTTATTTTATTTTTTTTCACTTCAAAACTGGTTTTTAAAGCACATACGTGAATGACGTTTCTGTTGTCAAAATGCACTTTTCAGTTTTATTATCGAATTCACAAAAAAATAACTCATATTTTAAGCTCAATTCTATAGAATCTTGTATTAAACAATACGTTTAATATTTCTGTATTTATTACTCAACTGTAACTACAATATTTTATTAGAAAAAAAGACGTACGTTAATGACGTCTGAAATGACAAAAATCGAGGGAGCGACCTTAAGGCTTTTACAATATCATTTATTGGAGTTAAAAAATGTGCATAAATTAAAGTTATGTTCATGTAGAGATTGCAAATTTAATGCGTTAAGCGTTTTTCAGCTTACTGTCTAAAAAAGAGGAGAAAATCAATTTATCCTTGAACAAATTGAGGTTCAGACGCCGTACGGTAATGAAGTTTGGGGTGTTCTTATATTACATTGAAGTAAACAACAGAAATGAAAAAAAAAGAACTGACCATTTTGTAAAGGATAATAATAAGTATTTATTAAATTGAAGAAAAAATCAGTACGTGTTTCTGAATTAACGATATATTACTGGGACTTCAAGTTTGCCTTCAATTTGAGAATTACCCACATGTGGGGAGAATTCAGAACCAGAATCTAAAACTAGTTAAGGCCTTAAGGGGTTATATACACTTATTTTGAGGGATTTTGAATTTTTTTTCGCAATGTTGATACAATTTTATTAAAGTAGACTACATAGGATCTATTACTATATATTTTTGGGTACTTTTTTATTAAAAAGTTTTAAAAACTGGGGGAGACATGGCCGCTGTCGCGAAACACGTTTTTTTATTTTTATTTGCGGTGAGCATGACAACTCTGTTACGGATTATCTGAAATCGACCAAAATTTCTATTTTTTTGGGTAAAACAACGAATTTTTGGAACCTCAAAAGTCGAAATTTTAAGAAAGATCAGCGCCATTTTTTTTAGTCAACATTTTTGGAAACTCTTCGTTCAGGGACTGCGTACGGGAATATAATAATAAAATCTTGTTGGTTTTTTGATTTCAGATAATTCGTTCCGGACTTATCATGCTCACCGCAAATAAAAATAAGAAAACTTGTTTCGCGGCAGCGGCCATGTCTCCCCCATTTTTGAAAATTTTTAAATAAAAAAGTCACCAAAAATATAAAGTAATAGATCCTATGTAGTCTATTTAAATAAAATTTGATCAACATTGCAAAAAAAATTCAAAATCCTTCAAAATAGGTATATATAGTTAACTGGTTCTAGATTCTGGTTGAAACCCCCTTAAATAATTTAAACTATCAATTTAGGAATGTCAGAATTTACCCCACATGTCCGAAATTACCCCGTTTCTGGTAGCCCAAAATTCTCTCAAATCCGGGGAAATAGGGTGATGATTTCACGAAAATAGGGGACCCAAAAAAGATAAATTTTCATTCAAGGAAGATGAGTTTTCTACCATAAAACATGAATTTTCAATCCAAAAGCACAAAATTGGAATAAAACAGTTGAATTTTCTACCAAAAACGATGATTTTATCAAAATAGTTTAATTTTCAACTTACTAAGGTGAATTTTCAACCATATGATCAAAATTTTCGAATTTTAAGCCCAAAAGGTCGAATTATCTACAAAACGGTTGAATTTTCAATCCGAAAATATGATTTTTCTGCAAAACTGTTAACTTTCTACCAAGAAGTTGTATTTTCATAGAAATAATTCAATTAAAAAAAAAGTTAATTTTCAATAGAATATATAGTTTAATTTTCTACCAAATTGTTGAATATTCAACAAAACCAGATAAATTTAGACCCAAGATGTTGCATTTTTAACCAAAAAGAATAAATTTCGAATCAGGCAGATTAATTTCCAACGAAAAAAAAAAACGAATTTTCAACAAAATACATGGATTTTCAACAAAAAAAAATCAATTTTCAATCAAAAATATTAAGTTTCAACCAGAAATTGAATAGTCACATTGTAAGTCAAACAAATGATTTTCAGCCAGAAAAGAAGAATTTTTCAACACAATACATGAATTTTCAACTAGAAAAGATCAATTTTGTTAATAAAAAAATATCAATTTTCAGCAAAAAGAAGAGTTGAATTTTCAATCAAGGGGATGAATTTACAATCCAAAAAATTAATTTTTGATAAAGTGGTTCAAGGTTCAACTTTCAACCTCTGACCAAAAAGATGACTTTTAAAACAAACAGTTGTATTTTCAAAAAATAAAATAAAATTTTCAACCAAATACTAGAATTTTCAATCAAACGAGATGAATTCCGAACTAAAAATATAATAGTAGACTTTTCAATTAAATAAAGTAGTTGATTTGTCTGGTTGGGTTCTATTAATTTAGTTCGCATCCAAGCGAAAAACAAGAAAAATTGAGAAAATGATAAGTTTCTTAAAGACAGAGAAAAAAAGAACAATTTTTCATTTATCATAAATAAACTCGTGTAGAAGATGATTGGGGCGGACTTGCGTCCAAGTTAGGGCATTGTCGAGACCTTCGAATCTAGACGGCCTCTTCGGGTCCTGGTCGGGTGCTGGCTAACCCGTCATACGACCAAACCATTTTTTAAGTATCAAATCCAAATATTTTTCTTGTATATTTCGAAAAAGCTAGGGTATTTAAAAGTATCAAAGGCGAGAACTTAACATTAAATTTTTTTTTTGCCGTATCACCTAGTCATGAAGGGTTAGCCATGGCTAACCCTTCATGACCAAATATTTTTCTATTTGTCTAACTCAGATATTTTTTGCACATTTCTCAGAAAAAGGCAGGGTGTTTAAAATTACAAAAAAAAGAAAAATAAACATTTTAAAAAAATTGATGTTTTTTTTAGCATATAGGCAGTGTTTCGGGGCCCTAATCGCGTGCTCCCTAAGCCGAGATACCAACAAAATTTTGGAAGTGTCTTATTAAAATATTTTTTGTATTTTTCAAGAAAGAAAACCCCAAGGTACTTATTTAAAAATTTAAACTTAAGCTTAAACTGAAAATGTTTCAACTAAATCTTTTTAATTTAAAATGCATCAAATCATCTGAAGAATCCAAAGTTGGAAATGTTGAAAAATAATGCGTGTGTAGATTGTAGAAGCCATGCAGTTAAAAGCAATTCTATTGAATGAAAAATCAGCTAATTTAAATAAGATATTCAATTCTGTAATTATAATAAAATTGCCTTTTCCCCCTTTTTTGCCCATTCCCCTGGACCCCTTTTCTGTGTAAGAGCTTTCTCTATTCCCCCCTATATTTTCTACACTGGGGTGTTTTAATCCAATTTTGAGATCAAAATTATTCTTGAGATTAACTATGATCCCTCACAAAAAATTGGGGTGCACTTTCAAAAGATGTTCCCCTCTGATCCTATCTAGATTGCAAAAATTAATTCTGTTTTGAAACACATAAGAAGGTTTTTTGATGCATTCGACTCGAAAATTGATTAAAACTGTCAAATATCTTACTAGAATTTTATTTTATAGACTAACAAACCAATATCGATCAATCATTAGGGTAGTCCAAAAAAAGGCTTTTATTGAAAAGTGAAAATGCTCCTCGATTTTTCATCTTTTAATGAAATTTTTTATTCGTTATCACAAAAAAATAAAAAATTATTGAGTCCATCATTTAGGACATCTATAAGAGTTATGAGAAAAAAATTGAAAAAATTTCCTTTTGGTTTTTGCGTTTATAGGCAATTGAAAATTATTGTTTTTTTTTTTAATAATTAGATATTTTCATTCGGCATGATTTTCTTCCAGCATAATATTACCAGCAGACTATTTTCTCGGTTCCTGATTTTCTAGCAATATAGTTGAAATTTCACAAATTTTATAACGCAAAGAAAAGTAGCCCAAAAAGCATCATTTTTTACACTTTTATTAAAAAGTCGATACCTTGGTCTTAACGCCGTTAGAGTTATAAAAATAAGGAGAAAAGTAACGTAGCCCAAAATTCTCTTAAAACATTAAAAATAGGGTCATTTCCAACAAATTAATTGAATTTTCAACCAAAAAAGATGAATTTTCAAAACAGAAAATTCATTGTTAACCAAACGGTTTCATTAACAACCAAATAGTTGAACTTTCAAGCAAAAGAGGCGACTTTTTAAGAAATTACTTGAAATTTTATCCAAAGAAGATGACTTTATAAAATAGTTAAAGTTTCAACCAAGAAAGATGAATTTTCAACCAAATACTTTAATTTCCTAATAAAAAAAAAAGTTTTTAACATAAAATGGGATCGTCAAATCTGCAATCTAAAAATTTTATTTTCGTAAAAAAATAACATTCAACCAGTTGAATTCAAGGAAAAAAGATAAATATTTAATCAAATAGGTAAATCCTTGAACAAAAAGATGAATTTTCAACTAACAAGATTAATTTTCTAACCATAATAACGAACTTTTAACAAAATACATGAATTCCCAACCGAATAGTAGAAAATTTCTAACCAAAAATGGAATAGGTAAATTCTCAGATATAAAAATTAATTTTCAACCGAAAAAAAACTAATTTTCAACAAAAAAATTACATTCTCAACAGTAGATACAGTAGATATTCATGAATTTAAAATACTCATGTATTTAAAATGAATTATTCAATTAACTTAATAGTTAGGAGACTATAAGTGCTAATTCATTAAAATTAAACTGATTTATTTTAGGTACATTTGTGCTTTTAATTAATGATTATATACTGCAGTCTCGTTATCTATTGTAAGGTGGTCTCTTCTAATTAAATTTCCAATAATATTGTTCAATTATGAAGTCAAAAAGATGAATTGTTTTCAAAAAACTTGAATTTTCAACATGAGAATATGATTTTTCAACAATACTGTTAATCTTCTACCAGAAAGTTAAATTTTCATTGAAATAGTTCTCTTTCTAACCACTTGGTTAAATTTGAACCAAAAAAATGAATTTTTATCGAAAAACTTCATTTGCAACCGAATAGTTTCAATTTCTATCAAACGGTTTAATCATCAAACGAGTATATGGATTTTCAACAAAACAGTTAATTTTCCAACGAGAGAGATCAATTCTTAACTAAAATAATTAATCTTTGGCCAAAAAAATGTATTTTTCAAAAAGTATTTTAACTTTAAACCAAACGGTTTATTTTTGAACCAAAAAGGTAAACTCTGAACGAAATATGTAATATTTGATACTTGAACCAACAAATATTTCAATTTAAAATTAAAAATCACTTGAATTTTTAACAAACAAAAAATAAATTTTTAAGCAAGAAGATTAATAAATAATACTCAGTGGGGAGATTATATTGACCCTCGCTGGAAATAATTGTTTATAATATTGGATGTTGATTTTGGCTTTTCAGAAGAAATAGACGTCCAAACTGAACTGCTCCACTAGAATAAAAATTAACTATTGATGAGGGCCACCATTGTGCGGCGAAACGTTTGGTTCAATTAAAAATTAATTGTATTATTTATTCTGACCCTAAAGCCAAAATCAACATCCAATATTATGAAAAATTTTACGATAAAGACGAATTTTCAACAAAATAGATGAATTTTCCACCAAATAGTGGAATTTTCAAGTAGAAAAAATCAATTTTCAGTTGAAAATATCAATTGATCATCAAAAATGGAATACTCATATTTTAAGTTAAAAACATTGATAAAAAAACAATTTACAACAAAATAGTTTAATATTTAACTAAAGAAATGATTTTTCAACTAAAATTATGAATCTTCACAAAGAATTTTTTTAATGAAAATTTACCCATTTTATTTTTGGTTTAAAATTGATCATTTTTAGTAATAAAATGCATGCATATTTTTTTGAACATTCGTCTTTTTTGGTATAAAATTAATCCATTTGGTTGAAAATGTATAACTATCTTGTTGAAATTT
>CAKNXH010000213.1:470018-483551 GCA_932178445.1 Andricus quercusramuli | reverse complement strand
AATTCAATAATCCGTCTTTTTTAGTAGAAAATTAATATTCTTTGTTGGATATTGTACTGTTTTGTAAAAAAACTCATATTTTTGGTTTAGAAATTCAAAATTTTTGATGAACATTTTTTTTATTTTTATTTTTGTTGATTAAAATTCCAACTATTTTTGAAAATCCGTGATTTTTATTAACAAATTTCGTTCATTCTCATCAGTGTTTCCTCTACACCACATTCTTCAAGAATCCTCTTATTGCTGACTTTGTCCATTAGCGTTTTACCGCAGACATTGCACAGGAATCTCATGCCTACCGTGTTAATTTTACTCTTATCCTTTTCTTCATAGGTCCAGATCTCGCTACCGTACAGCACAGTGGGTGCAAGTACAGCATTATCATTTTGAAAAAATTCTTGTTCGGGAGTAGATCCAAAAATTGATAAAAGGGAATTCTTGAAGATAAAAAATGGATGCATTTCTAAAGAGTTGAAATAATTGAGTCCTATTAACTAGTAATTAAAACTCAATTTAAAGGCACCTCGCCCAAACCCCTTTTATCGAAATTTTTCGGTTCTGCTCGATGAATCTGATCACCCCGCGATTAGTCTCGTGTGGTAAAATTAAATTATCGCTCATTTGTAAGAATTCAACGGAGTGGTACATTCGAGAAGTGTATCGGGAAGGAATAGTCTATTCACTAATTTCACGGCTATTAGTTGGATTGCACGTGGAGGGCCATTGCGATTTCACGCTTTGTTCGACGTTCTCTCTTCAGAGAAGACGCTTTAATGTTTTTTCTAAAAAATTAGTCTTTCCTTCTCTGGACTCTCCTACGGAACACGCGATGGGTTAAAAATCGCCTTTTTTTGTGATTCTAAAAACTGCTGAACGAACTATAAATTTTTCGGGGATTTAGTCAGTGGAATGATCTGACTATTGTGGAATTAATTGTGATTGATGATAGAACTGTTGTAAGCTGGTCGTAGATCAGGGAAAACCTGGGAATCAGGAGAAAATAAGAGAATTTTATTGGTCAAGCAAAGTCAGAGTAAAGTCAAGGATTTTTAAAAGAAATCCGGCAAAAGTCAGGAAATTTGTATGAGAAGCGATTCAAATAACTGTCAAGGATAATAAATTTGAAGGTGTTAAATTTTTGTTAGAAATTATCTTTGAATAGGTCAGGGTAAAAGGAAAATTAGTCAGGGAAATATTAAGGAATTTTTTTAATGAAATTTGCGGCCGCCATGATCTAATATTCTTTTTAGCATCTTATTTGCGTAGTATTTCTATTTATTTTTTTCAGTTCCTTTCTTCTGACGATTATAGTTTCAATTAAAATTTTATCATATGTGTTTAAATTCAACACTTTGTTGAAAAGTCATCCTCTCATATTTTGGTGTTAAAAATTCAACTTCAATCTTTTTTTGCTGGAGATTCAACTCTTTTGATAACAAATTTTAAACGAATTTCTTTTTTTATGATTTAATTCGATTGTTTTTTAATATTAATTAAAACCTTCTTTTAGTTGAAATATCTACTATTGCATTATTTGTTGAGAATTAGTCTTTTTTGTTGAAAATTTAATTACTTGGTTAAAGCTTGAACGAATTTGTTGAAGAAAGCATTTTTTTGTTGAAGATTCACAATTTTGGTTGAAAATTCATCTCTATTGAAATTTTTTGTTGTAGAACTTCAACTAAAATGAACTATTTTTTATTCATTTTTTACACTCAAACTGTAACAATTCCAGTCTTGATTGAAAATTCATATTCTTAAATTGAATATTCAACTACATGGGTAAATGATGAACCACTTTGATACAAATTCATTTTGTTGTTGAAAGTTCATCTCTTTGGTTGAAAATCGAGCTATTTTATAGAATTTTTTAAAAATAATTTTTTAAACTGATGATGTAACGTTTCCATTTTTTGTTGAAAACTGATCTTTTTAAGTTGAGAATTCATATTTTTCTGTAGAAAACTAATCTTCTTGGTTGAATCTTCCTGTTTTTTTAACACACTAGTTTGGTTGCAAATTGATATGTTCTATCTTGACAGAAAAATTTTTATTTTTTTTTTAATTCGTCTTTTTGATTGAAAAATTCAACGTCTATGTTGAAAGTTGAAATTTCAACGAATTGATTAATAATTCAACTATTTTGAGGAAAATTTAATTATTTTATTTCAACTTTTTGATTGAAAATTGGACTATTTTTATTATATTACGTTATTCCCTAAGAGTTCATATATTTTTTATGAAAATTTATTTACTTGATTGAAGGTTAAACGTTAAAAAATCATTCTTTTTTGTTGAAGATTCATCATTTTAGTTGAAAATTCATCTCTTTAATGAAAATTCGTTTTTTTGTTGTTGTTGAAAATTAATTCTTTTAACTAAAAATGTAACTATTTCATTTAAAGATTCATGATTCTAGTTGAGAATTCATCTCGCTGATTGAAATTTCAACTAATATTTTGTGGAGAATGCAATAATTCAATTACTAATTAATTATTATTTTAAATTATTTATACAGAAAATTTGTCATTTCGGATAAAACGGTTACTTTTTATTGTTGAAAATCAATTTTTGTAGGATGAAAGTTAACAATTTTGTGAAAAATGAAAATGAAAGATTTTGTAAAAAAGGAATATTTTTCGATCGAAAAGTGAACTACTTTAGGTCCGGAAAAGTTAAAAATTGTTTTAATAAAAACCAGGAAAATGTCAGGGAATTTCGAAAATAAAGTTTTGTGACCACACTCTGTTGTGAAAAAATATTCAGCTTTAAAAAAATTCAAAATAGAGTAACCAAGAATAGAAGTTAGTAAGGTTCAAAGAAATATTTTTTGATAATATTTGACTAGGTCAGCGTGTATTGTCCTTAGAGTGTTGTACTATCTTTTAACGATGTTTGAAAGTGTTATCAAAGTTGAAAATAATCTCCTTCATTTTCCTCGTTCTGAGCTGATGGCGCAAAAGTGATAGAGACTTGGCTGAAAGAGGTTGAGCCTGAGTCATGTAAGTAACATTGGGGTTGGACGAAAGGAAAGTTTTATTCCCATAAGAATTACAGAGTCTTAACAATAACGCCCTCCAGACCCCCAATGTTAGTTGATTCTGGTCCATTCTGATGGTCTCAGATGAAGGGTTTCAGAGAATGGAATGGTAAAAGCCATCAGCCACGCTTCAGATATCATCAGAAATACATGACCAATATGATACTTTATATGAAAATTTAATTTCGATTTAAGGAGTTCTAAAAACATCTCTATACCATCTGATAAAATCTTGGACTTATTTTCCTTCCTATTTTTTATTCAGGCTAGATTTTTATTATTATTATTATACCATTAGCCATATCCCTTTCAGGGTAAGTGTGACTCACTCGGTGTGGATAGGAGTAATGGTGGGATAGATTTTTAGTTTGATCTAGACTTCCCGTGTTGTTTATTTAAATAACATACTCGTTTCGCAATACGGCTCCAACCCCATTACCCCCGGCGAAGAGCCTTACAAAGTCATCATGTGAAGCTCTCCACGCCCATTAGTATCCGCTGCACTTTCCTGTCCTGGCATACCTCTCTCGCTTCCTTCACGTCCATGCATATTCTCATGCAAGCTCTTGCGTTTCTATGGCTTCTTATGTCTCTTTGAATTAGTGTCTCATTCACAGATTTTAACCATGCTTTTCTCGGTCTGCCTCTGGGCACACTGAGATTTATTTTACCTTGATACACTTGTTTAATCAATCGTTTATCTTTCTTTCTCTTAACATGTCCAAAAACCATCTTAACAAATGTCTTTCATACCTTTTGAATAGTGTCTCATATGTGCCAGATTCATTGAGGATTCTTGCGTTCCTAACTTTGTCCATTAGCGTTTTGCCGCACACCATAAACAGGTATTTCATGCCAACCGCGTTAATTTTACTCTTATTCTTTTCTTGGTGTGTCCAGGTCTCGTTACCGTACAGCACAGTCTGTGTGAATATAGAATTATGTATCGCCATTTTAGCTTTATCGGATATACGTTTACTTCTGCCAATGGATCCTACTCTTTTGATAACATTCTTATATAGGCCTATCTATCTCACCATCTATCTTTTTTGTCATCAGCGAATGGACTACCACGATATATGTACTTATCAGCCTGTTCTATTCTTTCATCATTCGTGACAATATTGGATATTGTTTTCTCACCCTTTCTTCCTAACACCATAATTTTTGTTTTAGTTGCGTTAATTTTGAGGACCATGTTCCTAATACTTGTATTCAACTTGCTCAACATTCTTTGCCAGTCTTCGATTGACTCTGCCATAACAAACTCATCAGCTGCAAATGCTAACCCACGCACCCTCACTATCCCGAGTTTCACACGTTCTTCGTCAAAGAGGGCCATTCTTACACACTTGTCCGTGAATATAATAAATAGCTATAAACACATAACGCATCCTTGCCTAACATTTCGGATAATACCGAACTTGTCACTCATTTTCACATTTACATTTGAATCTTTTTAAAACTTCTAAACTTTATCAATATTTTCTTAACTTACTAGAATTTTTCCTATAAATTAAAAAAAAAAATCTGCAGAGAATTCCAAAATCTTTCAAAATTATTCGTATTTTTCAAACAAAAATTTTAACAAATTCTGCATGATTAAAAAAATTACCGGAAAATCTTCCGGATTTTTTTTTGACAATTTTGGAAATCTTTTAAAATGTTTTTAAATATTCTTCAAAAATTAACATTTCGAAATAAAATACCATTAAATTTTTTTTCATAATTCTTAACAAAGTTTTTTATTTCCCTGGGACCTTTCAAAATTCTTAAGACGCTTCTAAACTTTTTTTTCGGCATCTTCAAAAAGTTTCTTATTTTTCATTCATTCATTAGTGACTAGGTAATTCCAAACAAAAGTAAAATAAGTGATTCTCAAAAATTCAAGTATACCGTTATCGATCCAAGCTACTTCATTATATTGCCAGTGGTTTATTATTATATTAATAAAATTTGTTCTTAAAAATTAACCTTACAAGTTAATAATTTTTTTCTTATACCTCTGTGCAGTAAATACAAGGGACGGGAAGTATAAGAGAAATGTTGTCTAGGAGATAAAAAATGAGTTTAAATAATCTACACTTCTTCGCTGTTTGGATGAACATAAAAATTAAATGAACAAAAATAATAAAAAAATCTACTCACACCATTCTCTAAAAAATTTGGTCCTGAATTTTTCAAAAAAAAATATCTAAAATCGGCACATAATTGTATTCTAAATGTAATTTTGAACCTCGTTTTTTGATTTTTTTTAGTAAACTTAAATTTTTTTTAATTGAAAACATTATAGTTGCTTTCCCATGTTTTTGAAAACTAAGGTTTCTTATTTGAAATCTCGTGTCAGTTTCGAAGGCATGGGTCAATATTGACCGATTTCAAAGAAAAATACGAAATTAATTTTTTCGGGCACTTCACAAAATAGGGGGCAGGGGGTCGTTTCTCTCTGCTAAAAAAAATCACTGGGGATTGTATTGATCCTCAATAATAAATTTTGTAGAAATTATTAATGTACCCTAAAGCCAACAACGTACATCAACAATCCATTTTAAAAAATCTTTATTGAGCGACCCTAATGTAACACATTTTTTGTGTTCCATTCTAGTATTTATTATTCGAGGCTTTATGAAATGTAATATTTTAAAGGATAAAAAAATGTATTATTGATAAAAGCTCTTCCGAAAATCATAGGGGTTGTAACCTGTTATGATAAGAATATTGTATCGAAATGATTAAAGTTTACTTAGAAGCAAGCTGTTGTGATATGGAAGTGATAGAAAAATAGTGGGAAAGTAAGAGTCCCTTGCAGGATGTACAAATCAGTAGGAGACTCCCATAGAAAAAAATACATTCTTAAGAATAAACGACATTCCGTGATTTTTATTAAGTTCTTCTGGTTCTTATGTCACTAAATTAATAATAAAATTTACATTAAAAGCAGTTTAATCATTTCTAAAATCAAAAATGTTTCAGACTTCACACTCTTTCTCCTATTTCCTTTTTTTTTTTGCAAAGAATTTCTCTTTTGTACCTATTTTTTAGAAACGTCCACTTTTCTCGATCCTCATGCGAACTGAATTAATTGAACTCAATAAAAATTTAACTAGTTTTCTTTGAAAGTTAATTCTTTGCAGTTGAAAATTCTACAACTATATTTTTGGTGAAGAATTTATCTCTTTTGGTTAACAATTCTACTATTTGGTTAAAAATGTAATTATTTTATTGAAAATTTAATTATTTTTTCCAACATTAATTTTTTTGCTTTAAAAATTCAACTGTTTTGTTGCATATTTATCTTTTTAGATAGAAAATTCGTCCTTTTGGATTGAAAATTTATCCTTTTGGCTAGAAAAGTAATCTTCTTTGGTTGAAAGTTGATTATTTTTATTGAAACGTCCACAACTATATTTTGTTAAAAATTTAACAATTTTTTAAAGAAGTAATCTTTCTTGGTTGTAAATTCAACTTCTTGGTTCTTGGAATTTTATCTTTTCAGTTGAAAATTTAATTATTTTATTGAAAATTAACTTTTTGTTCGAAATTCAAATTTTCTGGTCAAAAATTCTACTATTTTCCTCAAGAGTCATCTTTTTTATTGAAATTTGAACTTCTTTGTAAAAAAATTGATCCTTTTGGTTGAAGATTTATCTCTTTTGTTGAAAATTTAACTATTTTGTGAATAATTAAACTATTTTTTGAAAAGTAATCGTTTTAGTTGAAAACTCAAATACTTGCGGTTGAAAAGTAAACTGCTTCGTTAAAAATTCATTTGTTTGATTGAAGTTTCATCAATTTAGTTGAAAATTCAACTTTGCAGTTGAAAATTTAATTATTTTGTTGAGGATAATCTTTTTTTTCAAAATTCATATTTTCCGTTGAAAATTCAACTATTTAGTTAACAAGTCATCTTTCCTCATTGAAAGATAAACTACTTTGTTAAAAATTCATCTTTTTGATTGGAGATTTATCTCTTTGGTTGAAAATATCACTTTTCTATGCAAAATTTAACTATTTTTTCTAAATTAATCTTTTTTAGTTGAAAATTCATCTACTTGTTAAAAAGTGAACTACTTTATTAAAAATTCATTTGTTTGGTTGAAGATTCATAATTTTAGTTGAAAATTAAATTATGTTGTTGAAGATTAATTTTTATGTCCAAAAATCATATTTTTCGGTACAAAATTCAACATTTACGTAAAAAATTCGTCGTTTTGGCCTGAAAATTACATAATTTGGTTGAAATTTTTTCTTTCTGGACTGAAAAATCTTTATTGGTTGCAAATTTGTCTTTTTAGTTTGAACAATTATTTCTTTGGAATAAAAATGCAACTGTTTGATGGAAAATTAATATTTTTTGGTTGAGGATTAAACTATTTTGTTGGAAATTCTTTTTTTGGTTGAATTCTACTGTTTTTATTCAAAGCTAAAATATTTTTTGGTTCACGTGTCACCTATTTCACTTTTCGTCAATAATTCATTTTTATTGGTTGAAAATTCAACTTCCTGGGTTAAAGCTGAACTACTTTGTTAAAAATGCATTTTTTGGTTGGAGATTTCTCTGTTTGGCTGATAATATAACTATTTTCTTGACAATTTGCTTTCTTGTTGAAAATTAATTTTTTAACTGAAAATTTTACTATTCCATCTTTTGTTGAAAATTGAACTTCCTGGGGTAAAGCTCAACTACCTTTTTGAAAATGCATTTTTTTTGGTTGGAGATTTCTTTGTTTGGTTGATAATATAACTATTTTCTTGAAAATTCGCTTTTTTTTTGTTGAAAATTAATTTTCGAACGATTTTTTTAATGAATTCAAGTATGCGGTTTAAAATGCATGTATTTTACTGAAAATTGTCCTTTTTGGTAGAAAAATAATCTTCTTGGTTTAAAATTCAAGTGTCTTGTAGAAAATTAGTCTTTTCTGTTAAAAAATTAAACAATTGGGTTGAATTTTTTTCTTTCTAGACTGACCAATCTTTTTGGTTAAAAATTCTTCTTTTTTATTGACATTCGTTTTTCTGGATTCAAAATTCATTCTGGTAGTTTGAAATTTTCACTATTGGTTTAAAAATTCAATTTTTGGGTTGTAAGTGCAACTGTTTGATTAAAAATTACTTTTTTTTTTAATTCAACTATTTGGTAGAAAATTTTTATTTCTTGGTTGAAAATGAACTTTTTGTTGAATATTTATGTTTTCAGGTTTTGAAAGTCAAATTTCTTCTAAAACATTCGACTTTTTAGCATCCAAATTCAACTCTCTTATTAGAAATTTTTGTTTGGGTTGAAAATTCATCTCTTTTGGTAGAAAACTCAAATTTGTTGGTTGAAAATTCAACTACCTGGTTGAAGTTGAACTACTTGACCTTTTGTTAAAAATTTATTTTTTGGTTGAAGGTTCATCTCTTTATTTGATAATTCAATTATTTTCTTAGAAATTCAACTTTTTTTTTTAATTAATCTTTTTTGGTAGAAAATTTATGTTTTGTTGAACATTTGTCTTTTTGGATACCTTTTTATTATTTTTTCGTCTGAATGCGAACTGAATTAATAGCACCCAACAATAAGATGTAACTTTTTTTGATTGATTGTAAATTCTTCGTAGTGGAAAAATCGATTATTATATTTTGGTTCCGAATTCATCTTTTTTGATTCAAAATTCTACTATTTGTTTAAAGATTGAACTATTTTGTTGAAAATTCTGTTTTGATTTGAAAATTAATTCATCTAACTGAAAATTTAACTGATCCTTTTCTGGTTGAAAATTCAACTATTTTTTGAATAGGGAATTCATAATTTTGGGTTGAAAATTTAACTACTTGGTTGGGAGTGAAAATAATTAGTTAAACATTTATTTTATTGGTTAAATATTCAACTATTTTGTTGAAAATTTGTCTTTTTTGATATAAAATTAATATTTTTGGATGAAAATTTATTTTATTTTTTGGTTGAAAGTTGAACTACTTCGTAAAAAATGCATCTTTTTGATTGCAGATTCATCTTTTTGGTTGAAAATTTAAATATTCAGTTTGAAATTAACTTTTTTGTTGAAAATTCATTTATTTTCTGGTAAAATACTCACAGTTTTTATTGGAAATTCAACCACCTGGTTGAAAGTTCGACTACTTTAACCTTTGTTGAAAATTCATTTTTTGGTTGAACATTCATTTCTTTGATTGAAAATTGAACTATTTTTCAGAATATTGGTTTGTTGTTTGGTTGAAAATTAATTTTCTTGACTAAAATACTAATATTTGGGTTGGAAATTTAACTATTTTGGAAGCAAATTCCACTATTTGGTTTAATATGATCTTTTTTGTTAAAAATAAGTATTTTCGGGTTGAAAGTTCAACTATTTTGTACAAAATTTTGCCTTTTTGGCTAGAAAATTCAATAATTTGGTTAAATTTGTTTCGTTCTAGACTGAAAAATCTTTCGTTACTGAAAATGTAACTCTTATGTTGAAAATTCGTCCCTTTGGTTTAAAGATTCTTCTTTGAAGGTTTAACATGTAACTGAATAGTTGAAAATTCAAGTTTTTTATACCAAAAATTAGTATTTTTGCTTTCTAAAACATTGGTCTATTTAGCTCACAAATTCAACTTCTTTGTTGAAGATTCATTTTTTTTCGGTTTAAAATTGATCTTTTCTGGTTGAAAATATAACTATTTTGTTTTATCATTCATTCCCCTATTTTCGTGAACAATCTTCCTATTTCCTCTGTTTAGTGAGTATTTTTGGCTGTGAAGTCTGTTATTATACCTAATTTCACATCACGTAGATCAAAAAGTTTTAATATAAAATTGAAGCAATCAAGGATGGTTATTTTTTGATAAATATAGCTAGCGTCCTAAATTTTGTTTTCCTTGGCCTGGTAGAACTACAAGAAGATGGTAAGAATAAGAGATGTAACTCATATAAGTAAGCAATGCGAGATTGTAAACTACCAGATTGGAATTGATTCAATACTCTCCTTTCTCTGCTCGCCAAGTTGGAAAGAAGACATCCAGCCGGAAAGTGATAAAGTAGAAGGGTTGAAAAAAGAAAAAAATTGGGTTAAAGGAATAAGAACGAAGTGAAATATCTGACGTGTAGCCATGAAGCTAGTCGTGGCCGCGGGGGACCACCCGCACGCAATCGCGGTCTTTCTCCTCATCTCCTCATCTCCTCCTCATCTTACCATCCCCTGCTGGCCACTTCTTTTCACGACTACTCAGAGCCGCAGCCGTAAACAGAAGAGGCTCTTTGAAATTCATGTCCGGGCTGGACCCTGGCCCTGCCCCGGCAAGCCTCCTCCTCCCGCCCTCTTATTCTTGTTCACAGGATCAGAGGCACCGTTTCCCTAGATTTTCTAGGTAGACTGGCAGACATAATTATTGAGGCAGTCGGATCTGCCTTGCATGCCAGCACTGATTGCTACGGTCGCGTTTAACCCGATGTTTAGTATTGACCCCCGTTACATGAATTATTAATGATCGCTCCAAAAGTCGAGGGGAACGTTTCAGCTTCTGGCTAGTTTAGGAGACACTCAACTGCAAGCCGATGTAATTGAACCTTTTCCAGTAATTGAACCTTGCATTCCGGGCTGAAAGAGATAGGCTTACGGAAACCGGGAATGGATCCTGCTGAAAGTAGGAAGATTGGAAAAAATAGAAATTGGGGTATAGGAAATGATAGAGCTATTCCTCGAACTATTCTATCTCCCTCGAAGGGTCACTTGGCATCCCTAAAAGGCTATCTTTTCCTATTTCCAATCTCAGTCATTTTCAATATCTTTCTTTATCTTTCGTAAACGAGGACTCTTATATTTTTCTTTACTTCATTCTATCTTTTTAATATAAATTAGAATATTTGTCTTATATCTTTTTCTATCTTCCGCAATTTATTTTAAAAATCATTTCGACGTTTTCCACGTACTAGTAAGAGAACGTGACGTCCATGTTTATAACTATTAATTTATTTCTATACCTTAGTCGACAACTGTGTCAACGTTTCAATTGTTGGTTACTTTTACCGTCAGCCACTCAGCAGAATAACCTTCAGATTGACGTGGATAGATAAAGGATAGGCTGAGATAAAGAAAAGAGAATTGAAAAGGATAGACTTAAATTTAGATTGACAAAGAAATAGAAAGAGATAGACGTTGACAGAAGTAGGATACGATGTGATAGAGAATAGGAGATTAAAAAAGATAGACGGAAATTCAGATTAACAGTGATAGAAAAATATTGATATGAACCGATAAAAGATAGAATGAGATAGAGAAGAAGGAATCGAAAAAACTATACATAGATTCAGATTGATAAAAAGACAGAAAAAGATAGACGTTGATACGAGTAGGATAGGATGCGATAGAGAAGAGAAGATTGAAAAGGATAGACTTAAATTTAGATTGACAAAGAAATAGGAAGAGATAGACGTTGATAGGAATAGGATACGATGAGATAGAGAAGAGGAGATTAAAAAGGGTATATGGGAATTTAGATTGACCGAGATAGAAAAAGATTGACATGAATAGATGAAAGATAGGATGAGATAGATAGAAAAATATTGCCATCAATATATGAAGGATAGTATGAGATAGAGAAAAGGGTATTGAGAAAGATAGACGTGAATTTAGATTGAAAATAGACAGAAAAAGATCAACGTTAATAGATGTAGGATAGGTTGAGATAAAGAAGAGGAGATTGAGAAAGATAGACGGGAAATTAGATTGACAAAGTGATAGAAAGGGATACATTTTCTCTATCTCTTTCCATCACGAAGATTCAAAATAATTCAAAAAGATAGGATTTCTATCTTTTCACTTTCATCAGAAAAGCCCCTCCTCGAAATGCACTATACAAAAATTTCAATGAAACTTTTGTAAATATCTTCATTTAAATCCGTATCGGAGAAAAAAGTGTAGTAATAGTAGAATGTTAAAAAAAAGGTAAATTTTCAATAAAAGAGTGGAATTTTTAACTAAGATAGATTTTTCAGTCAAGAAAGAAAAGAATGCAATCAAATTGTTGAATTTCCAAGCCAAAAGGGCGAATTTTCTGCAAAACAGTTGAATTTTCCACTCGAAAATATTCATTTTCCTCGACAAAATAAATTTTAAACAAAATAGTGGAATTTTCAACCCAAAAAGGTGTATTTTCTACCAAAAGGTAAATTTCCTATCAAAAAGACGATTTTCAACAAAATACATGAATTTTCAACCGGGCACATGAATTTTTAATTCAAAAGATCAATTTTTAACCAAAAATAGAATAGTTCAATTTTCAGTCAAACAAAGAACACAAATTTGCAACTAGGAAAGATTTTCCAATAAAGAAAGGAAAAAATGTCAACCAAAGTATGGAATATTCAAGCCAGAAAGACGAATTTTCTACAAAAGAGTTGAATTTTCAAACCAAAAAGACAAATTTTTTAGAACGCAGTTAAATTTTCAACTCAAAAAGTTGAATTTTTGACACAAAAGTTCATGACTTCAACAAAATGTTTGAATTAATAACAAATTCTACGAAAAAAATAGTTGAACTTTTCACCAAATAACTTAATTTTTAACCTAAAAGACGAATGTTTTACCAAGAAGAATTATTTTCTGACAAAAAGATTAGTTTTTTACGAAAAGGCGAATTCTTAACAAAATACATGAATTTTTAACCAAATAGTTGAATTGTCAACTGAAAAAGATACAAATCAAACCAAAAATGGAATAGTGAAATTTGCAGTTAAAAAAAAACTAATTTTTAACAAACAAAAAAACGAATCATCCACCATCACTTGAATTCAATGAAAAAGAAAAACAGATTTTTAACCAAATATTTGAATCCTCAACCAAATATAAAAATTTTAACAAACAAGATTAATTTTCTATGCAAATAGACGAATTTTTGATGAAATACTTTTCAGGGTAAAAAGTTGAATATCTTAGAAAAGAGTTGACGCTTAAACGGGAAAAGAAATTGAATTTTCGACGTATGAAGAAAGTTTTTAAACCAAAAAAGGAAGATCTGCATGTTCAGATAAAAAAATTAATTTGCAACCAAAAAGTTGAATCTTCTACCAAAATGTTAAGTTTTCAAGCCAAAAAGACAAATTTTCTACAGAGCAGTTTAATTTTTAACCCCGAAATATGAACTTTCAACAAAAAAGTTAAATTACGGCCAAATAGTTGAATTGTCAAATAAAATTAGGAATCCTCGACCAAAAACAAATGAATTTTTTACAAAGTAGTTCATCTTTAAAACAAGTAGTTGATTTCTGAACAACGCCATAAATGGATTTGCAACCAAACATATAATAGTTAATATTTCATCCAAAAAGTTTAATCTTAAGTGAAAAACAACAGAATAATGAAATCCTCAACCAAACCAGATTAATTTTCAACCAAGCAGTTGCATTTTTAAACAAAAAGGATGAATCCTCAACCAAAAAGACTAATTTTAGACAAGAGAATTTGCTCGTGTAAAGCAGACCTGCCCAACTCGGGGAAATTCCCTTAGGGAAC
>CAKNXH010000213.1:443309-456653 GCA_932178445.1 Andricus quercusramuli | reverse complement strand
TTAAATAATAGACAAACTAAATTTTTCATTTTGGTCAATTTAAGAATCGAAATTTACAAATAAAACTATAAAATTACAAAATAATACAAAAAAGTGTAAAAATAAAATGTTAAATCAGACAAATCAAATTTCGTATTTAAAATGGTAATTTTTCGAGCTGAAAAAGGGAAAGGGAAAATTCTGACAAATTCAAGTCAGACAAATTAAAAAGAGAAAGAATTTTTGACTTTTTTTTTAAATAATAGGCAAATTAAAGTTTTCATTTTGGTCAATTTAAGAATAGAAATTTACAAAAAAATATAAAATTACAAAGTAATACAAAAAAGTTTAAAAATAAAATGTCAAATCAGACAAATCAAATTTTGTATTTAAAATGATAATTTTTCGAGCTGGAAAAGGGAAGGGGAAAATTCTGTCGCACCCTATCCCTTTCTCAGTTTTATGCTAAGTTAAGTTAAGAGTTAAGTTTTCAATTAAAAAAATTATCTTTCAACCGATAGGTTGAAAAAAAGGCATGAAAACATTGGTGACTATCAGAATACTATTACAATCCCTGTAGTCTCTGTCAGTATTATTTTATTTAAAAATTTTTAATCAGAGCTTCTTTTCTGTTCATACATCAAATTTGATGTATGTTGATGAAAAAAGTTCTTCTGTTTAAGATAGATGTTTCAAATATTGCGAATGACTATAACTTCCCTACTCTTCAGTAAAGTGTATTAATATTATAGGTCAATCGATTTGCATCGAATGAAGGAGTCTTTTCCGTTATTGCATGAATTTCGAATTATGTGAATGAAAGAAATTTTAGTATAAAGAACCGTTTTTTCAAATATTATGCATTGCCATAGCTTCCTTGCTGTTCAATAAAATGTGTCAATATTATAAGTTAATCGATTCATCTCGAATCAAAACATCTTTTCTATTCTCAAATCAACTTTAAATTATGAGAACGAAAAAAATTTTTACTATAAAAATCTATTTTAAATATAATATAAAGGACGATAACTTCCTAACTCTTCAATAAAATGTATCAATATTATAGGTTAATCGATTCGTCTCGAATCAACACATCTTTTCCATTCTCGCATCAACTTTAAATTAACAGAACGAAACAAATTTTTACTATAAAAATCTATTTCAAATATAATATAAATGTCCATAACTTTCTTACTCTTAAATAAAATGTATTAATATTATAGGACAATCGATTCGTCTCGAACCAGAGAATCTTTTATATTCTTGCATCAACTTTCAATTATGTTAACGAAAAAAGTTTTACTACAAAAGACCGATTTTTACAATATTATTATGTGCTAGAAAAAATTCAATGAATATTTTTAGAAATCCTTTGGTCAGTTTCAAGATATTAGTGGTGAAAATAAGCCCTCCAAATTTCATCAATTTATCTGCAACCGTTTTCAAGTTATCGTGTTCGCAAAAAGTGTGGCATCCACACACACACACACACACACACACACACACACACCCGCGCGCGCGCGCGCGCATCCGGGCAATTGCTTAAAACATTGTATTAGACTTTTTTGAGTCGATGAAGGTTCAATTAAATGAATTAAAATAATGTAGATTTTGATGCAAAATTTTTGTAAAAAAAGTTATATGTGCATAAGTGAAGGTCTTTGCAATGGAACGAGATTGCTCATTCTAGATATGAATACCATGTATTGCGATGCCAAATTCTAACAGGAAGTAAAATTGGCGAAATTGCTTACTTAAGTCGAATAACGTTGAACTGTGAAAACACATACCCTTTCTCTTTCAGAAGAAGACAGTTCCCCATCAAATTAGCATTTGCCATGACTAGAAATAAGTCTCAAGGCCAAACTTTTGATGTGATTGGAATCGATTTAAGAAAAGATGTTTTCAACCATGGGCAATTGTATGTTGCATTTTCAAGAGTTCGCTCATGGCAATCATTGAAAGTTTACATTGATCGTAAAAAAATTCAAAACGAAAGTAGAATAAAAAATTACGTATACCAGGAGATATTTTCGTAATCAAAAATTTTCAGATAATTATATAGAATTCACAAATTTTTTAGAATTATTTGATATGCACTCAATTAGAAAATTGTATTATTGTTGATTGATCCGGCTATTGTTATAATTATATTTAAAAAATGGTGTATTCATATATATATATAGCTTTGGAATGTCATTCTTCATGCATTTCTGGTAGAGAATTTTTGCTATATAATTTAAGTATATGTGTTTCAACAGCATTATATGTACATATACACGCACAGTGAAAAGCAGTTATTGTTCTTTTAAAAATCTAAGAAAAATACTACGAATTATAATTGAATTAAAATATTCAAATCTCAATCTGAACTAGATCTCCGCGCGCCGGGCGCGCGGATGTTCTAGTTTATATATAAGAGGCATCGTAGAAAACTTTCCAGGATAATAGATTTGAAACTTTTCAATCCTGATTCAAATTTTTTTTATTTTTCTCGTAAAAGATATAATATTCTTGTTAGTAATGTATTTGTATTGTATACTCAACTTCCGATGTAAGAACGGTTTCGGACATGGTTGGATTTCGACGCATGACGCAACCTGATGCAACTAACGCTCTGCCTGAGCACTGCCTTTCTTTCGGAATGCGAAGGCCATCAGTCCTAGGAATATCGTAAATCCGAGGTTCTTATATCGGGAGTTCAGTGTATTTTTATTGAGTTTTTATCAGATGCTTCCTCCTGATGATTATATTTTTAGTTAAGAATTTTATTATTTCGTAGCAAATTCAATAATTTTGTTAAAATTCAACTGTTTTGTCGAAGATTCCTCTTTTTGCGTTAGAACTTTAACTATTTTGGTAGAAAATTAATGTTATTGAGAATTAAACTGAAATCTTGTTAGGTTGAAAATTCAACTATTTTCTACAAAATTCATATCTTTTGGTAATGCTTTCATTTTTTTTTTTTGCATAAAAACGCCACTATTTGGATGAAGATCAATCTTCTTTGGTTGAGAATTCAACTATTTTCTTTGAAAATTTGTTGTTTTTTCTGTTAAATACAACAGTTTTTTGTTTAAAATAAAAATCTTATTTGTTGAAACTTCATATTTCGGGACTGAAAATTCGACTGTTTTAGGGAAAATTTGGCTTTTAACTTTCAAATTCTACAATTTAAATAAAAAATATTTATTTGTTGTAAGTTGAACTATTTTGTTAAAAATTCAATTCTTTGGTTAAAGATTCATCATTCTAGTTAAAAGTTCCTCCTGTTGGTCAAAAATTTAAATATTATGTTGAAAATTCGGCTTTTTGGTAGAAAATTAATATGTTCTTGTTGAAAAATCATAGTTCTAGTTGAAAATTCATCTCTTTGGTTGGAAATTTGACTATTTTGTTAAACATTCGCTTTTCTGTTGAAAATTCAACTGTTATGTTAAAAGTTCGTCAAATTTGGCGTAAAATTCGTCCTTTTGTATTTAAAATTCATCTTTTAGGGTAGAAAAGTAATGTTTTTTAATTAAAATAAAGAAAGGAATTTGTCATATCCAATTTTCAATTTAAAATTGTTTCATATTCCATTTATAAAAGATCATATGTTAAAAATGTTACAAGAATTAAATTCTGGACTTTGAATATTAATTAATTAAGGGAAAAGTCGGGGAATTTTGAAAAAAAAGTTTCATGACAACCCTGATTCATCACTGATGCATTGTCTGATATAGTAGACTAAAAAATAAGTAATTACTTTAAATTAATCTTCTACGAAGCGAATACTCTAATTTAATTTAGCTCCCTTCAAAATGCGTGAGGACATTCAACTCAAATTCAATTTTCCACTGAATTTTTGAGTGACATCCTCACTGGATCAATGCTTCAAAGTCTTGACCAAATACTCATAAAAAGTAACCGACAAAAAGGATAACCAGAATTAAACCGCGCTTCTGAATGAATGTCTTCCCATTTTCATCCCTCATTCGTCAAATTTCAAATCTAGGTCTGACTCGTATCTAGTCTCTCACACTTTCGTCTCGTGCAAGTTCGAATAGCTGGGAATAATATTATCGAAATTTCACGGTATTAAATCATACTTCTTGTGGCCATCAGAGACTGGTGAGGGCCATACGTCATAATTAACCGAAGTCGAGAGGACCACCCCGTTAGTCTGGATGCCGCTATCTATTATTGCCAATGAAATCAAAACTCAACCAACTTGCGATGGCTCGACGATTTTATAACTGTCGCGTACAGATTGCTCTTTTTTATTTCGACTTTATATCACTTTTCGGGTTTGTTACTTCCAATTCGGAATGAAAGGCAAATGAATTTGTCGTTTTGGTTTAGGGGTTGTGCATAAAATACACCCGAAAAGTAACGTAGCCCAACATTCTGTTAAAACCGAGAATAAAACAAATAGGAAAGAGGGTGATTTTTCAAAAAAAGATTAATTTTCTAACCAAAAAGATGAATTTTCAACAGAATACATGAATTTTATATCTAATAGTTGAATTTTCAACTTATAAAGAATAAATTTCTAACTAAAAATGGAATAGTGCGATTTTCAGATAAAAATTCCTTTTTAACCTAAAAAAACGAGTTTTCAACAAGAAAGTTAAATTTTACACCAAAGAGTTAAATTTTTAAAACATACGAATTTTTAACAAACTAGTTCAACTTTCAACCAAGCAGTTGAATTTTCAACTAAAACATATATGAATTTTCAACCAAATAGATCAAAAAGGTGAATTTTTAAGCAATAAAATTAATTTTCTACCAAAAAAGATGAATATTAAACAAAATACATCAATTTTCAACCAAATTTTTGAATTTACAAGCCACAAGGACGAACTATCTACAAAGCAGTTGAATTTTCGAGACGAAAATTTGGGTTTTTTTTTACCAAAAACAAATAGTTTAGTATTTAACCAAATAGTTAAATTTGAACCAAGAACATGAATTTTTAACAAAAAAGATAATTTTGAGATAAACATTTATATTCTCTACGCAATTGTTAAAGTATCAATCAAACTTCATTCATCAATCAATCAAATTTCATTGAAAAGTTAAATTTTCATAAAAACAGTATACTTTTCTAACAAAAAAGTTGATTTTCAACCAAACAGTTTAATTTTCTACAAAATTGTTGAATATTTAACCAAGCCAGATTAATTTAAACCCAAAACATTGCATTTTTAACCAAACAGGATTAACTTTTCAGTAAGAAGATTAATTTTCTACCAAAAATATGAATGTTCAACAAAATACATCAATTTTCAACTGGAAAAGATCGATTTTCAATAAAAGATATTGTTAATTAAAAAAGTCACTTCTTAATAAAAAAAAGCGAATCTTCAACAAAATGATTACATTTTCAACCAACGAGATGAATTTTCAACTAAAATGATGAATCTTAAAAAAAATGAATTTTCAGCAAAACAGTTCAACCCAAAAGATAATTTTTCAAATCTAAAGATTAATTTTCTAATGAAAAAATAGTTAAATATGCAACCAAGGAGGTTAATCTTACAAAAATATAAATGTTTAAGAAATAAGTGTAAATTTCAACCGAACAGTTCAATTTTAAACAAAAAATATGAATTTTTCAACGAGAAGATTAATGATCTGCCAAAAACACGAATTTTGAATAAAATAGATTAAATATCAACAAACTCGTTGAATTTTAAATCCAAAAGAACGAACTATCTATAAAACAGTTGAATTTTCAACACCAAAATATGATTTTTTAACTTTTCTACCAAATTTTTCTACCAATTAATTTTCTACCAAAAATTTAAATTTTCTACCAAAAAGTTAAATTTTCAGCAAAATAGTTTAATATTTAAGTAAATAGTTAAATTGAAACGAAAAATATGAATTTTTAACAAAAAAAGTTAATTTTCAAAAAAATAGTTTAATTTTATACCTAATTGTTGAATCCTCAACTAAGAAGATTAATATTCGACAAAAAAAGGCGAATTTTTAACAAAATACATTAATCTTCAACTAGAAAAGATCAATTTTCAATATAACATATCAATTTCCAACCTAAAAATGTGATTGTTTAACCAAAAAATTAAATTTTTAGGAAAATAGTATACTTTCGAACCAATAAGTTGATTTTGAAACAAATAATAAAATTTTCTATCAAATTGTCGAATCCTCAATAAAACCATATTAATTTTTCAAACCCAAAAAGTTGCATTTTTGTTAACAAAAGATGAATGTTCAACCAAGAAAATTAATTCTTGACTAAAAAAAAAATAATTTTTAACAAAATACATGAATCTTCAACTAGAAAATATCAATTTTCAACAAAAAATGGAATAGCTACATTCTTAGTTAAAAAATTGATTCTCAGCCAAAGAAAAAAAGGAATTTTCAACCCGAAAAGTTAAGTTTTCAACTAAAAAGATGAATTTTCCAGCAAGAAGATTCCAAAAATCACGAAGTTTCAACAGAATGCATTAACTTTCAACAAAATTGTTAAATTTTAAAGCCAAATGGACGAATTACCTACAAAACAGTTGAATTTTCAACCTAAAAATATGTTGCATTTTATACCAAAAAGGATGAATTTTCAACCAAGTACTTGAATTTTTAACAAGAAAAAAATGATTTTTAAACTAAAAATTATACATTTTCAACCAAAAATGGAATAGTTAAGTTTTCAGTTTAAAAACTTAGTTTTCGGTCAAAAATAAAACGAATTGTAAACCAAATAGTTCAATTTTTCAACAAAAATGATGAATCTTCAACCGAAAAAAATCAATTTGTAAGAAAATAGTTCAGCCTTGAACCAACTAGTTGATTTTTCAAAAAAAGTCAAGTCTTAACACAATATGTGGTAGTTATTCTTTCAACAAAAAAAGATTTGAATTTCTAATCAAATACAGTTGAATTTAACCGCAACAGAGATGAATTTTCAACAAAATATTTGAAGGCTCAACCAAAACAGATTAATATTCAACCGAGCAAGATTAATTTTCTACCAAAAAATACGAATTTTCAACCAGAAAAAGATCAACTTTCAGTTCAAGATATTAATTATAAGCCAAAAATAGGATTGTTATATTTTCAGTGAAGGAAATTAATTCTTGACGAAAAAAACGAATACTTAGAAAAATATTTACACTCTTGTAGCTATATAAAAAAAATTTGAGATGCATATTGATCAGGAAATTGAAATGAGAGTAGTATAAAGTTCAAGATTTTTCGGTTGATTGAATTTTTATACATTTTTTTCAAAGTAAAAGATTATTTACAAAAATATTGTAAAATTTTTATTTTGGATTTTTACACTCTAATCTACTACAAAAAATGAATTGTTAAAATTAAAATTAAAATAAAAAATTGTTAATAATGGGCAAAGTCATTGATAAAATTGAAGAAAACAGTACCAGTTCCATTTTTTATGGAATATTCTTTTACAAAATTATTCAAATCATTCCAACTTGGATTTATTCGACGCAAAACTGGGTGACTTATCGACTTATGCAAATTAAGTTATCAAATTAAATTACATTCAAAACTATTATTAAAAAACATCTATAGAATTATACAAAAAACCGGCAGAATTCGGAAGGGCGTTTTCTGCAGTTTTCCTCTCCCCTGGCTAAACATCCAGGCAAATGCTAATACTTCCAATGAAGTCATCCTAAAGAACATCAAATTATATTTTAGCAGCAAGGGTGACCCGCATATAAACCACTGTTAAATGGACTAGCCATACAAGACAATAATAATAATAACTATACTAAAAAGAAATGTATACTTACATCATTACCAGAATAGTTTTCATTTTTTTCCTTCAATGGTCAAGAAATTACGGTACAAATGAGATAGATAGTAAAAAAGTCTGAAATTGAATTAGGCAACATGCGAGGTAGGTAAAAAGTCCCTCCTTGTTAACAATGTTTTCTGGGTAAAAGTGAGATGTATAATTCAGAGATTCGTACCCGGAAAAATTAATTTGCCGATAGGAGTACCGGAATGATTATGCGGTGGATTGCGTTCGGTGAAAGGGGGAGTTTTTTCCCCTCGAATACGCCCTTGTCTCAATACATTCTACTCATTGGGTTCCGACAAAAGTCGTTCTGAACTTCGTAACTCGTAAGTGATGAAATGAATTCTTGTTCGTCGGGATCAATAACTCAGTTGCAACAGGGAATTTGTCTTGAGAGGAAATCGAAGTCTCTTCGGCTGAGTAGCCAATAGCCAATCCGCATGACGAAATGTATGCCTTTCGCCACCCGTATTTCTAGATTCACGATCAGTTAACTCGACTAATTGTCTTTGTCAGTGTGCCCATCCATTCCGCCCGGTGCCCCTGAAACGTTCCCAGGCCGCGACGCGGCGTGCCTTCGGGCTACCGCACCGTCGCAAACAACATTTTTCAAGTACTGCTCTGGTAATTTGCCTACTTGCTAATAAAACGCCAAAGGAAGTCGCATAAAGAGTTGGGAACATACTAATTTTTAATTGGACACCACCTCAATCTGGGAGTAATTATTTTTTTCAATTTCCTTCTTTCAATTGAATATAATTTACACCTTCAAGAGGACAAGTCAGTCCAATTTTTAAAACGGGACTTAGTGGGAAAGTGCGGTGTAAAGCGGGCACATGAAGTTTTCCATTCTTTAACTTGATTTTGTTTTTTCTGGATAAAACAAAGACTGTTCCGCTTTACCCCACATGTCAAATCCTTTCCCAGGCGTGCGAGGTGCCTTCGGGCCATCATCTCATTGCAAATAAGTTTTTCTGTATACTGCTCCTGTAATTTACTTATTTGCTAATAAAACGCCAGAGGAAGTTGCATAAAGAGTTGGGAACATACAAATTTTTAACAGGATACTACCTCAATCTGGAAGTAATTTGTTTTTTCTTTCTTCTTTCAATTGAATATAATTCACTCTTTTAAAAGAACATGATAAGTCCAATTTGTTAACAAAAGCAAGGGTAAATGGTACAGTGTAGGGTAAAGAGGAACACCTGGAATTTTCTGGTTGATGACTTGATATTGCTTTTTCTGGACAAAACAACGGCTGTCTTGCTTTGCCCCACATGTCTCATTCATTCCCAGGCACGCGGCGTGCCTTCGGTCCGCTGTCGCGTCACGTCGTTCAAGTACTCCTTTTATAATTTCCCTACTTGCTAATAAAACATTAAAGGAAGCTGCATAAAAAGTTGAGAAAATACTACCCTTTAATTAGATGCTACTTCACTCTGGGAGATATTGTTATTTTTCTTTGTAATTTCTTTTTACTAAAGCAAGACACCCTGAATTTTTCGTTTCATTACTTGATATTGCTTCCTCTGGATATAACGTGCACTGCGCGCACGTTCCATTTCAATGGAAAAAAATTTGAAATATGGAAATCTGTCCAACCTTTAAAATATTTGTAATCCCTTCAAAAGTTCTACAGTTCCTGAATATCTTTTTAATTGATTCGAATTTCCACCAGAATTGCCTAAAAATCTTTCAGATTGTTTTTCAAAATTTTTATAAATTTTTAATTATTTAAAAAAATGTCCAAAGCTTTCAAACATTCATATATCTTTTTAAATGAGTCAAAATTTTCCTGAAATTGTTAAAAACTCTTTCAAAGTTGAAAAAGTCTTCTAAATCTATTTCGACTATTTTGGAAATCGATAATTTGTTTCAAATTATTTTAAAATATTTAAAAATTTTAAAATGTTTTCAAAATTTCAAAGTTAAATATGCTCATCAAATTAATTCTTCGAATTAAAAATCGTTTTAAATTGTCCTAGATATCCTAAGAACAATTTATTATTTTTTTAAAACATATTAGAATTGTACAACAGGTTTCTAAATTTTTTGTTCAAATATTCTTCTAAAATCATTAAACCAAATTTTAAGTTTTTAAAATGTTTTCATCATTAATCATGCAAAATTGAAAAACCTTGCTTTAAAATCTCATACATTCTTTTACGAGATTTCAGAAAATAATTTTAAATGATTTGAAACTCATTTGAATTTGATCATAAAATTCATTATTTCAAATATTTTATAAATTTTTCGACATTTTTATTATTTGGAAAAATTTTCAAAACTTTTAAACATTCAAATATCTTTTAAAATAAGTCAAATTTAATTATTTAATATTATTTTTAAATCTTTTAAAGTTGAAAAAGTCTTCCAAATCCATTTTGACTATTTTGGAAATCGAGATTTTCTTCAAAATTGTTTAAAAATATTTCAACATTTCAAATTGTTTTTCAAATTTCATCAAAAGTTCTATATTTTTTCAATCATTCAAACTTGTACCAAATTAAAAAAAAATATAATTCAAAATTTTAAAAATTTTTCGAATTAAAAATCGTTTCAAATTTTCCTAGGAATCCTAAGATCAATTTTTTATTTTCTTAAAACATATCAGAATTCTACAACAGGTTTCTAAATTTTTGTTTCAAATTCTTCAAAAATCATTAAACCAAATTTTAAGTTTTTAAAATGTTTCGATCATTAATCATGCAAAATTGAAAAACTTTGCTTTAAAATCTTATACATTCTTTTACGAGATTGCGGAAAATAATTTCAAATGATTTGAAACTCATTTGAATTTCATCATAAAATTCATTATTTCAAAATTTAAAAAAAAATTCGTAATTTTTTCAAGCATCTTAAGAAACAATTTTTAGTATCTTAATAAAAATCAAAATCCTCAAAAAGTCTCAACATTTTATTTCAAAATCTTCAAAAATCTACATTTTGTTCAAAAATATTTGAAATCCTCCGAAATTTTGAATTACGTTAGAGACTTCTTCAAAACTTCTAAACACCTTTTAAAGTTATTCGAATTTTTGGTAACAATTTCAACTCGAATTTTAAAAAGTAACGCAAAATTCAAAAAATTACCTTTAAATCTTACAGTTTTTTTCTTGGCAATTTTTGAAATATTTGGAATTCTCTTTAAATATTCTCTTTAAATTAGTTTCTCTTGATAAAAAATCATTTTAAATTTTCCTTGGAATTATAAGAATTTTTTTATTCTCTGGATACCTTTCAAAATTCTTACAAACTTTTAAATTGATTCTGAATCTTAAAAAATCTACTTTTTTCAAATTTCATTATCTTTTCAAGTTTTATATTACTTTCTAATCTTTTCAAAACTTCTAAATATAACCTTAGCTTACTCGAATTTTTTCTAAAATTATGTAATCAAGCAAAATTGAAAAATTTTGCTTTAAAGTCTTCTACGATTTTTTCTAAATTTTAGAAAATCATTCGAAATGCATTTCGAAACATTCAGAAATAAATGTTATCATGAAATGAAGTTACTTATACAGAAATTTGAATTTACTAAATTGATGGCGCAGAAAATTAGTAATCTTTATCAATAGATAAAAATAGATATAATCTGGTTTAATATGGTCAAGGGGTTATGAATAGAATTTTTTTCCATTTTCAAACCATGTATAGTCAAAAAGTTAGGAACAAAATTGTTTACTTTATTGTTAAAGAATCATTTACAAATATAATATAATATTTTTGAAATAAATTTTTTAATTAATGTTCTTAACTGGAAAATTGTGTTTTATAAAAATCCACAACATTCACAATTTTTAGTGGTAAACATAACTTACAATTAGTGTAATACGGTCAAAATATTAAGAACGAAATTTACTCTAATTTTTTTTAAGTTTCTCAAATAGGTGTTATAATAATCGTCTGAAACCTATTAACTATAATTTTATAAAAGCGGGCGGAAAAGCTCACAAATTATTTCCTCCACTTACTTAATCATACTCACGATTAACAGATTAATTGGTAAAAGATGCTTTTATAATACATATCAAATTAAATTGTTTTATACTTATCTCAGTACCATAAAAATCTGAACATTTTTAAATTGAAATATCCAAAATTGTTTAATTTTACAATTTGTAAGAAAAGCTTATAAAATGAAGAATTCTACGACGAATTTCCAAAGGAAACCGGAAACGTAAGAATTGGTGCGATTATAAATAACGGAAGTTATATACATCTCCCTAGTTTGAACTGCACACATTTTCAACTAATTGAACTTTAAAATGTATAATCTAATGCCCAGAAGGAGTAATTCAAATAATTATTCATGAAATTTGAAATGCATTATTCTTATCTTGATTGGTCATACACAACGAACAACTTATAATCAAATATTAATTAGCATTTATTATTGCTTGCTCGGTTAAATAGAAGAGAGCATCTACTTCTATAATTTATGTTATACTTTTAAATTCTAGCCTATTATTATTTCATTGAACGACAAGCCACTCTAATTCGGTGCATCGCTCATATAATTTTGAACAACCGAAATTCTCGAGATAATTAGTCAAGCATATTTCGATGCAATTATACAAACCACTGATCATTATTACCAACATATTTTAGTTAACGTGGTATCCTTTATCTATAGGACAGTTGCGGACCGATTATATATTGTATAGGATCAACTAAACTAACAATAAACCAAAATGACCAACGTAACGAAATTATTATATATAATATGAAATATATATATAATTATATCAGAGCACTTGGAGAAAAATAAATTTTTGCAATAATAAAAAATTCGTGTCATCAATATAAAAATATTATCATTGTAGAAAATGTCCAGTATTGTTGGATTATTGCATTATTGATTTGATTTATTTGATTTATATTCGGTTTGGACTCCAATTTTCAGAAAAAACAACAAAAAAACGAAAAAGAATAGAACTAAGAAAAGTATTTGAATCCATTTAAATTAGATTCCAACTTTTTGTTGCTTTCAACTACAACTAGGAAAAATAATTAAATTAATTTTTATATTAAAACATATTTTTAAGATTGCAATGCATTTTTAAGAAATTTCTATAATTTTTAAAAAAATGTAGAAAACATTAAAGATTTCAAGATGTTATACGGATTTCTTGGGATTTTGACTTTTTCAATGCATTTTTTATGAAATTCCTAACACTGGGGGAGGAGGATATGTGATATTAAGGATTTCAAAATATTATAGGGATTTCAAAAAATGTCTAGGAGTTTCAGAGGGATTTTCGAAAATTTGAAGGATTTTGACGATTTCAATAATTTTGTTTTTAATTTTCTAACATTTTTTCGGAATTTTAGAGGAAATGAAGGATTTCAAAATATTATACGGCATTTCAAAAGATTTCTAGGGATTTCACACAATTCAAGAGATTTTTAAATTTGCAAAGAATTTTAAAGATATTATATGGGATTTCATGGATTTCTGAGGATTCAAATAGATTCAAGAAATTTTGACATATTGTCGAAGGATTAAAAAGAACGAAGTGTCTCGTCGTCCAAAAATTCGGGATGACTAGCCCGTTTTCAACATTTGGCTAGTCGTCCCG
>CAKNXH010000213.1:404409-438309 GCA_932178445.1 Andricus quercusramuli | reverse complement strand
AAATAGGCTAGTCGTCCCGAAATTCGGGACGACTAGACGCAGCCTAAAAAGAATATTCCGAGGAATTTATCATTCTATAGAATTATAAAAAATTTCAAGGAATTTTTCAGGGATTTTAAAGGATTTTGACGATTTCAAACATTTTTTTTAAATTTTCTAAAATTGTTGAGGAATTTGGGAGGATATTGAAGATTTCAAGATATTATATAGGATTTCAAAAAAATTTTAGGGAATTCAAGGGATTTAAAAGATTTTAACATTTTCAAAGAATTTAAAAGTATATAGTGTCATTGATTTTTTTATAAATATTCTAACTTTTTTTTTAGAAATTTTAAAGGATATTAAGGATTTTAAATACAGGATTTCAAGGATTTCTAGAGATTTCACAAGATGTAAGAGATTTTGACATTAACAAAGGATTTTAAAGAATATAGTGTGTTTTTGAAAATTCCAAGGAATTTAGTGAGATTTCAAAAAACTTTGCAAGGATTATAGAAGCTTTCAAAGGATTTTTGAGGAATTTTAAAGTATTTTGAGGATGAAAATGATTTTTTTTTTATTTCGAACATTTTTTTAGGAATTTCAGAGAATATTAAAGATTTCAAGTTGTTATAAGGGATTTCAAAACATTTCCGTGGATTTCACAAGATTTAAAACATTTTGACATTTTCAAAGGATTTTAAAGAGTATCATGTATTTACGAAAATTCTGAGAAATTTAGTGAGATTTTAAATCTTAAAATCTTTGAAGCTTTCAAGGGATTTTTGTGAAATTTAAAGGATTTGGTCGATTTCAATGAATTAAACAAAAAATTTGTAACATTTTTTTAGGAATTTTGGAGGATATAAAAGATTTCAAGTTGTTATAAGGGATTTCAAAACGTTTCTAGGGATTTCACAGGAGATAATAGATTTGAAAATTGTCAACGGATTTTAAAGAATATACTGTATTTTAGAAAATTTCAAAAAATTTAGTATTTTTTAGAATTATGAAAAATTTCACGAAATTTTTGAAGGATATAAAGGATTTGGACGATTTCAACGAATTCTTGAAAGTATTATAACATTTGTTAAGAAATTTTAGATATTCAAGATTTCAAGATGTTATACACATGTCTAAAGGTTTCTTGGGAATAAAAAAAATTCTAACATTTTTAAAGATGTTTAGAGGATATTGATTTAAAAAAAATGGGAGTTAAATCACTGTTTCAGACAAAGAAAAGCCGTTACTAAACATCTGCCTCTGCGATCGTAAAATCTAACCATTTATGGCTATTTAATGAGGTTTTTCTTGTGATAATGATCTGGAAATTGGAAAAGGACTTGGATAAGTGGGTAGGGACTTTTAGATTTTTCAGGGAGATAGATTAGAGTGGCAAATTCGGTTTTAATGGAAGTCCCATTTCGAGAATTCTCAAAGTCTTTAATTTCCTATACACAGGGTGCTTAGCGACCCGGGATATCCGGAAATATCCAGGGATTTTCCGGGAATTTTGTGCACCTTGCAAAACTTGGTAAAATGTCGGGAATTCGTGAGTAGATCCGATAAATTTGATTGCCTCAAAGGCTTTAACTCTTTCAAATTTTCCAACATTTTTAAAAATGTTTTGCAATTTTTTATTATTTTTATATCTTTACAAAACTTTTAAGCTTTCAAAATCTTTTTGGTTGAAAAATCAACTATCACATTTTTCGTTGGTAAATAATATTTTTTGTTAAAAATGTACTCAGTTGGGTAAAAGTTTAACTACTTTGTTGAGAAATCATAAACTTAAATAGAAATTTGTATTTTTCTACCTGAAATTATTATTAATAAATTATACGATTTAGTGGTAAAAACATGTGAGGAGTTGAACGTCGTCGATTTATTACCAGCCAATCAGGATCTGGGACATCTTTGAAATTTACCAACGTGCAGGCAATAAATTGATCTACTAATGCCAGCATAAAAGTCAACCTCAGAAAAATTTATTGTGCTGTTTTTCTCAAGCTCAAATCTGCTATTTTTTTCTCGATAAGTTTTTCTATTTATAAATACGGTTTTTCGGAAACCATTTTTGATTTATTTTTAAAAATAAATTTCCGATTGTAGTATGGTCCTGAATTTTTGGTTTGAGCATCTTGAATTTTAAAGTTTTAAAATTGAAGCTTGAAATTTGTCAATTCAAATGCTCGTTTCAACATTATTCAATCGAACACTTTGGAATTAAATACCATTGAAACGCAAAATTTCAAATCTAGGACTCTTAATTAAAAAATGAATCAATACCTTTTTAAATGTTGAAAATTATATAATTTTGAAGAAAATTTAAGTTAGAAACATTAAAAATTGAACATTTTCAAATTGATTCTTTAAAATGTAACAGTTTTTAAATTATGAGTTAAATATATTCAAATTTTGAGTCGCTTAAAATCAATAATTGTTCAATTGCTATTTATACATTAAAAATTGAAAATTTCACATTCAAATTAAAAATTCAACAAAATGAAGTAATTAAAACTCTAACCTTTAACGTTTAAATTCAGCACACGGACATTTTAAGATAAAAATGCTCATTTGAATGAATAAATAATCCAATATAATTATATAATAACGAAATAAATTTTTCTTCTGAAAATTTGTAAAATTCCCGATTAAAAAGTAAATTCACTGTCATTTCCCGCGTTTACCTGGTCTCAAAAATTATTTTTAATATCTTGGTCCAGCAACTGTCATGTTTCAAAATTAATTATTTCCAGAGTAAACCATTTTTAATAAAAAATGGCGACAACATGAATTTTCACAATAAATTGTTTTCATGATTTTGTGAACATTGAAGTATTTATTCTGAAAAAATTTGTAATTAGAAGTTTTTTTCCAATTCTGATTTTTATTCATGTTCGTAATTTTTATACTATCTTTGGTCAACGCACATAAGGTGAAAGTTTTTCTAATTAATTTTTCAAAATATTTTAATACTTGTTCTATGTTTCGTTTTAAGTGGCCATTAATTTGAAAAGTGAATATTTTATATCATAGATTTTTTTCACAAAAGTTCAAGAATCAACTTTAATGAAAAATTGGGTTTTGCGAGTTTTTGGGGCTAATGATGATTTTTTTGGCATTTTTTGAATATAAATGTATTTATCAATTTTGTCTTAGAATAAAGTTAGAAATTCGCGGGTTTCCCAAATTTTCAAACTTATTTCCAACTTTTTAGTTAGAGCGATTGCATTTAAATTGCATTCAAAATAAATAATTGTTTAAACAATTTATTTTTTTTATAACAATAATCTTTTAGAATAATGCTAGAAAGATGCAGTTTTTTTTAATTTTCCACTTCTTGTCCATTTTGAGGAAGAGTGAGATAATAATTTATTCAAGTCAACAAAAGTAATAGTTGAAACAATTTATTATTATTTTTAATAATATTTTCTTTGAATAATGTTGGAATGTTTCGGTTTTTTCTGAAATTGTCAACTTTTCGTCCACTTCTCACTTGTGAGGCAATAATAAATGTAATTTCGAAAACATAATTGTTTAAATAATTTATAATTCTTTATAACTAACTTCTCTTAGACTTAGTCTTAAATGAACGCTAGAAAGTTGCGTTATTTTTTTTTTTAAGTTTTAACTTGGCTTTCTAGTCATGAACAAATGATAAATAAACATTAGAGAGAATAATTTTTTTAACGATCTCTTTCTTTTTTGTGAATATATTTTGCTGAACTAAAATAGACATTTGAAATAAACTTCAAATTTTCTATATGAATCATATTGAGTGTATGCCTTTTTGTTTAAATTAATATTAATATTCTTTTTTTTCTAACTAAACAGTCAAAGAAAAGCTGGGAGTATAAGAAAACTCTGCAACTTTTTAGCATTATTCTAAGAAAAGATAGTGATAAATAATATTACATTTTTCAAACAATTATGTTTGTTAAATTTCGTTAATTGTAACCTATAGCTGTAAGAAAAAAGTTCACAAAAAGTGGACAAAAAGTTGATTTTCTCAGAAAACCCGTAACTTACTAGCATTATTACAAATATATTATCAAAAATAATAATAAATTATTTAAGCAATTGTCTTTGTTAACTTTTATTAAGAATTGCCTCACTCTAACTGAAAAGTTGAAAAAAATTTGAAAAGTTCGGAAAACCCGCGACTTTCTAACTGTATTCTAAGAGAAAATTGCTATAAATAGTCAAATAAATTACTGTAAAAAAATAGTCACATCTCACCATCAGTAGAAAGTAGTATTTCATGTATAAGAAACAATTCATATTTAAAAAAAAGAGCAAAAAAATCTTATGGGTTTTTTTGGGACTCCATAAAACAGAGTTACGGGAGTAATATTCAAAAAGTAATTTTTGATTTGTATTCCATGGCTAATTGTGAAGAGAAACATTGAGTTTCATCTCGATTCACTTAATATTGATAATTCTGAAGAAAAAGTACAAAAACCTCTTTTCTTATGGGAAATACGTATTACACAGAAAAAAAAAAGTCTTAAAGTTGGGTTGGTCTTGTTTTTATTTTTGCCTTAAATTAAGCCCAATACTAAAATGAGAGCATGAATATCGTTTTAAAAGAAGGCCTTATCGGCTTAGAATTAAAATTAATCCATTGATATGGCTTCTTTGCAAATATTCATCTTGAAACAAGCCCCACTAGACTTATTAAGACAGCAAGATCTTCGCAGTTAAAAAGAAGACGATATTGAGGCTACCGTTTAGCCCTCTAGAAGCGAGATTCAAAAATCTAACGTCTTCTCGCAGTTGTGACAGGAGCAGGAAAATAGACGCCACGCCAAGCATGCGAAATGCGTCAATTATAAGTTTTTATTAAGTGAAATTATATCTTATTTAACCTGCTCTATTTATTAAACCTAATTTAACATATTCTCAACCATATTCGAGGTTAGTACATCTCATCATATACTCTTGTTAATGTTATTCACCGCACAGTCATATAGTCTGGGTTCTCGTCTCGACACCTATAATCTATACAACTCTTCACATTATGATTGGATCGCAATTAGGTTATTTCACAGCAAATGAAACAAGAGTTCCGTATGTTTCAGTATTAAATGTAAATTTTTTTATAGTCTCATGATAAGAAACAAAATTATATATATTTATTATTGCTTTAGTCCTTCTATATTTTAGTCTGCGATAACGCTTTCGTCAAGCCCACGTTTTGGCTTACGGCTAGTTTTAGACAGTATAGCAGTTACATTCAAGCCCACATTCTGGCTTGCGACTACTTTTCAGCCCATGCAACGTCTCAACTTTAGTTTCTGAATCGCTTTCTTTTAAAGCCTTAATCCTATTCTAGTTTTTAGCAAATGCTGTCTTCTTTTTGTTACACCTTAAAACAAGCCCATATTTGGTATTGTATTAAGACTTTTTTTTTCTGTGTAAACTTCACGGGGTTTGCGGAAGCTCTGAATTCTGAATATTATTCTTGAAAGAAAAAAAATCGCTATTTTTTTGTAGATTCTAAGAAATTTGGGTACGATATGCATGCAAATTCGCGAAAAAATGTGGACTTTGTAAAAAGTTTGTAAACTTTTCTAGTACTTTTTAGTATTTTTTTTAAAACTAATAATGACGTACAAAATTGACACAAATATATCAAGAGAAAAAACCAAGAAGAAACGTTAATTTCGATCCGGAAAATCCGGAAAATTCGGGAATTTGCCGGGAATTTAAAAATGATATTTGGTTAGTCACCCTTTATACATAAAATGAAGATGTAATGAATGATGAGACACATCTAAATTGAACAATTTGTCAACTTTTTCATTTTGAAGGATTAGGTATTTACGTTTGAAGAGAAGAATATTTTAAGACTAGAATTCGTAATTGATAACGGGCAGATTTGTAAAATTAAAGGGGGGACAGTTTCGGGGTTGGAATGAACCGCAGACCCATGCATTTAAGTCACAGCTGGTGCCAACCTTGACGAAACAAAATCTGTCAGTCATTCAACTGGGGTTGGGACTTGGGATGCAAGTTAAGCTAAATCTAAAATATACAAATAGAAAAGAGAAAAGTGAAAGATAAAAATAAATATTGTACATCAAAGATGACACCTAATTCGAAAACCATTAAAATGCTATTATTACAGACTTCAAACTCTTTTCCCCATTCACCTTTCCCCCTTTTCTCGTTTTCGCTTAAATGCGAACTGAATTAGAAGAACCCAAAATAAGAAAATCCAACTATTTTCGGTAGAAAGTTCACTTCTTTTTTTATGTTCTATTTTTATATTTTGGGTATAGAATTCATCTCTTTTGGTTAAAAATTCTACCGTTTGGGTGGCATTCAACTATTTAGTTAAAAATTCACCCATTTTGAAAATATGTAATATTTTTACTCAAAAAGTTATAGAAATTGGAAGCGGATTTAATTGAATTTAATAATTTTTTATGTGCAGGTAAAATTAAGGGCAATATTGGACTAATTTTATTTTACTCGAATTTGGATAAGATTTGAAATTCTTCCTGAAAGCACATTTTTTTATTTTTAACTAAAATCAAGACTAATTCTTAAATGTAAGGAATAGTTTCGAAGATGTATCACAATGAGAATAAGGGATGGGCAGCGAGGATGCTCGTATAACGCTATAACGTGGCCAATTTAAACAAAAAAGAAAACACATGTTCGTTTCCAAATCGGTCAGTTTAGATTTAGAAAGGTCTAACCTCGGGTCTAACAATGCACTCGAAACTCTCTCAATTTTTTCTACTACGTTTGACAAATGTCGAAAATTTTAAGAATTTTCGATTATTGCATTGCCGATCAACATCAAGATGAGCAATTTCTCAAAATTTCATTGATTGATTTGATCTAAATTAGGTTTGAAATTCAATTTCCGGTACAAAACCAAGAAGAATAGAATTAGGAAAAATATTTCAATCCTTTTAATTGCATCCCTGAAATGGACAATGGTATAATAATAATAATAATAATAATAATAATAATAATAATAATAATAATAATATAGAATTAAATATACAGAAATAACTTTTTAAGCACATATTAAATTTTCAATGCCAAATTTATATTATATCTATAGTTCAATGTAAATAGAACATTTGTTCAAATCAAAGTATAATATCACAAGGTTTGTAGTTTGCATCAAACAATAATCCTCTAATTTTGAAAAAGATTACAGTTACGGATTATTATAATCATTTTCGCAGTCTAACCAACAACAAATTTTAATATCAAAAATAAAGTTCTTGAAGTTAAAACTAAACTAAAAGCTAAAAACCGTTGCGAAGGACAATATGGATGTATTCACTATGGGCATATTTATTTATGCTCATTTTATAAGGATTTTGCTTCCTCATAGGTATCAAATGAATTTGCTTCCTCATATAGGGAAGTTTTTCCACAAAAAAAGAAAAAATAGCTGTTAATTCGATCTCAAGTGTTTCCACTTTATTTCATTTTGTTTGTATTTATATTAACACGGTGCTCATTTCACGAGACAAACTGAAGTTTTCATTTTGATTAATTGAAAAATAAAAATTTACAAAAAATACAAAATAATGAAAATAATTTTTTAAATACATTGACAAATCAGAGGACAAATCAGACGAATCAAATTTTGTATTTGAAATGGTAATTTTTCGAACTGGAAAAAGGAAGGGGGAAGTTCTGTCGCACCCTATCCCTTTCCCAGCTTGACATTTTTTTTTACAAAAATCGTCAGAATTATTTTAGTTGAGATTTTATTTGAAAATTTATGATCAAAATGTCTTTTCTATTAATGCACCAACTTTGAATTATGACGATGAAAAAAGTTTTTCTGTTTAAAACAGATGTTTCAAATACGAGTATTATAAATGAGCATACCTTTCTCACTCTTCAATAAAGTGTATTGAATATTTTTAGAAAGCCTTTGGTCAGTTTCAAGATATTAGTGGTGAAAATAAGTAATCCAAATTTCATTAATTTATCTGCAACCGTTTTCAAGTTATACCATGTTCACAAGAAAGTGTGACATCCGGTGACATCTACAAACACACGCACACAAACATCCGGACAAGTTCTTGAAACATTGTATTTGACAATTGTGAATTGAGGAAAGTTTAATCAAATGAATTAAAAAATTTTCAAAATCGAAATAGAAAATCATTAGAGATCCCACCAAAATGTCAATCACTGTGTTCTGTTACAATGACCAACTTTTTGTAGAAACAATTTAACTTTTCATAGAAACAATTTAACTTTTTTTTGAACTTTCTAAGTAGGTATTGATCAATCAAGAATGGTCATCAAGAGTTCGTCATTAGATCAATCCACGCGTCTTAAAGACGCGAACAATTACATCAAATGTAGTTCTGTTAATCTATGTTATATTCCCAATATAAAAAAGTCCTCTTATAAACATGAAAAATAATTTTGTTACAAATTTTAAAAACTATATTTTTAGTTCATTAGGTCATGTAAGGTTCCTAATTTGGGCAATCGGTGCGTCTCGAAGACGCGAACGAACATGTCAGATACAGTAGTGCTGTAGAATTCCTAATATTAACACAGTTTTTCTTGTATAAACAAAATACACCAATTTTTTTAAAACTTCATTAATTCATATTGGTGGGTCATAAAAGGTTCAACAATAGGTCACTCAATACATCTCAAGGTCGTGAACAAATACGTTACATATAGTATTGTCATATTTTGAATATCCAAAAAATTGTATATAAACAGAAAAAACTGCCTTTTTGAAACTTCATAGATCGGTACCGGCAGGTCATAAAAGTTTCATCAATAGGTTGATTGATGCGTTTCAAAGACGCAAACAAATAGGCTAGATATCGTATTATTGTATTTTGAATATGCAAAAAGTTTTTCTCACACTCAAAAAAAAAAACAATTTCTTGAACCAAACAAACCTTTTTGTTGGGTATACATAAAAATTGGATTAGATTAACAAATTTTTTTGTTCATCCAACAAAATATTTTATTGACCTAACCAATTGTTTTGGTTGAATCAGCCAAATAGTCATACCAAAAGATTTTATTAAAACCGCCAAAAAATTGAGTTGGGTCAACCAAATATCTTTTTGTCCATATATAATAACCAGATTCTATGGTTGAACCAGCCATAGATCTACCAAAAGGTAGATTTTTTTAAAATCTCTGAACGCAAAAAAACTACTTCTAATTTTTTAGATCATTACAAACTTGTCTGTATATGAGGAAGCAATTATTATAAATTGCGGAAGTTATGTATATTTTACACTGAGACTAAAAAAATGTTCAACTAATTTGACTTCAAAATAATAAATATAAGCAGAAACAGTAATTCAAATAATTATCTATTGAATTTAATGTATATTATCCATTTCCTAATTAATCTTACGCAATACATAACTTACAATCAAATTACAATTAGCATTTATTCTTTCTTGGTTGGTTAAATAGTAAAAAATATCTCCTTATTGTCTCATTTATTTTATAATTCTAAATTCTAACCTATTATTATTTCAGTAAATACCAAGCCACTCTAATTCGGTGCATTGCTCATATAATTTTGACTAACTGGAATTCTCGAGGTAATTAATGAGGTAGTAAACCGTTATTTTTTCGGAAACCAAATAATTTAATACATTTATTTTTATATAAAACTTTCCAAAAAATTTATAAAATATATATAATTGTTGAGGAAAATTACATTGTGGAATACCTGAATACTAGTGAATACTATATTTTTAAAATCCGAAAAAATCGATAATCTTTATTTTTAAATGTACGCGTTCAATACGAATACAAATTTAAATAAATAAAAAATTAATTTTCATTTTTAAACTTTTTTTAAATAAATAATATGACACAAACTAACAGCCAGTTTTTAACTAACACGATTAATGTATAGATAGGCCATTTTTAGAAAAGTGTGAGTTAATTGAACACTTACAATTAAAATTTTGAACAGATCATAGTAATTCGGCTATAACAATAAAAAATACATTTTTTGTTTATCAAAATGTATTGTCTCGCAAAGATTGAAAAACGTATGAATTTGTTCTACAATAATCCTTTTTTAAAGGTGACAATTCCTTATTGCCTCTTGAAAATTAATTTTTTTTATTGAAAATGTAACATTACCATTTTTGTTTGAAAATTAAGCTTTTTCAGTTGAAAATTCGCCACTTTTGCTAGAAAGCTAATCTGCTTGGTTGAAATTTTGGTTGAAGATTTATTATTTTAGTTAAAAATCCATCTCGTTGTTTAAAAATAAAATGTTTTGTGTAATATTTACCTTTTCGGTGATAAATTAATATTTACGGGTTGAAAATTTAACTGTTTCGTAGAGAAATCGTCTTTTTAGTTGGAAAAATAATTTTTAATTAATACTGGTTGATGCAGCTTTTTTTTTATTAAAGATAGATTTTAAATTAAAATTTAAATAACTTTGAAGGACTTACGTTATAACATAGAACTCTAGAATATCACAATTACACCCAATTCTACAAATGTATATGTGCTTTATGCGTCTGACACATGAATTTTCTCTGAAATATGAAACTACTCTCTAAACCAAGAAATTACGACGGTTTTTGTGGTTGAAAATTGAACTAATTTGTTAAAAATTAATTTTTTTGTTTAAAATTAATTTTAATGCTCTTTTTCAATTGAAAATTATTCTTTTTTTGGTAGAAAACTAATCTTTTTGGTTCAAATTTCCTCCTTTTTTTCAATCTTAAAAATGCAACTGTTTGGTTGAAAATTCATATTTATGGCTTGAAATTCCAACATTTTGGATGAACTTTTTTTCGTTTTACTTGATAAAATATTCATCTATTTTGTATGTAGTCATATTTTTCTGTAGGAAATTGATGTTCTTGATTGAAAATTTAACTTTTTGGTTCAAAATCCAACTCTTTGGTTGAATTTTGAAATTTTTTTTCGAAAGTTAATTTTTTTGTTTTGAAGATTAATAATTTTAGTTGAAAATTCATCACTTTGGTTGAAAAATTAACTATGTGGTTGAAAATTCGTCTGTTTGATAAAAAAGTAATATTTGTAGGTGGGTAATTTAACTGTTTTGTAGAAAATTCCTTTTTTTTTTTGGTGGCAAAGGCATCATTTTAGTTAAAAACTAATTTCTTCGGTTGAAAATTTCAATATTTTGTAAAAAAAACAATGTTGTTAAGTTTTTTTGATGAAAATGTATTACTAAAAGTTCAACTTTTACATTTTTTGTTGAAAATCTATCTTTATTTTTTTGAAATTCAACTATTTATTCTAAAATGTATGTATTTTTTTGAACTTACGTCTCTTTTTGGAGAAATTTAATCTTCTTGGTTGAAAATTCATCTTTGTAGGTTAAAAACATAACTATTTGTTTAAAAGTTCAACTATTTTATTAAAAATACACTTTATGCTTTATAGTTCAATTATGTGGTTGTCAACAGTTTTCTAAAAAATCGACTTTTTAGCTGGAAAATTAAAGAATTTAGTAAAATATTAAACTTTTTTGTGGAAAATTGAATTATTTTGCTGAAAATTCAAGTATTTTGTTAAAAGTCATGTTGTTTAATACAAAATGGAATGGTACTATTTTTTTGAAAATGTAACTATTTTGTTAAAATTTGGTGGAAAAGTAATCTTTTTTCATTGAAATAAATAAATTAATTTTGAAATTTAATTTGATTTTCATTTATTTTATTTATAAGAGATTCTATGTTAAAAATGTTTCAAAATATTAATATTCTGGGAAAATGGAAAGTTTGTGAGGGAAAATCAGGAAAAAGTCAGGGATATGTTAAAATTAAATTTTTCGGCTACCCTATTATAAGAATAATTTCCAATTAATATTGTTTAATGCATCTATTTTTTATTGTAAATGAATTTTTAATTAAAATTTAAATAATGTTGACGCTCTTGCGTGAAGACATCAAAGTGGCACAGAAATCGGAATAGTAATTGGCATTAGGGTCTAAAATTTTTATGTTCCGTCTTGTTTTTATTTTTTTTAAATTGATTTCCCGAACTAACTCACTGGACTCATAATTATTTCTCTGCCTACTTGGAAAATGTAATAATCCGAATAGATTGGTTCAGAATCAACGATAAATTTTTATACTCCCTGGAATACGTCCATCAAAACTTGCGTTACAAATTTAAGTGCTTAATGCGCCTGACACATAAATTGTCTCTGAAATTTGAAACTATTCTCTAAACCGAGAAATTACGAGGGTTCTTCTGGATCTAGACTCGAGAAAAATTTTCAGAGAATTGTGGGTGCACAGATTTCTCGCCGTATTACCATATGGTCCATAACAGCTGGCACATTAGGAATTTTGGATTGCAGCCAGCACAATTTCCCTTTAGTTCGTATTATGTAGGTAGGATGATGACTTATTATTATATTCCTGGTTGTCATAAAAGCTTGATCTTTAATTCCGTGTCATCGTTTGATATTTCATTTGATTTGGCACTCGATTCCAGATTTGCATGTAAAGGGGTCTCGAACATGTTCAATAGTAGTATGGCACTGTGTGCGCTGAGCTTGGCACCATATGACATTGATTAACGTTACAGCAGCTCCGGGAAATCTGCCCGTGAGTCATCGGCAGGCTGTTTAATCTTTCGGAACAATTGATTCTGATTAAAAACACCTAAATTATATTGTCCCCATTTCAAGAAGCATCCAAGAGAACAGCTGATCTAAGGCTCCTTGGAATTTATGAGGTTTATGACACCCTGACATTACGAGCTTTGTTCTCTTTTGTTTCATTCCTTTTTCAGTGTCAGATTCAATCTAAGAAACATTCGTTTTGAGTTTGCAGTAAATCACAATTTATCAAAACTTGCAAAAAATAATAATCGGGATAAAAATGACAAACTGTCCAAAAGGGTGGATCGAAAAAACGAAATTTTGGACATCGGAAACGGAACTATGTGCATTTTCAACCAAAACAGATTATTAAGTCAATAAAGAATAAAATGGCATTCAAAATGTCGAATTTTTAAGCCAAAAAGATGATTTTTTAACCAAGAAGATTAATTTTCTATCAAAAAGACGAATTTTTAAGAAAATTCATAAAATTGTAACCGAATAGTTAAATTTTCATCTATGAAGATTAATTTTCCAATTAAAAAGACAAGTTTTTAGCTAAATCCATAAACCAATTAGATATTTGAAGCTTCAACTAAGAATTATTGATTTTTAATCAACAATGTAATAGTTAAATTAATTTTTATTACGCGGAAACTTAACTTTTAACATGTTAGTTAGTTTTAGAGCAAAGCTCTTCATTTTTTGACCGGAAAAGATGGATTTTTAACTAAAAATGTCATAGTTAATATTTCAACTAAAAAATATTTTTATTTCAATCGAAAACAGTTCCATACATTTTCCGCCAGATAGTTGAAGTTTCAAATAGGAAAGATCAATTTCTAATCGAAATTCTAATCAAAAATGCAATAGTTAAAATTTTATTACTGAAAATTAAGTTTAAAAAAAAACGAGTTTTCAACCAAACATTTGGATTTTTCAGCTAAAAACATTAATTTTTAACAAACAACAAACTAATTTTTTACAGATTAGTTGAATTTTCAATCTAAAAAGGCGAATTTTCGATTAAAAATGTAATTTTTTATATCTCTACTAAAAACTATTTTTATTTTAAATCAAAAACAGTTGAATTTAACCCAAAAAGGCATACAAATTTAAATCCTCAATTTAAATATATAAGTTTTCAACCAAATTGTTGCATTTTTAACCAAAAAAATTGAGTTTCTGTAACAATAAAAAAAGAATTTTAAGCAAAATACGTAAATTATCAACGAAACAGTTAAATTTTCAACCGAGAAGATTAATTTTCTATCAAAAGGTCGATTTTTTAACAAACTACATAAATTTCTAACAGAATAGTGGAAGTTTCAACTAAAAAAGATAAATTTTTTATCAAAAATGGAATGGTTGAATTTCTAGTTGAAAAAATTAATTTTCAACCCAAAAGATGAGTTTTTAACGAAAAATGTAATAGTTTATATTTCAACCAAAAAATAATAATATTTTAAACTTAAAACAGTTGATTTGAATAAAAAGGACAAATTTCAACAAACCACTTTAATCCCCAACTAAAAAAATGGATTTTAACAAAGTAATTCATCTTTCGACTAAATATTTTAATTTTCTAAAAATTTTTTAATCTTTTGTTCTTCAGCGATTCACATACATATGTGAAAATATCTTACGTAAGAAATAATTGCGAACACGTCCCCCCCTCCCCGGCCCCTTCTTTCCCAAATAGGTTTTATGCTGGTTAATTAACTTTTGTGGCTAGGAGAATTTTTTTCTTACAATCGAATTTTCTACTTTTCCTCGCAAACAATGACAGATACGAAAATATGTGAAGGTAAAAGTTTGCACGTATAAAAACGTTCTATTGAAAATGCTTCTTTTTCTTCTGCGATATCTTCTATCGTTTACGAGAAAATTTAAAAATTACATTTTTAGGGGGAAAAAATTCTCTCGGCCTCCAAAATTGTTTAGCCCGTATGATGCTGACAAGAAGATGCCTTTCTATCAGCAGAAATGGTAAAGAAATATGCGAAAAAATAAAAATTAAGGTGCATTTTTCCGGAAAATATTTTATATTTTTTTTTCTACAAATTTTGAAGGCATGAACAAAATATATTTTATGGAAAACCGCACCTTTCTTACTCTTTCAAATATTTTTGAAAAGTTTCTGCTAATAGAAGAAAGGCATCCTATCAGCTTTATGCGGGCTAAACTATTTGTGAGACCGGGAGAATTTTTTTTCCTAAGAATGTCATTTTTGATCTTTTCTCGTACACGTTGAAAGATGTCGCAAAACACTAGAAGCCATTTTTAGTCATGCAAGCTTTTATCTGAACATTTTTTTGTATCTGTCATTGTTTGCTAGAAAAAGTAAGACATTTGATTGGAAGAAAAAAGAATTCTCCTGGCCACAAAAGTTATTCAGCCAGCATAAAACTCAAAAGGTATTTTCCTTATCAAAGTGCAAATTCAAGACAAAAATTAGAAAAAATATAAATATGGGTTTTTTTTGAGAAAATATCTCAGTTAGGTCAAAAGTTATGAAGAATAAAAAAAATCGTGCTTCTTGAAACACAAAGCACAACATTTGAATACGCATATAAGTACTAAGAAATTTTTGTTTGAAAATCGGATTCGGTTTATAATGATAATTTTAGATTTATAGAACACAGAAACGTAATATCTTCTTTTGCAAAGTTAATGCATATGTTCAAAAAAGTGTAAAATTATGGAAACGAAAATAACTTTTTCATCCGTGGTGGATTATACACCTTATATATAAAACAGGACGAAAGCCATTTCCTGTGGTTTCTTGTCAACGAAGACGTGAGCGTTAATTAAGAAGCTTGCTTTACTTTAGTATAAAAGCATTTATGAATCTGGGATTAAACGTAGGATAGAAACAGGTCATGCCATACACACACATTTCCACAACGATGAACTTTACCACATTCATAATTCCTTTTTGCCTCTTCAACAACATAACAGGCGAAAGATGTCTTCCATATGTTTTAGAAGAAGACTTCCTTACAATTTGAAGCATCAGTTCCGTGTACCAATTATTTTAAAGAAGAAACACATTTTCAAAACACTTCTATAGACTTATGCAAAATCTTATAAATCATTAATGAATTATGGGGCCGTTCATAAATTATAAGTAAAGTTTTTTCTGAATTTTTGAACCACTTTCCATCCACATTCAATCGTAAGTAGTTGCATTTTCGACAAAAAAAAAACAGATTCATTTTTAACCGAACAGTTTCATTTCTAGCACAAAAAAAATATTGAATTTCTACCAAAAAAGGTGGATTTTTAATGAGAAAAGACGAATCTTCAAACAAGTAAGATTTTTCCGTTTATAAATATAAAGTTTCATCCAAAATGTTGTAATTTTTAGTTGAAAAGAAAAACTTTTTACAAAAACTGGATATTTAAAAAAAGGGTTTACTTTCAACCAAAATGATGAATTATCATCTAGCAAGAATAATTTTCTACTAAGAAAGATGAATTCTCAACAAAATACATACATTTTTAACTAAAAAGTTGAATTTTCAATCAAGAAGATAAACTTTCTACCAACAATTTTTTTTAAAACTCAGTTTTAAATAAAAAAACTAATTTTCTACACAAATATTCATTTTTCTACCAATCAGTTGAATTATCTACCAAGCCGTTGACTTTTCAACTAAAAAAGATTCATTTTCTATGAAAATATTTTCAGCTCAAAAGGACGAATTTTCAACCAGAATTGAATTTCCACCCACGAAAGATTTTTCGGTCAATACAGAAAAAAATTTCATCCAAAATGTTGAAATCACAAGCAAAAACGATGAACTCGACAAGAAGATTAACTTTCTACCAAAAAATATAAATTATTAACAAAATAAATAAAATTCTTAAAAAATAATTCAATTGTCAATCAAGAAAATCATTTTCATACTAAAAAATTAAAAAGGTTTTTTTTTAAACAAAATTGTACAAAAAAGTGGAATTTGCTACAAATTTGTTTAAGTTTCAAGCCAAAAGTATGAATTTTCTACCAAACAGTTTCAACCTGAAAATGTGAATTTTTAACAACAACAAAAAATCAACTTTCAACCTTATAACAGATTGAATTTTAAGCAGGCAGTTGAGTTTGAAAAAATGAAGTTTCTATGAAAAGAGAAATGTTAAAAACCATAAGTCCATAAAAATAGTTAACATTTGTACAACATTTTTTCAGTCAAGCCGAAAGAAAAAAAATGTAATCCCAAATGTTGAATTTTCAAACGAAAAAGACAAGCATTTCTACAAAATTTCCAAATAACCAGTTGAATTTTTAATAGGAAGAGATGAATTTTGGACAAAAAACAAGTAATATTTTATTTTTCAAGAAAGAAAGACAGTCTAATCAATGAAGAAAAAAATATCATCCGAAATTTTGAATTTTCAAGATTTTGGAAACAAGCTTTCTACCAAATTTTTAACCAAATAATTAAATTTTAAATTAAAAAGATGAATTTTCAATCAAAAGAATAAATTTTCTACTAATAAGTCGAATTCTCAATAAAATACATAAATTGTTAACCAAATAGCGGAATTATTTTCAACCAAGAAGATTAATTTTCTACCGAAAAAGACAAATTTTTAAAAAAGTACATATATTTTCAATCAAATAGTATAATTTTCAACCAAGAGGTTAAATTTCCAGTCAAAAAATTAATTTTTAAACAAAAAAAAAACGAATTTTCAACAAATTCGTTCAATTTTCAGACAAAGAGATGAGTTTCAACTAAAATTATGAATCTTCAAAAAAAATCAGTTTAAAAAAATTAGTTCAACTATGAACTAAGGAGTTGAATCCTCAAATAAAACCAAATAATTGCATTTTTAACCAAAACAATTGATTGACCAAGTAGTTAAATTTTCAAAAAAGAGGGCTAATTTTCTACCAAGAAGAACGAACGAAAAAAAGGTGAATTTTCGACAAAAATTTTAATTAAGACTTCAACCAAAAGGAATGAACTTATTTCAACCAAAAATAGTTGGATTTTCATATTTGGTTCTACTAATTCAATTCGCATGCAAATAAGGTTTTTTTTTGTTGAAAATTAATTTTTTACTTAAAAGATTAGCTATTTCATTTTTTCTTAAAAATTATTCTTTATAAGCTGAAAATTAAACTATTTTGTTGAAATTTCATATATTTTCTTGAAAATTTGTCTTTTTTCGTAGAAAGTATACATCTTCTTGATTGAAAATTCAACTTTTCGTTTGAAAAATTATTTGCTTTCTTAAGAACTTTTTTTTGCCTATAGAATCATCATATTTCTTAGTTGAAAATTTATCTTTCTTGGTTGAAAATTCGTCTTTTTGGCTTGAAAATGTAACTATTCTTTTGAAAATCTAACTTTTTGGTGGAAGTTTAATCTTCTTTGTTTCAAAATACAATCGTTTGGTTGAAAATTCATATTTTTAGATTGAAAATTCAGTCGTTTGGTTAATAATTCAACTAGTTTCTTGAAAATTTAATTATTACGTTGAAAATTCAACAATTCTTATAAATTCAGCTTTTTTGGTCAAAAATTAAATTTTTTCTTGAAAGTTCAACTGTCTTCTAAAAAATTAATCTTTTGAAATAGAAAGTTAAACTATTTGGTTAAATGTTCAACTACTTTGAGTTCAAGTTTGTCTGAAAAATAATTTTTTAATTGAAAAATCGACCATTTGATTAAAAATTCATATTTTTGGATTTTAAAGGCAAGAAGGTCAGAAAAAGTCAGGGTTAAAAAAAATATATAAAAATCTGGATTCAATTAGGTACCAACAAATTTTTTAACTTTTTAAATTAAACAAATTTTCAACGTCTAATCCAAACTAATTCTACTTTGAAAGTTTCCGTGTGTAATTTACAACTTGGAATTTAAAATTGTTTAATTTACCGATTCAAAATAAACAATATTTTGTTCGTTTTTCAATCCCTATGAGTGATTTTCATAATTTTAATTTGAATTGTTTATTAATAAGGTCAATTTCTATTATGAAATACTTGTTTATCTTGTTTCTCAATTGACATTTACGTAATCAATTATTCCACGTTATCCATTGTTCGCTAATCAAAACGACATAATTATAATTAATTTTAATTGCGAAGAATATGACTAATGATGTATGTTAATTAAATCGACATCATTAAATTTTGACTTTTAATATTTCTAGTATTGAGAAGTTCAAATTTTATGTAATATTAAAAAAAAAATAAATATATAAAATAAAGCGATACGATCATTGGTATCGATTTCGAAACTTCTAATCTAATTTATATTCTCGAGAATCCATATTTAAAGTCTTTGGAAAATTATTTTAGTAGTTCTTATTTTCCTATTTGAAATTGATTTTCCTCATTTTAATTTAGATCTGTTCAAAATTTTCATTGAATTTTAATCCAATAAACAAACGGTTATCTAATACTTTGATTAAAAATGTAACTTTTTTCAGAAAATAGCATTGAATATTAATGGAACTGTTATCGAAACTACAAAATTGAGCAAAATATATGAAAATGTAAGAGAATTTTAAAAATGAAATTGTATGGAAAGCCTAAATAATAATGACAGTTTATCAAACAATGGAAATCAGATTTTTTAAGCCTTTTTGTGTTTATAGATGAGTTTATACGGAGAGCATAGACAGGCCAAATAGGAGACGCTTCGCAATGTTGCTGAAATCATCACAGCAGAGTGGCGCAGTGGAAGCGTGCTGGGCCCATAACCCAGAGGTCCGTGGATCGAAACCACGCTCTGCTAACTTTTTTTAAATAATGCAGCTTAAACTGAGTCAAAAATTAACCACGATAATTTGAATTTTAGCATCATTTCGTTATGACATTGATCTAATAAAAACTCAATCCACGGAATTTAAGACCTTTTCAACTTTTTTCGAATTTTTAAAATAAATTATTAATAAATGTTTCGAATTTGAATACAACTGAATATAAACTCTAAACTTGAATCCGACCAAATTGACTGATTTGAATTCGGTTTTGACTAATTCAAAAAATGCTGATTCGATGAATAACAAATCAATGAAAAGTAACTTTTCACATCAGTTACTTTGACTCACTGATGAAATCAATAATTTAAAATGGTTCATTCCGTTGCTTTTGCAACTGAAAAATTTCAATTTTAACAAAAAATGAACTAGTTAAATTTCCATTTAAAAAATTTGATTTTCAGCAAGAAAAGCAAATTTTTAACAAAATAGTACTTTGAACCAAGTAGCTCAATTTCAAACTAAAAAAAAAAAAAAACATCAATTTTTAACAAACAAGACTAATTTTCTACCAAGAAAGTCGATTTTTCAAAAAAAAATTAACTAAAAACAGATTAATTTAAAAAAAAAACTAAGTTTCAACCAAATAGTTTAAAATTTTAACTAAAAAAGATCTATCTTTGATTAAAGAGATGAATTTTCAACTGAAATGATAAATCTAAAAAAAGGCATTTTTAACAAAGAACTTCAAAAAGAAGTAACATTCTCAATAAAAAATATGAATTTTCAACAAAATAGTTGAATTATCAACCAATTGGTTGAAGTTTTAACTAAAGAAGACCAATTTTCAGCCAAGGACATGAATTTTCAATCATGAATCTTGAAAAAAAAAATTTTTTTTAATGAAGCTCTTCAACTTCCAAGCACGTGGCTGAATTGTAGAAAGGAAATTAATTTTGCGCTAAGAAGATTTTTTTTGCCAAAAAAGACGAATGTTCAACAAAATACATGAATTTTCAACCCAATAGTTGATGATTTAATTGATGCTTTGATGAATAAGAATTCTCAACAAAAAATGTAATAGCTGATATTCCAATAAAAAAAGACGATTTTTTAATAAAATGGTTGAATTATCAACCAAATATTTCAATTTTTAACTAAAACATATCAATTTTTAACCAAATACATATGTTTTCATCTGAAACGATGAATCTTCAAAGCAAAATAATGAATTTTTAATCAATCAGTTCAACTTTCAAGCAAATGGTTGAATAAAAAAAATAATAATAATAATAATTTTGCGCGAAGAAGGTTAACGAACTTTCATCAGAATAGTTCAATTTTCAACGCAAGAGGTGAACTTTCAACTAAACTAATGAATCTTAAAAAAAAGGAATTTTTAATAAAGTAGATCAACTTTTAACCAAACAGTTGAATTTTTTATTGAGAGAAATGGAATAGTTCAAATATCAATTAATAAAATTAATTTTTAATAAAAAAAAAACAAGTTTCCAACAAAGTAATTAAATTATCAATTAAATAATAAATTTTCAACCAAGAATGGAATAGTTAAATATTCGGGTAAAAATTTTATGTATGGAATATTTGAGAATAGTTTAAATTAGAAGGAACTTGATTTACAAAATTTAAATAATAATTCATTATTCCATTGGAATTGATGAGGTTTTTGAATTTTAAAAGAATTTAAATTTGAGTCTTCAACTTGAATTGTAATAAGGTTTTTTTATTTGAAAATTCCTGATGCCTCTGATTTCAAATTAATTAAGAATTAATTCTTTTTTTAAATACGAGTGCGACTAAATTCACTAAATCGATTATTCAAAACTTCTACAGCTTGTCGGTCTAAGCCCTGTATTTAGGGTTGGATAATAAGTGTGAAATGAGGGGCAAGAAATGAAAAAAAAGTAAACTTTCGCCTTCTACTCTTCACGGGTTTACAACATATTATCAAGTAACTTCCAAGCCTAATTAAAACTTGAATGTTCAACAACAAAAAATCAACCAAAGAGATGAATCTGCAACTAATAAAATGAATTTTGAACAAATTACTTAAATCTTCAACCAACAAAGTGAATTTTTAACAATTATCATTTTCCACCAAGTATTTGGATTTTCGAACAGAAAAATGTATTTTTAATATAATAGTTGAATTTAAAAGAAATATATTCGCAACTAAAAAAAATTTAACTAAATGGATGAATCTTCAACCGATAAAATACATTTTTTTAAATGAGCGAAATCTTTAACCAATAAAATGAAATTCTAACAAAATATTACAATTTTCAGCCAAGTAGTTAGATTTCCAACAAGAAAAATATGTGTTCTCAACGAAAAATTAAATAGTTGAATTTCTAACTAAAAACGATCAATCTTGAGTTAAGACTGAAATGGCTAAATTTTCAGTTAAAAAAATTAAATTTCAGTCAAAAATAAAATCGAATTTTCAACCAACTAGTTAAATCTTCAACCAATAGAATAATTTTTTAAGACATTAGTTCAAGTTCAACCCAACTATTTGAACTTTAAACAAAAAAATTTAAAAAAAAAAGTATTACAAATCAACCAAGGAGTTAGATTGTCATCAAAAAAAGATAAATTGTCAACGAAAAATGTAATAGTTGGATTTCTGACTAAAAAAAAAACAATCTTCAGCTAAACTGAACTGGTTAGTTTTTGAGTTAAGAAAAGTAATTTGCAACAAAAAATAGAAACGATTTTCAAGGAATTGTTGAATCTTCAACCAAGAAAATAGATTTTTATCAAGCCGATCCAAATGAAAACCAGATAGTTGAATTTTCGAACAAAAATTTCTTTTTAATAAAATGCTTGAATATAAAAAAAATTAAATAAAACTATATATGTATATAATCAAAAAGATGAATCTTCAATAAATAAAATGAATTTTTAGCAAATTAGTTAAATCGAATAGTAGGGGGTTTAACTAAAAGAGATCAATTCTAAATCACAAATATAGTAGAAATTCAAATTTACAAAAAATAACTTTCAGCCAAAAGCCATGCTTTTTAAAAATTTAGAACCATTATTATTTTTAGGCTCGGTAAGTATTAAACTTTCTGTCAGAAAAAAATGTCCTTGAAATTTACTCGCTAAATTGTTGCAATTAATAATTAAAATAGCGACGTTAATTAAAAAATAGAATATAATATTATTATACTTTGTACTTGAAATGTTCATTATAAATAGTTCAATTAAAAATATTTTGTGATAGCGTACTATAATCCTGAGAGAAAAATGAATTTGTTGAATCTCATACTACGCCATGTCCAGAAAAATTGTTCGACATCAGCTAAAACACGTTCATAATAATATTCAAATTTGTGTTAATATGTTCTTGATCACGCATTATTTTTGAACAATAAACTTATCTTGAAATTTAACAACATTTTAATAAAGTATATAATACCGACGGCCGACCGTGATTTTCTGCAGTATTCCTCTCCCCTGGCACATGCCCAGTGAAGTGCAGTCACCTGGCGGTATATGTACTCTTGCTAAAGGACTTAAAATGATACTTTAGCAGTGAGGGTGACCGTGTAAAAACATCTGTTTTACCGGGGTTTTAAAATAAAAGGCACAGCACAATAGGTTTTTAACCGCAGTTCTAACGGACTTAAATGGACCAGCCTAACAAGACAGTAATAATAGAGTGTAACATGGTTAGAACCTCAATTTCTCAGTTCACAATGATCAGATTTTTACTCGGAATCGCATTTTCATTCTCAAAGCTTTTGCATTTTATAGGTCGTAAATTAACGTAAGTGCATCCCTTAGATGCGGCATCTGGAGATTTTGTCGGTGTCATCTTCCGTAAACAATAAGACGAGATCAAGGGATGCGACCTGAGGCTAACAATTGACAATATTCTTCAATGTCCAGGTTGTCTTGGAGACTTGGACCATGTAAAAATCGAAGTTGAAAAAAAAAACGAACCGTGGAGACCCGAGGTATCCGGTTAAATTGGTCACGGGGTTGTACACGTGTTCGTTGCTATCCTTGTCGAATCGACCTCCGCTGTTCCCACAGACCTTTCGGCTCCTGCCAGTTCTGCCTTCTGCTGCCTTCTGCAGCAAGCTAGACAAGCTAGAATTTTCGAATTCCGAATCGAGAATATCTGACAATTTTCATGTTTTTCATTTTGATGGATTTCATCGTCCAAAATACGGGCTCTTCTTCACAGAGCATTTGTTTGATCAATGTAATGAATAGGGGCAGTCCACCTCAAAGACAAACCCTTCCTCTATTTGTCATACGATTTTGACAATTTCTTCTTTAAACACTATTTACGACGTAACTACGCGGAGAGAAGTTATTCTAGAATTTCTAGATAAACGTGTTTGAAATGGACAAAAATTATCTGATTTTCATACCCAATTATTGAAAAGTGCATGGCGCTATTTTTTATTAATATCTCGAAACTATCGCAATCAATGGAACAAAGGTGCCCAGCACTTTGATGTGAAAAATGTAATGTGTACATTCTTAAAGATTTCTAAAAAAGGAGCCTTTTAAGAATTTTAAAATGTTTCAACAAAATGAAAAAAACTTTTTTAAATTCCTGGGAAATTTAAACTGATTTTTTATTTCGGAAAAGAAATATTAAGAGAAAATTCATCAAGATTTTAAAACGTTTTAAGTTATTTCCTAAAATTTCGAAAAAAAGTGTGAACGATTTCAAGCAAAATTTTTCATTTAACAACTTTACAAAGTTTTGCAAAAAATTCGAGTAAGTTTAAGACACATTTAGAAGTTTCAAAAAGATACGAAATTAATTTAAAAGTATGGAAACAACAATTTTGAAGCTTCTTAAGCATTTTAAAGGTTTGACGATCATAAAAAATATTTCTTAAAATTCTTAGGATAATTTAGAATGATTCTTTTATTTTGAAAAACTATTTTTGAGAGAATATTTAAAAACACTTCAAAACTTTTCAAAAGATTTCAAAAATTGTCACAACCAAAGCTGGAAGATTTAAAAGCAACATTTTTTATTTTTCAAAATTTTAAGAATATTTTTGGAAAAATTCGAATAATTTTCAAAGATATTTAGTAGATTTGAATGTTTCGGCAATTACTAACAAATTATTACATATTTGAAAATATTTACAAAAATTCAAAACAAAATGTAAATTTTTCAAGATTTCGAAAACTTTTCGAAGCTTTTTAAGAAATTTAAAAGAAAAATCTTTGTGATTGAAATATCAAATATTATATTTTTCGTTGAGAATTCATCTTTTTTGTTTGATAATTCAACTGTTTGGTTGAAGATGAACTTTTTTGTTGAAATTTTGATTTAACATATCTGATGTTTTCAGAAATCTTCTTGTATTGTCTCAGGAATCTTAGAGAAATTATATTTTTATAAACTTAGAAACTTAAACTCGAGATTTTTATTTTGTATTCTAAATTATTTTTCCCTTGAAATAGAGAGACAGAAACTACACGCGCGCGAAGGGTACGATTGATGTTGCTAGTCTCATAAAATTAATGGAACGAAATTCTCGAAAATCTCGCACTCATTGTTGTAGACTACCTGATTGGTTCCGTGCTGCGTGAAAATGACTTTAAAGAGCTCGTTTCAGTATCTCCGTTTGAATGTTCTGGAATTTTGTAAATCGCAGTTTTTCAATGAGAATACTTAAATTTTCAGTAAAAAAAAATATTTCTCACTAAAAAACAACAAGCTTTTCAACACAACAGTTTAATTTTCCACCTTTAACATGAATTTCTAAAAATATGGTTCAAATTTCAATTCAATCAGTTGATATTTTAAACCAAATAAGATGAATTCTTAATGAAAAAAATATGTTTTTTCAAAATAACTGATTTTTGGATTCATAATGTTTCTGAGCCTTTTTGTTCAAAAATAGAATTTTTGCACAGATTGACTTGATGATATTGTGTTTCTAAAATTTTTATTAAAAAATTTAGTAGTTGAATTTTTATCTGAGAACAATTAATTTTCAACAAAAAATGGAATGATAAACATTAAATTTTCAGTTGAAAAAATTAACTTTCAACAATAACAAAAATTGTTAACCAAATAGTTGAATCTACAACAAATAAAACGAATTTGCAAAAAAATAGTTGAATTTTCAACTACAAAATATCAATTTTCAATCAAAAATAGAATAGTTAGATATTCAGACAGGAAAATTAATTTCTAACAAGAAAAATAGTTTTTAACTATTTAGATCACCAATTTAAATTACTGAGAATTATCTGAATTACTCTGGGTTACAAGTTAATTACTTGAATTACCTGGATTGCCTACCCCGAAAGGGAAATGGCTTAATGGTATTAAAAAAAACTGGATTACAACTAGTTTCCTCTGGATTATAGGTATATTATTCTGGTTTACAAGTGGGTTACCTGAATGACTCAGAAATTACCTGGATTACAAGTGGATTTAGACAGATTCAAACTGGATTACTCCAGATTACAAGTTGTTCACTCCAGCTTGTAAGTGGATTACTTCAAATTACAAATTGATTACTCCGAATGACTTCAATTACATCGGTTTACAATTGGAATTCTCAAGATTGTAGCTGGATTACCCTGGATTACAAATGTATTACTTCGTCCTAGAAGTGAATTACTCCACAATACTGGGACTTCTCAAATTTTCTTGAATTACTCCTAGATACAAGTAGATTCCTGCGAATTACAAGTGTATTTTCAGATTACAAGTGTATTCCCGGATTTCAAGTGTATTACAGGATTACAAGTTTATTTCCAGTTTACAAATGTATTTCCGGATTACAAGTGTATTCCAGGATTACAAGTGTATTACCAGATGACAAGCATAAGATTACTCTGTATTACATTAAATTATGATGGATTACTCAAATAGATAAACAAAATACACGAGTTTCAAAAAAAAAGGGTCAGTTTTTGACCAGAAATGAAATAATTAAATTTTCAGTTAAGAAAATTAATTTTCAAGGAAAAAAGGATTACTAGAGTAGTTTCTCGCTCGGTTTTCGTAAATCGTGAATAAGCAATATTTGTTATTAAGGCCATGTGATGATTGGGTCACGTGATCAAAGAAAAATTATTTCGAAAAAAATCTTTTTTCATAATTATAAAAATGCAGGACAAGACCCACCTTTCTTAGTGCTTCTTATTTAGTATGCCAAATTTTCAACTCGATGTGGCGCTTTGAGTGAAAATAAGTTAGGAAATAAAAAAAAGTGTCGGTAAGGTAGGATTCCGGTCTCGTGACCTACGCGTCATATGGCCTTAAGTTGCACTAATTTTTATTATTATTATAGCATTAAACCAATTAATCTAGAATTCCCAAATTGCTTATATAAGCAACTCCTTCGATCCGCAACACCGCTCTGACTCATCGCTGATCAATCTCTTTAGCAATCACCCCAGGTGAAGAGCTTCACATAATCATCACATGTCATAGGTCACACAAAAATAAGCAAGCTCACTGTTAACACCATGGTAAGATAAAGAACTCAAATTTGGAAAATACAGCAAAAACTGATCAACAAAGCGATCTTCATTTTCGGGAGAAATAAAATAAATTCTCATAAGTTCTCGAAAATGATGTTTGATCGCTAATATTCTCTCTATTGTCTGCGACCTTTACAAATTCTCCCTGTGACAACGGTTCATTTTACCCCTGTTTTGCTCTAGAATTCTCACATTTGTATACAGATACACACATACACATATTAAGATACAAACACACACTTAAAGTGGGAACTAGCGAATTCATGAGCTGTGCCAATATGCGGAGCACTACAAATCGCCGAACCCATCGCCTTTTCGGACTGAGCAAACAATCGGACATTTTTAAGGGCGCGCAGATGCGCGCCTCTCTCATTTTGCTCGGTGTATGATCTCGCTTCCGGAACCGCTCTTGTGTAAACATATACCCACATAGAAGGAAAATTTATGCACATTCATTTTACGTGTGGGCGAGTCGGCAGGTTAGTGAATATCATCGAAATTCAGATATAGGAACTGTGATTTGACGATCTTTGATATTATCATTGTTTTAATCATGCACACCCCGAGGGAATTTAATAACGGTTCTGTAATTCATTTAAATAGGAGAGTCCATTCATTCCTAATTTAAATATCGGTGATTTTGTCACGATAATAGAAGAATAAACTCTTTGGAATAAAATAAATAATCTTGGATAGTAATGAGTAATGCGTCCTCGTATGATCTATGACATAGAATGACTTTGTGAAACTCTTCACCTGGGGTGATTGCTAGAAAACTTGATCAGCAACTTCAATCAAATAGATATATTTTCAACCAAAAATGATGAAATTTCTACCAAAAGAGACGAATGTCAAAACCAGATAAATCATCATCAACAGAGTTAAGTTTTCAAGCTAAAAATTTGAATTTTTTAGAAAAAATTTTACTTCTAATTGCGTAAAGATCCATTTTCAATCCAAAAAGACAAATTTTATACAAAATAGTTGAATTTTCAACAAAAAAAAAAGAATAAGATGAATTATCAGTCCAAAGAGAAGAATTTTCAACAAAATAGTCGAATTTTTTAGTTAAAAAATCGAAGGTTTTAGAAAACATTTGTCTCTTGAACATGAAAAGATTAATTTTTAACAAAAAACTTAATTTTCAACGAAAATCTTAATTTTCAGCAGAGCCGATTTCTTTTTCAACCAAACTGTTATACTATCAAACAAAAGAGACGAATTTTTAATAAAAAAGTTTGGTTTTAAACTAAATAGTTCCAGAAAGAAAAAAAAATCACAATTCTTTATGGCTCAATTATTTTTCAGTTTTAAATGAAGTTTGAATTCGTTTAAATTTTAACGTTCCGTAATAGAAATTTTTTTATTTGTTAAAGTTTCCCATTTGAAATTGCTTTTCATTTTGAACGTTTTTTTAGAATAATTAAACGTTAAAGGTTTATCATTCAAAATTCTTTAATTTTAAAAATGAAAATTTCGGTAAATTTATTTTTTATTTTAGAAAAATTTGTCTAATCAATTGTATTGTTAAATTATCATTTCCTTATGGAATAAGAATTTGAAATTCTCGAATTTCAGAAGTTGTCTTCGGAACATTCAATTTAATTCTCAATTTAACAGTGTCAAATTTTAATCGCTTTGATTTGAAAATTATTTAAACTCAAAAGTTTTTAATTTTTAAGTATTCCATTTTTAACGCTTTCAATAAAAAAAATAATATAATTCAAATTCCTTTGAATTAAAAATGATACAATGTTTAAAATTCTAATTTGAAAATATTCCACTTTTATTGTTTTGATATTGTCCCATTTCCGACATTTTAATCTGAAGTGATTCAATCGCGAGATTTTTCAATTCAAAATAAAATTGTTCAATTTTGAGCGCTTTGAAATAGAAATTTTTACTTCTTTCTAAGAAAATATCCAATTTTCACAATTTTAGTCTGAAACATTTCAATTTTCGTAGCTTCTGATTAAAAATTTTTCAATTTCAAAGACTTTCAAATTCAAATTATTCAATTTCAAACTCTTTCATTTATATATGATATAAATTCAATTTATTTTTGTTCCATTCAAAATAGTGTCCTTTCTTCCAAACTTTGCCTGAGCTAAAATGTTCTGATCTGGAACATTTTCAATTCAAAATCGTTCAATATATATATTTTTTTCAATTTGAAATTTTTTCAATTCTAAATTATTAATTATATAAAAAAAATGTTCAACTTGATATTAAAATTTTTTTTGATATTGTATTTTTAACATTTTCATTTTTTTATGTTAGGAAATAAAGATAGATATATTTAACATTCAAATTGTTTAACGAATGTCTTAGACATTTCATACTCACCAACTGAAATTTCGCAACATTGATCGACCTAACTTTTTCATTTGTTGGCATAAAATAATATTTGTTAGTTATATAAAGCCGATAACAATTTTGCCGTTTCAAAATAAAACGTAGAAATTATTATAATTTTTAAATTGATCATCCGTAATGAAAACAATTACGTTTCCAAAATTCATATCAGAAACTTAAATCTGAATTCCTGCAAATAATATATAATGGATTAGAAATTGCTCTAAAGAAAGACGTAAAATTCAAGAATGGGATAAATTATATTATTTTGAGCATTATACAGCTCATCCATCAAACTCAAAGAAAACGGTACAAAAACTTTCAATAGAATTACGGAGACCTTTTAATTCTAGTTTATTCAAAAGAGAATTTAACAAACGATGAAAGCATTACTTTCCATTTTAAGAAGACACTTAATGTTTTATTGATTTTCCGCAAATTTGCATTTTTTTAACTGAACATGTTTTTTTTTATTCCTAAAGTTATATAGACCTTTCTCAAAAGAGAAAATGTATTTTGTGAAGGTAAACCAAAAAAGTGGGTTCATAAAAATTTAATATACTTTTAAAAAGTAATAGCACTGTTTGGTATTTCAGTGTGTTTCTGATCAAAATCATTAAATGTGTACTAGTGAAAATTGGAAAGTTGTTTCAAGTATGCCTTCTGTGTGCTACCTTCCTTGAGTGTTCTAACTATATGCTCAACCACTTCGAAGGTATTCAAACTTTAGAACTTCACCTTCAAGGGAAAAGTGCACTCTCGCTGAGCGCAGAGTGGTTATGAGGTTGCAGTTCATTTTTGAAAATATAGTCATATATTGTATAGTACTCGGAAAGTTAATTACACAAACCGAATGTAACCAACAAAAAGTAATCAAATATCATAACTAGACCCATTCATATTTCATTTTTGCCCTCTTTTTATGTAATTTTGTCTCCTAATTAAAACACTCTGCTCCGTCCTTTTTATTTTCCCTCCTCTTCATGTCATTTTGCCTCATATTCTAGTAATTTTATCCCTTATGCCATTTTGACCATCTTTTTTCCAATTTTCGTTCTTATGCTATTTTGCTCTTTTATGATGCAATTCTTATCCATCCTCGTCATTTTTCCCCATCATTAGTCATTTTGCCTCTCAATTCCTGAGACGATTTATGTAATTTTTCCCAACCTTCTTCCATTTTATGCCCTCCTTGTGACATTTTCTCCATCTTTATGTAATTTTCTCCTCTATTTATGCCTCCTCCTTATGTCATTTTGCTTCATCTTTTTATAATTTTAACTGCTGTTAATGCGATCTTGCTTCTTCCTTGTCATTTTTCCCATCTTTTTCCGTTTTGCCTCCTCATCCCATTTTGCCTTATCATAGTATCCATATGCTCCATCCTCGTCATTTTCCCGCACCATTTGTCATTTTGCCTCATCCTGAGACCATTTAGGCTCTTTATGGCATTATCTCCTTCTTATTTCATTTTACCTTCTAGTCATGTCATTTTGCTCCATCCGTACTATTCTCCTTATCCTGAGCTATTTTGCCTCACCTTTTGGCCATTTTGCCTTCTCATAGGATTTTCCATATCTTTACGTAATCCCCTCCGTCCTATTTATGCCTTCTGCTCATGTACTTTTGCTTCATACTTGTTATTTTTCTCCTTTTGCTATCTGATGACGTTTGACTCCATCCTTTTCCTTTTTACCGAGCCTTTAGCTATATTTTGCCTCGCCCTGAGACGATTTTGCCTCCTCCTCATGGAATTTTTTCTGTATCTTATTCCATTTTGTCCCCTATTTATTCAATTTTTCTCCACCTGTGCCATTTTCCCCATCCTGAACTATTTTGCCTCAGTCTTAGGCCATTTTGCCTCCTCTTCATGGAATTTATAATTACATTTGTCTAATTTTGTCTTCTATGCCATTTTTGCCCTCCTTAATCCTTATTCTATTGTGTCTCCTCCTCATGCCATTCCCGGAGAATGGCATGAGGATAAAGATGGAGAACATTTTCCTCCAACTTTACGTAATTTCCCCCTATTTATGCCTTTTCCTTATACCATTTTGCTTCATTATTTTCTAATTCTGCTTCCTATTTATGCGATTTCACTTCATCCTTCCTATTTTTTTCAATATTTATTCATTTTTCTTCCTCATGCCCATCCTTAGCTATTTTGCCTCTTCCTGACCCCATTTTTCCTCCTCCTCATGGCATTTTGCTCTATTCTTATTTAATTTTTCCCTTTTTTATTGCCATTTTTCTCCGTCCTCAGTTATGTTGCCTCAGTCTTAGGCAATATTGACTCCTTTTCATGGAATTCTGCCTGATATGTATGAAACTTTGTCCTCCATGCGATTTTCCCCATCCTCATTCCATTTTGTTTCACGTTTTTCTCTCATGACATTTTCTCCATACTTATTCCATTTTCTCCTCTATGTATGCCATTTTCCTCCAACCATACCATTTTTCTCCATGAGTGCCATTAAATGTTTTTTTTTTCGTGGTAGAATTTTCAACAAAAAAAACATGAATTTTGAAACAAAAATATTAACTTTTCACCAAAAAGACGGAATTTCAACAAAATATATAAATTTTCAACAAAACACATGAATTTTCAACAATAAAAATTCATTGACAGACAAATAGTTGAATTTTTTATCAAAGTAGTTGAATTTGTAACCCAAAGGATTAATTTTCAACATAAAAAAAATGACTTTTCCACAAAATTGTTCAATTTTTTACAACGTAGAATATTTTTCAACAAGTAATTAAAATAACAACTAATAAAATGAACTTTTAACCACCAACATAATGTCTCTACTTAAAAGGAAGAATTTTAAACAAAATACATCAATTTTGAAGCAAGTACTCTAATTTATAACTAAAAAGTATCAACTTCCAGCCAAATAGTTAAATTTTCAACTAGAGAAGACAAATTTTCAGCCTCAAATAGAATAGTTACATTTTCAAATAAAAAAAGAAAACAATTTTTTACCAAAAAATTACTTTTTAATAAAATAGTTCAACGTTCATCCAAATTTTTCAGTTTTCAAACAAAAAGATGAATTTTAAAGCAAAAATCTTCATTTTATACACACAAAAAAACGAAATTTCAACAAAATGCCTTAGTTTTCAACTAAGAGAGACAAATTCCCACCAAAAATACAACAGTTCGATTTTCACCTAAAAAAATTTATTAACAAAAAAAAATAATTTTCAACAAATAGGTTACGTTTTCAACAAAATCATTTTCAACTGAAATTAAGAATTTTTAATCAATAAATACATTTTTAACAAAGTGATTGAATGTTCAATTAAAGTAGATAAACCTTCAACTTACAAAAACAACCGCTAAAAATGGAATAGTGTAATTATCAGTTCAAAAAATTAATTTTTAAACAAACAAAAAAACGAATTTTCCACACAATAATTAAATTTTCAACCAAAGAAATGAATTTTCAACAAAATAAATAAATCTTCAACTAAAAAAGATCAATTTTCAACCAAATAGTTGAAAAAAGTTTGGATTATCGATGTAAATTACTCTGAAAATTACCTGGATTATCCTTGATTATAAGTTGATTATTTGGTTTACCTAAATTACTTCGAATTATCTGGATTACGAGTGAATTACGCTGGATTATAAGTGAATTAATCTGGATTACTTGGATTACCTGAATTACTTAGAAATTTTCTGGGTTACAAGTGGATTGTCGCGGATCAAAACTAGATTACTCTAGATTACATGTTGTTTACTCCGGCTGACAAGTGAATTACTTCAAATTACAATAAGTAGATTACTCCGGAATATAGTGAATTACATCAGATTACGATTCGCATAAACGAGTGGTTAAGCTCCCTGGAAATCATCGGTAAATTGAACTTCATACGGAGTATCCATGTTCTCAGGTTTTTTTTACACATAATCTAAATTCTAGAAAGTAAGAAGACTTCAGGTATAGGTTTTTTCCGGAATATGTATTAATGGAAAGAAAATATATGCATCCTATCTACTCGGTTCTGCTTCTGGGCGAACCTAAGGAAAAACCGAAAAACTACTATATACTTGGGCCCCAAAGGGTGATAGTTTTTGTCATTAGGTTGAAAACAGAACCGTGCAGATCTTCTTCCTTTGACATAGCCGATAATAAGCGACTTTTTCATCTAGACCCTTTTCAGATAAATAGTACAATACTCCACTACTGAAATTGGTGAAACCATTTGTCAGTAGTGGAGTATTCTACTATTTATCTAAAAAGGGAGTAGATGAAACAGTTGTTTATTATCGGCCATGCCGAAAGAAGAGGATCTGCTCGCTTTTGCTTGTGGGCGAACGAAACGACAAAACGAAAAACTACCATGAACTGGGTCCTAAAGGACCTAAAGGGTAATAGTTTTTGTCGTTAGGTTCGCCCAAAAACCGAACCGAGCAGATCCTCTTCCTTTGACATGGTCCATAATAAGCGACTTTTCCTTCTAAACCCTTTTCAGATAAATAGTAGAATAATCCACTACTGACATTGGAGAAACCATTTTTCAGTAGTGGAATATTCAGTATTCTACAATTTGTCTAAAAAGGGAGTAAATGAAACAGTTGTTTATTATCGGCCATGCCGAAAAAAGGGGATCTGCTCGTTTCTGCTTGTGGGCGAACCTAACGAGAAAACGAAAAACTACCATGAACTTGGGTCCTAAACCTAAAGGATGATAGTTTTGGTCATTAGGTTGAAAACAGAACCGTGCAGATCTTCTTCCTTTGACAT
>CAKNXH010000213.1:351264-404399 GCA_932178445.1 Andricus quercusramuli | reverse complement strand
AGTAGTGGAGTATTCTACTATTTATCTAAAAAGGGAGTAGATGAAACTGTTGTTTATTATCGGTCATGCCGAAAGAAGAGGACCTGCTCGCTTCTGCTTTTGGGCGAACCAAACGACAAAACGAAAAACTACCATGCAGCATGCACTTGGGTTCTGAAGGATAGTAGTTTACCCTTTGTCTTTAGGTTGACCCGAAAGCAGAACCAAGCTGATCTACATTCGGCATGGTCGATAATAAGCAACTGATTTATCTACTTCTTTCTAAGATAAACAGCAGAATACTCTGCTACTGACAAATGGCTTCTCCATATGGCCTCAGTTTATGCAGTCCGATTTACCGATGATTTTCAGGGGACTTAGGAGTCGCCATCTCTCACCTGACAGCTGGTAGGCTGCGGTAGATTGTTAGATTTGGAGACTTCCGTTTGGTCTTGGTCGGAGCGTCGAGGAATTTGTAAAGCGCGCAAGCTGCGATTGTCTTCGACTTAAAACAGCAATTAGTAGGTACATGCACAAACTAACACTAATGGCTGTTCAAACGAACCACTCCGCAGGGCCTTGCCGGCGCCATCCGCTAACTCGTACAAATATTGAATTATGACCGCGCCTCCATCCAATCTAGGTACCGACAGGTTTCATTTTCCCTCTCCCTCTCTTTTTCTCTCTTTTTCTCTTTCTCTCTTTCTCTTGTTTCTTTTGATGTTTGACATGCGTGTATGTATGAACATGTATTATATTGTGTAGCTTCGTTTGCTCGGACACTTCAAGCTGCACTGGACCCGACTCTACCTGCATCTGTTTACTATTTTTACATCGTCGGCAAAAATATTAGAATAAAATCAAATAAAGACATTCAAGTGATTTAAAGTCAAATGAAAATAAAAAAAAAAACGAAAATATGTTCGCTCAGTGGAATAACGTATACTCGCACGAGTCACCACTGAATAATACGTATTAAAAAAAGAGAACCATTAAATCATCGAATGTTTTTCATATTTCATTTCATGCGACTCAAAATTAAAACGCATTGATTGCACTCGGCGAAATAAATATCCGTATTCAATTGCAATCGTAAATATAAATAACGTGACTCAACATTAATATGTATAGGGGCTATGAAGAATATTAATTCCCGCAATTGAAATTACTGCCATTGAATAATTTTACAACTTTACAGACTTCAAGGTCTCTCACCTATTCATCTATTTTTCTCTTTTTTCAAAAATGCCTCTTTTTTGTCCCCTTTTGAAGAATGTCAATGGTTATAAGTTAATTATTTTTTATTCATATTTTCTGTTCAGAATTAATTTGTTGATAATACTCAGTGGGGGGATTATAGTGACCCTCGATGAAAATAATCGTTTATAACATTTTAGGTTAATTTTGGCTTTATGGTCAGAATGAATATTTCAATTAATTTTTAAATCAGTTTTCATGCATTTTTCACACGAAATAGATGTCCAAACAGAACCGTTCCACATTTCAATCTGTCATCAGAATGCATACGCAATGGAATTTTCACAAGAATAAAAATTAACGACCGATGAGGGTCACCATTGTGCGCCGAAACTTTTGTTTCAATTAAAAATTAATTATTTTATTCTGAACCTAAACCCAAAATTATCATCAAATATTATAAAAGAGTATTTATTTCTGGGTTAAAAATATTATTTAGTTGAAAATTCAATTAATTTTTTGAAAATCTAACAATTTTGTTGAAAATTCATATTTTTGGTTTGGAATTCATTTTTTGGTTCCAAATTTTATTATTTAGTTGAAAATTTGGTTAATTTATTGAAAATCAAATTATTAAGTGCAAAAATTCATATTTTTTGTCGTAAATTCAAACGTTTTGTTGAAAATTTGTCCTTTTGGATTGAGCATTCACCTTTTTGGGTAGAAAATTCATCTTGCTTGGTTGAAAATTATTGTTGAAAATTAATCTTTCCGGGATTTAAAGTAAACATTCAAATTGGCTTGAAAACTCAACTCTGTTATTGATGATTTATCTCTTTTGGTTAAAAATTCACCTTGCTGGGATTAGTTGAAAATGCAACTATTTTTGGTTCAAATTAAATCTTCTTAGCTTGAAAAATTAACTCTTGTGTCGAAAATTCATTTCTTTTGGTAGAAAATTCATCTATTTATGGTTAAAAATTCAACTATTCAGTTGAAAATCCAATTGTTTAGTAGAAAATTCATCATTTTTACTTGAAACTTCAACAATTTGCTTGCCATTTTTTTATTTTTTAACTGAAAAATCTTTATTTGTAGGGAAAATTGGACTTTCTGGCTTGAAAATGTAGCTCTTTTAGTAGGAATTTCATCTTATTTGGTAAAAAATACATATGTTTGGTTGAAAATTAATAATCTGTTTTGATAAGGAATTCAAATTTTTGTTAACAATTCGACTTTTTTGTTGAATTCAACTGTTTTTGATTTGTATATTAAAATCATTTTTCGTTGAAATATTAACTGTTACATTTTTGATCAAGAATTCATCTTTTTTGTTATGAAAATACAACAAATTGGTTGATTTTTTTTCTACCTGATTGGCAACCTTTTTCTTTGTTGGAAAATCAACTATTACATTTTTCGTTAAAAAATCTACTATCTGGTCAAAAATTAACCTATTTTTTTGAAATTTCATATTTTTTTGTAGAAATTTCATCTCTTTGGTTAAAAAAGCAAATGTTTGATTAAAAATTAATAATCTGTTTTGGTTAAGGTTTCAAGTAGGGGAATGTGGGGTATGATGTCAGTGCGGGACATGGCGACTCTTGCGAATAATGCTCGTGTTTGTTCATTTTCATATTAATTTTTTTACGTAACATAGCTTTCTTTGGTTCTCAAGGAAACTATTTTATGTAAAAAAAAAACTAATATAAAACTCAAGAAACACGAGAATTATTAGTAAGAGTCACCGTGGTGCCCCGCACTGACACCATACCCCACTTCCCCTATTATTTTAGAAATTAACTTTCTTGTTGAAAATACATTTTTTGGTTGAAAATTAAACGATCTTTTAAAAATATTATATTTTTGAATAAAAAATTCAAAGATTTGGTTAAAAACACAACTATTTTTGGTCGAAGTTAAATATTTGTAGCTTCAAAATTAATTTCTGTTGGTAGGAAATTCATCTATTTTTTGTTTAAAAAATCAACTGTTTTGTAAAAAAAATCGTCCTTTTGGTCTGAAACTCCTACGAATTGGTTAAACAATTTTTATTCGTCATTTTTTGTTAAAAATACATCTGTTTGAATGGAAATTAATCATACTTTTTTGTTTGAAGTTCAAGTTTTTGTTGGAAAATCCATTTTTTTCTTGAATTCAAATGTTTTTGATTGAAATATAAAGTCTCTTTTCGTTGGAATAATGACAGCTACATTTTTTGTCAAGAATTTATCATTTTCGTTGAAAACTCATCTCTTTGTATGAAAATTTAACTATTTTGCTGAAAATCCGTTTTTATTTATTAAAAATCTCGTTGAAAATTCGTTTTTTAAGTGGAAATTTAATTACTCTATTATTGGGTAATTTTAATTATGAATCGAATAATGAAAAGTTTAAAAATGTATCTGTTTGGTTGAAAATATATGTATTTCGTCGAAAACTTGTATTTTTTTGTACAAAATTAATCTTCTTGTTTTACTTGAAACATAGGAATTTAAAGCGTTTCATATTGAATTCGATATGGCGCCTACATTAATTTTATTTGAAAAAATGGTTTCCCTTAGTGTCTCCCTATTTTTGTGAAAAATCACCCTATTTTCCCTGTTTCGAGAGAATTTCGGGCTTTGAAGCCTGACTTTATGACGCGTTAATTGTTTACTTAAAATTAATGCCTGAGTAGTTAATATGATATGAATTTAATTAAAATTTTAAAAAATGTATGGATTTTGATGAAATGTATTGAAATTTATGAAATTAGTCTGTAACCAGTGATCTTCGATACTAATGGGTCCTCGTGGAGGGCTTTGTTTAGTGGATGTGATTGGAGTAAACAGTGTTGATCTTACTATGGTATTATCAGTCATTTTGGTTATTTTTTGTGAAACGTGACGTATGATGACTTTGTGAAGCTTTTCGCCTGGGGCGATTGCTAGAGAGTTACGCTTATTCCGAAAAGGATTTGGCTTAATAGTATAATAATAATAATAATGAGAATAATTTATTATCTGCTGGAATTATAAATAATGAATTAGTTTTATGTATCAGAACGAAGCATATAGTTCAGGAAGAACAGGATATTTTGTCGGAATTGCAAATTGATACCGGCAGCAGCTTTTCAAGCGTCGTAAACGGAACATTGTATTCTACCGAAAATAAAACGCAAGCTTTTTGTCAGAATTCAATATTTTTATGAATCTTTCATGAACGAATTCGGCTCCATACTGGCGTGAAATATTCGAATTCACTGGTGACAATGCTGACCTAATAAAACGTTTTTTTTTATATATTCATTTCAAATTATTTTATTAGAACAACCGGTTTGTTACAGGTCAGTGAATACTGGAAAGTCAAGGAAAGTCAGGGAATTACGAAAGGAGTTTTCTGCCCCCCCCCCCCCTCCCCCATGTGTCAGATATCATGAAATTTGCTCTGAGCCACTCCCCTCTCCACCCATAGAATCTTTCTGAGAATTTATTTTTTAGGGAATATAAACATACAATTTTATTCGTTTGTTGAATATTCAACCATTTTTATTTAAAATGAAAAACACAGACTTTTTAAATGCAAATTCAACTGTTATCTTGAAAATACGTCTTTTTGGGATGAAAATTTAATTATTTCGTTGAAAATAGACTTTTTTGCAACTTCGTTGTATATTAATTTATTAATTATTTCACATAGGTTGGAAATTCATCTCTTTTGTAGAAAATTAAACAATTCTGTTAAAAATTAGTGTTTTTTTGCTCGATGATACATCATTTTAATTCAATTAGTTTTTAAATCAAATAATTTTTTATTTTCTGCTTAAAAATTTAACTATTTGGATGAACATTTTACTAGTTTGTAAAGAATTCTTTTCGTTTTCGTGTAAGAAATTAAACTAACAGAGAATTCGTCTTTTAGCTTCAAAGTTACACAATTTGGATGAAATTTTGAACAGGGAAATTCATTACTTTAGTTAGAAATGCATCTCTTTCGTTGAAACTTGGACTGGTTTGTAGAAAATTCGTTTTTGTAATTAGTTTTTTTACTGAAAATTTAGTAGTAAAAAATCAATATTCTTGGTTGAAAACTGATCTTTCTGGTTGAAAGTCAAGCTGTTTGGTTAAAAAATTATTTTTTTGTTTGAACATTAATTTTTTAGATAAAGATACATAATTTTTGTTGCAAATTCATTTCTTAAGTTGAAAATTTGTCTTCTTTTATTAAAAATTGAATTTTTAACAACAACGAAATAATTATTCCATTTTTTGTAATAAAAATCGACTTTGTTGGTAGCAAAGTAATCGTATTGGTGAAAAAATGAAAAATTCATCTTTTTGGTTGAAAGTTCATTTCTTTGGCTGGAGATTATTATTTTGTTTTTAATTAATCTTTTTAACTGAAAATTCAACTGTTGTATTTTTGGGTTGCAATTTATCTCTTTTTAATTAAAAATTCAACAATTTGGTTGAAAATTCATGTATTTTGTCGATAATTCGTGTTTTTTGGAAGAAAATTAATATTCTTGGTTGAAAATTTATCTTTTTGTTTGTAAGTTCAACTATTTGGTTGAAAATTTATTTTTACTGATGGATGAATCATTATTTTAATTAAAAGTTCATTTTCTTGGTTGCAATTTTAATTATTTTGTTCAAAATGTCTTTTTTTTTGTTGTTAAAAATTAATTTTTTCTTTTACTTGAAAATTTACTTATTTTATTTTTGGTGAAAGTGTATAAAGTTAAAAATACAACTGCATAGTTAAAAATTCTTCTCTATGGTTAAATAGGTAAAGTACACTGAACCATAAGTGTCGATCGCTCATAAAATTTTCAATAAGCCTCACGTGAGTAAATCATAACTAACGAGTAACGACGTAATAAATAATGTGTCCTAAAGAGTGTAAATGTTGCAAATTGTAATTTCAATGTTAGAAGTGGTATTAAATTGCGTGCACCTATAATATTGAATCGCGTAAAAGCTTCTACGACCTATTTATCTCGTGTCAGTGTACGATTTCAGTGTTACGTATTTTAACGATCAGCAAACACGCTATTCTGTTACATGGATTTCAAATTGTTCTTCCGTCGCTAAAGTGCTGATTTATGTATCTTTTAGCTCCCGGCTTTGTTTTTGTTTATAAATAAAAAAAGAGATTGTTATCTAGCGGGTCGCGTGTTATTAATCTAAACAGAAAACAGTACTCTTCCCTTTATTGGTTAGAACGAAATACTTTTTTTTTATTTTATGCTTTATATCTTTCGCTTTTATAATAAAATTGCGAGTTTTATGTTTTATGGAAACATTCACTTCGAATTTGGAACAGTCAAATCTAACTGATTCGAAGTCGGTTTCGACTGATTCAAATAATGCGGATTCGACGACTGACAAATCAGTCAAAAGTGACGTAGAATTTTCAACCAAAAAAGACGAATTTTCAAGCAGGAAGAATAATTTTTTACCAAAAGACAAATTTTAAACAAAATACAAGCAGTTATTACCAAAAAGTCGAATTTTCAACTGAAAAAAGATTAATTTTTAACAAAAAAGACGAGTTTTCAAGAAAATAGTAAAAATTTTAAACAAATAAAATAGATTAATTTTCAACTCAAAAAAGGAATCATTAACAACAAAAAAATGAATTTTTAACAACGCAATTGAACTGTCAACCAAGCAGTTACAGTTTCAAAAAACAAAAATAAATTTTCCTCCAAGAAGATTTTTGTATACGAAAGCAACGAATTTTCATCGAAATACAAGAATTTTCAACCAAAAAGTCGAATCTTCAAGAGAAGACGATCAATTTTCAAACAAAAAAAAATGTGTTTTTAGCAAACTAGTTGAATTTTCAACAAAACAGATGAATTTTCAACAAAAAAAAGGACTCATTACAAAAAAAAAATGAATTTTTAATTAAGCAGTACAACTTTCTGAAAGAATGAATTTTCAAAAAAAATTATTTTTCTACCAAGTATATTAATTTAATATAAAAAACAATTAAATTTCAATAAAATACTAGTTTGTTTACTTAAAATTATCTTTTACATTTTTTGTTGATTATTGATTTTTTAGTTGAAAATGCATGTATTTGGTTTAAAATTCAACTGTTTTATTGAACATTCATCTATTTGGACAGAAAATTTGTTATATGGATTGAAAATTTATCTTCTCCTGTTGAAAATTCAAGTCTCTTCTTAAAAAATCAATTATTTGGTAGAAAATGCAAAAGATCTTGGTGGAATGGTGAGCATTGATCTATTTGAACGAAAAATTCGTCCTTTTGGATTGAAAATGAACTTTTGCGTTGAATATTCAACTGTTTCACAGAAAAATCGTCTTTTGGCTTGAAAATTAAACAATCTAAATAATTTTCTTTTCTTCAGTGACTAAATACTAAACAATCATTATTTGTTTAAAATTCGTCTTTTTGGTTGGAAAATTCAACAGTTTGGTTAAAAATTCTTCTATTTTTTTGAAATTTTCATTATTTTCTTGAAAATTCAAGTATTTTGTTGAAAAGTCATCTTTTTGGTCAGAAATGCAATTGTTTTGTTAAAAAATTTTCCTTTTGGTTTAATTGTTTATTTGATATAAATATTTTGTTCCGTTTATAAAAAAAAAAACTGAAAAATGTTACAAGATCAAAATGCAGGTCCTTTCAATATTATTGGTCAGGGAAAATCAATAATTGAATAAACTTTTTTCAGAAAAGGATACAACTGACTAAACTTTTTTCCCTTAAATTAAATCGTAGAATTCTGCCAACACATTGCGAATCTTTCCAGTCGCCACTAAAACTTTTTTGTGACTTTTTTGTGACAGTCTACAGAGTGATGTAATTTTGAGCATTGAAAGGAAACAACTTCCCAGGCCCTATCTGTAGCGCATCTAATCTTCAAAAACTAGGAAGTTGTTAAGTAGTCCCTATTTTTTTGAGTATCACTCCTCCACTGTTAAATTTGATTTGCTCCTTTCAATAATAAGCGAATCAATTTTTTTTGCAGTGAACTTTTGAAGCTATCAACGAAATTAATCATGATCCGTGTTGGAATCCCACCCGAGCTTGAAAACAATTTGACTAAGATTTTATAAACTTTGGGGACTTTAATGTTTATTTAAAATATTATTTTTTATTCTATATATTATCAAAATTCCTATTTATTTATCTAACTTTTTTTGATTGGAAGTTAATTCTATTTCGTTGAAAAGTTGACTATCATATTCTTGGTTTAAAATTCACATTTCTGGTTAAAAGTTTATTTCTTTGTTTGAAAAATCGTTTTTTTGGTTCATAATAAATTTTTTCAACTGAAAATTAACTGTTCCATTTTTGGTTTAAAATTGATATTGTTTGGTTAAAAATTCGTGTATTTTCTTCAACGTCCATTTTTGGTTGACAATTTTTCTTTTATAAGTTGAAAATTCATCTCTATTGGCTGAAAATGATCCTTCTTGTTGAAAATTCATATTTTTAGCTGATAATCAAACTATTTTGTTAAAAAATCGTCCTTTTTAGCTATATTCAACTAGTTGGAAAAAGTTTGTTTGTAGAAAGTTTTTTTTTTAACTGAAAATTTAACGAATCCATTTTTCGTTGAAAATTGATCTTCTTTAGTTGAAAATTAATCTTTTTTTTTATTGAAAATTAACTTTCTTGTCAATTGTTTTCTAAAACATTCGTCTTTTTAGCTTGAAAACATAACTTTTTTGTTCAAAATTCATCTAGAATCTAGATGGGTAGAAAATTATTTGTAAAGATTAATTTGATCTATTTGGCCGAGAATTCAACTATTTTGTTACAAAAATCATCTTTTTACGTTGTATTTAACTGATTAATGATTATTTTTTTAGCTTCGAATTGAAATTTTACATTTTTTGTTGGAAACTTATCTTTTGTAGCTGAGCATTTAACTTTTTGATTAAAAATTCTTGTATTTTGTTGAAAACTCGCCTTTTGGTAGAAAATTAATCTTCTGGTTGAAAATTGATCTTTGCAAGTTAAAAAATCATAGCTAGTTAGTTGAATATTCAACTATTTTTTTTGAAAGTTTAACTATTTGGTTAAAAGTTCATCTATTCCTTTGGAAATTTGTTTTCTTTTTTTTTTGTTCTGTTAAAAATTAATTGTTGTGTCTGAAAAGTAAGGTATTTTATTTTTTCTTTGAAAATTTTCCTTTATAAGTTGAATATTTATCATTTGGGTTGAGGATTCAACTATTTGGTTGAAAAGTTGTCTTTTTTTAACTCAACTAGTTAAAAATTAGATTTTTTTGTGGAAAATTGGTTTTTTTAACTGAAAATTTAACGATTCAATTTTTAGTTAAATATTGATCTATTTTAATAAAAAATTCAACTACTTCGTTGAAAATTCATCTTGATTGAAAATTACCATTAATGTAAATTTTGTTTCCGGTTCAAAAGTCAACTGCTTTCTAAAAAATTCGACTTTTTATCTTCAGAGCCTAACTATTTTGTTCAGAATTCTTATTTTTTCGTTGAATTCTACTGGTTGATAATTCTTTTTTTTTTTAATTTGAAGTTTAACGGTTCTATTTTTTGTTGAAATCATATATTTTTTAGTTGAAAATTAGTCTTTTGTTAAAAAATTAAGCTTTTTATTTGAAAATTAACTTTGTTGTTGAAAGTTCTTCTTTTCCGGTTCAGAAGTCAACTGTTTTCTAAAAAATTCGACTTTTTAATTCTTTAGCTTAAAAACGTAACTTTTTTTTAAGAATTCGTCTTTTTTCGTTGAATTCAACTGGTTGATAATTCTTTCTTTTTTTTGTTGAAATATTTTTTTCAACTCCAAGTTCAACGACCACGATTTTTGTTTGAAAACTTATCTTTTTTAGTTGAAACTTCATATGATTTCTTTGAAATGCGTCTTTTGTTGGAAAATTCATCCTGTTTGGTTAAAAATGCAACTGCTTGGCTGAAAATTAATCTGCTTCGGTCGAGGGTTCAACTATTTTGTTCAAAATTCTTTCTATTTTTTTAGGTTGAATTTAACTGGTTTTTGTTGAAATATTAACTATTACCTGTTTTATTGAGTATTGTTTTTTGTTTGTTAAAAACTGAACTACTTTGGTAGAAAATTCAAACATTTCGTTAAAGTCATCTTTTTTTTATCAAAAATTCAACTGTGTTTTTGAAAATTCGGCCTTTTGAAATGAAAATCCATTTTTTATGTTATAGAAAAGACATTTTTTTGGAAAATGAACTTTTTTGACAAATATTCTATCTTTGATCTTTTGATCTTTTTGTTTTAAAAAGCAACTGCTGATTTTTTGTTCCGATAATATTGGCCTTTAATGTATCGATACGGATGTAAATTTTGTTTTTTGATCAGAGAAGTGTCACCTGTTACAAAACCTTTGCCATTAGGGTAGACCCCCCACCCACCCCTTGGAGTGTCACGTAATATGTGGACGCTTCTTAGGGGTCATTCACAAAATACGTGGTACGTTTGGGGGGGGGGGGTCCTGTCGAAGTATCATTCTCCATGTTAAGAACAATGAAAAAAGTATCACGCGGGGTGGGGGGGGGTTAGGAGTTGCTTGAAAATTTTTCACGTATTTTGTAAATGGCTCCTGAAGAATTTTTTATTTTTTTTTTGATTCCAGCCAAACTTTTTTCGAAGTAACCGATGTTTTGGCCACGAAGCAAATCCGTTTTGGATCCGTTGTATCTGAACTCGGTGGTCGAATCTGCGAGTGGAGCAGAGCCACCAAGGACGCAGTTGGACAAAAACTACCGGAACGGGGTTCGGGTATCTTTGTGACCTGGGACGAATATTGGATGGAAGGGCGGTGATTCCCTGTGACTCGTGAGCGTCCGAGACGAACGCGGATTAGTCAAGGGCTGCGGGAGGCTGCGTGCCACCCGGCACTTTTCGTCTGATCTGTCCGTACCGCGATCTCCGCGTAGATCGACCGAATCCGACGCTAACAGAATTCCTCCAGCTGACGAAGGAAAGGGACATTGTCATCTTGCGAAGAAAAGACCCCAAAACTACGTACTTTGCGGTTCATAAGAAAACAGGAAATTTTTCTTCTTTCATGCCTTTAAGTACTAGTCCACCGTATCGCGTTATTTTTAAAGGTATCAAGAATCAAGATCTATCATCTAGCCTCTAGCCTCGCCTAGCTCCAGCAGCTCACACCTGCCGCATATTTCGATATTTACGCAGCCGGAGGTCAAATGATTTCTATTGATTCGGTGACGAAATTTCCCTACCTACTTTTAACAGACTTTCAGAGATCTTGCCTAACTGTCAAGTGTCAAGCGATCAGAGTTGGGTACAATCAGATTCGATTAAAGACGACACTTTTTGAATGTCTCAAATATTGATACTAGCGTGATCGGTTCACTGGTTGGCCAATCAACAATTCTTGGCCACCTTGTTGAAATTAATATTACATAATAATCTTCAAATTTATTCATTCACTTTGTCCACACTGAAGCTCCTATGTTTCCGCTCAATTATCGTGTGCTTTTGTCTCTTGATTTTTTTTCTACCACGCAATTTGACAGTTTATTAGCATTTGTAAGTTTGACATCTTAGAAAATTATATATGATAATTTTCAAATTCATTCATTCTTTTTGTCCGCATTGGAGCTTCTATGTTTCCGCTCACTTATCGCGTGTTTTTTAGAACCGATGGAGCCTTTTTTTGGGGGGGGGGCATAGCCTTACCATAATAATTGGTACAATTTTTAGATAGTATAATAATAGTATAGTACGTACAAATTTTATATTAAAAAATGAATAAAAAATTAACAATAAATAGTAAATAATTAAAATTCACATTGCTAAAGATTTCAGATAGATTAAAAGGATTTCACAAAAACTTCAATTATTTCCCAAAGACTTCACAAAAGAACTGATTAATTTCACAAATATTATCAAAGATTGCAAATATTTCGTAGAGATTTCCAAAGGTTTCAAAAAGATTTTTCAATGTTTTCAATGAGTTCCCAAAGATTTCACAAAGGTTTCAAAGATCTCTCCAAGATATCCGATATATGTAAAAGATTTCACAAAGATTTGACAAAGATTTAAAAATCTCAATAATTTCACTAATGGTACCAAATGTTTAATTAATATTTCAAATATTTCGCAAATATTTCTATAGATTTCATAAATATTTCACAAAGATTTCCATGATTTCCCAAAGATTCGAAATTATTTTACAAATATTTCAGATAAATTTCAAAGAGTGCACAATGATTTCAATGATTTCCCAAAGATTTCCAAAATTTGGCAAAGATTTCGGATAGATTAAAAATATTTCACAAAGATTTCAAAATGATTTCTCAAACATTTCAGATAGATTTTAAAGATTGCACAAAGATTTCAATGATTTCCCACAGATTTTAAAGATTTCGCAATGATTTCAGATAAATTAAAAACATTGCAATGACTTGCCAAAGATTTCACAAAGCGTTCAATGATTTCGCAAAGATATCAGATATATGTTAAAGATTTCACAAAGATTTCAAAAATTGCAATAATTTCACTAATAGTACCAAATATTTAAAAAATATTACGCAAATATTGCCATAGATTTCAGAAATATTTCACAAATATTTCCATGAGTTCCTAAAGATTTCAAAGATCTTACAAAGATTTCAAATATATGTCGCACAGATTTCGGATGGTTTTAAAAGATTTCACAAATGCTTCAATTATTTTACAAATATTTCAGATAGATTTCAAAGTGTGCACAATGATTTCATTGATTTTCCGAAGATTTCACCAAGATTTTCAAGATTTGGCAAAGATTTTGGATAGATTTAACATATTTCACAAAGACTTCAATGATTTCCCAAAAATTTCACAAAAATTCTACTAATCTGCAAATATTACCAAATATTTCGGATAGATTCGAAAGATTTCACAAAACTTTAATTATTTCACAAAGATTTCAGATATATTTTATGAATGAAAAAAAATTGCAATGATTTCCCAAGTTTTGGAAAAGATTTCGTATATATGTTTAAAACATTTCACAAAGATTTCCAAAGATTTTAGAAAGATTATACAAATATTTCAAATATTTCCCAAAGATTTCAAAGATTTTCCAAATACTTCAGACAGATTTACAATATTTCACAAATACTTCAATAATTTCCCAAATATTTTACCAAAATTCTACTAATTTTACAAATATTACCAAATATTTCGAAAAAATATTTCAAATTTTTCGCAAAGATGTCGGATAGATTAAAAATATTTTACAGACTTCAATTACTTTACAAAGATTTCAAATAGATTTCAAAGCTATTAGCACAAATATTTTAATGATTTCCCAAAGATTTCTTAAAGATTTTAAAGATTTCGCAATGATTTCAAAAATTTGAATAATTTTACTAATTGTGATTTCCCAAAGATTCCAAAATCTCACAAAGATTTCAAATATATCGCAAAGATTTCGGATAGCTTTAAAAGATTTCACAAAGACTTGAATTATTTTACAAATATTTCAGATATATTTCAAAGAAAGCACAATAATTTCAATGATTTCCCAAAGATTTCACAAAAATTTTACTAATTTGACAAATATTACCAAATATTTCAAATATTTCGCAAAAATTTCGGATAGATTAAAAAGATTTCACAAAATTTTCAGATAGATTTCATGATTGAACAAAGATTTCCCAAAATTTTGGAAAAGATTCCGGACATATTTAAAAGATTTCCAACGATTTCAGAAAGATTACACAAAGAATTCAATTATTCCACAAAGATTTCCAATATTTCGCAAAGATTTCGGATAGATTAAAAAAATTTCATAAAGACTTGAATTATTTCATAAACATTTCAGATATATTTCAAAGAGTACTCAATGATTTCCGAAATATTTCCAAAATTTAGCAAAGATTTCGGATAAATTGAAAAGATTTTACAAAGACTTCACTGAATAATTTCACAAATATGATCAATTATTTCAAATATTTTCAAAGATTTCACAAATATTAAAATGATTTCCAAGATTTCCCAAACATTTAAAAGATTTCAAATATTTCACAAAGATTTCAGATCCATTTAAAAGATTATTGAACAAAGATTTCAATGCATTCCCATAGGTTTCACAAAAGCTTTTGCAAAGATTTCGGATATATTTATAAGATTTCACAGACTTCAATAATTTCCCAAGGATTTCAATAATTTCACAAATATTACCAAATACTTCAGAAATATTTCAAATATTTCACAAAGATTTCGGATAGATTAAAAATATTTCACAAGGATTTCAGATCCATTTCAAAGATGGCACAAAGATTTCAATGATTTTCCAAAGATTTCGGTGAGATTCAAAGGATTTTACAAAGACCTGTGTTATTTCACAAAGATTCGAAAAATTTGAACAAATTTTGCACAAAAATTAAAAATACCAAGGTGCCTTTTTAACATTTTCATCTTAATTAAGGTATATCGCTGCTACTATGATGACCTAATTAAACACTTACACTGCTATTTTCATAACTTTGCAATTGTAAAGTTGTAACGATTCTATAAAATAAAACTAATAACATTTACCTACACATAATAATAATTCTTATTATCATTACAAATAACAATAAAAAAATAATAAAAATTACAATACTTCGAAGAATTCAAATGACTCAGTTCTAAAAATGCATAAATTTTGTATCCGGCTTACGATTTCAGTCCTCGAATAATTTTTTCAACTAGTCTCTAGCTAGAACGATGCTCACGTCACCAATATTCAGCAGCGAATGAAATTTGGGAATTTTATTTCAACGTTAAACTGCATCTGGATTATCAAGATGATTAAAACGGGACCTCTGTTTACAATTGGATCATAAAAGTATCCATCCTAGCTAAGCTTGGACTGGGTTCAAGAATTTGAATGATGCTACGTTTATGAATGGGTAGTGGAATAGAGTATTCGTTATAGGATAAAGAGGATCATAAACGTCGGTCCAATGGGACAGGGATTTCCCGGCCATTAGACCAGGCATTTGCCTGTCATTTCTTACCTGCAGGTCTATATGCAAACGAAATGAGAATTTCTGTTTTTGTTAAATTCAAACGATCCGATGAATTTAGTCATTCGATTTAAAAGGGGGCAAATCAATACTTTGCCCCTCCCTGGTCGTGTTCGGTGGGCGGGAGGGGGGGGGGGGGGGGGGGGTACATGTGACCCTAGGCCTCCGCCGCCTCTTGTTCTTTTGTCTCCTGATTTTTCTTTTACCACCCAGTTTGACAGTCCATTAGCATTTTCAGGTCTTCAGGGTGGCCATTGACCGGAAGAAGCGGGAAAACTAGAATTAGTGTTGAATTTTGAGCACCGAGGATAAGCCGGAAATTTTCAAAAAATTCAGAATTTTTCAGATTTCTTTTCACTTTAGCAATGAATATCGTATCGCTCATCGAATAAAGTTAGTTTGGAATTGTACTCAGTGTTTACAACCATCTCCGTTCAAATATCGAAGATAATTTTGTATTAAATATTTTTAAGTTGATGTTTTGTTCAAGAATGAATATTAATTTTATACTATCTATTTAAGAATTTAAAGCTTGCGTTAATAGATCGTTCTAATCTGAGTTCTAATCCTAAAGTTCCTTTTACATTTGAGATCGAAAGCTTCTCTTTTATAGATATTTCACATTGTAATTACATATATAGGTAACGTAAAATTATATAATTATTGCTAATAATTTTCAAAATAAAGTTATAATTTAGAATTCCTTTTTTTCCTCCTATTTTCAAGAAAATTTCCCTTTTCTTACAATCGTCTTTTTATATACAAAATTGTTCCTTTTGGAATGAAGATTTAACTTTTGGTAGAAAAGTCGTCTCTTTTGGTTGAAAGTGAATTCATTTTCATTAACAAGTATACTATTATATTTATGGTTTAGAATTCATCTCTTCTGTTTCTGATATTTGTTTGAAAATGTAATTATTTTGTTGAAAATTCAACTATTTTGTTAACAGGGATTGACAGTAACGCGTTACCAGAAAAGTTACTTTTTTAGTCAAGGGAAACGGCAACGCCTTATTTTCATAAAAAAGTAACGGTAACACGTTAAAATTTTTTGGTAACAGTAATTTTAAGTAACGCACTGATCGTTACCTTATAAAAATGTTAAATACGTTTAGTATTACAATAAATATTTTAATGTCAAGAAATCGAATCAGATGATGATTTTCTCGCCACTAAATTTTATAATTTATTGTAATGAATCATCGTAAAACAATCAAATCTATTTTAACCTTTTTGTTTAAATATTCAATCATTTGGTTCTAATTCATCTTTGAAGGCTGAAAATTCAAACTATTCATTCAAAAATGCAACTTTTTTGTTGAAAACTCGGCTTTTTCACTTGAAAATACAACTATTCGGTCGTAAATTCATCTTTCTTTGGTTAAAAATGAACTTTGTTATAGAAAATTAATCTTCTTGGGCTGAAAAGTAAAATTTTTTCCAAAGCAATCGGCGTTTTAGCTAGAAAACTTTACTCTTTTGTTAAAAATTCATTTTCTTTTTGTTAAAAATGCAATATATTTCGACATGAAATCTTAGAAATATGGTCAAATCTCCAGCGATTATTATGGTACCTACTTCAATGTTATTTAAAAGAATGTATTCCTCTATTCTGCCGTTCAAACTAAAACGGCTATTTGGCATGAACTGCGATATATTTTTAAAAATCCGTTTGAGCCAAGAAATTTAGTATAGAAAAATATGTTCAATAATGCGAAAGAACCTCTTTTGGGTAAAACGGATGTGCTCTTTCTGATTTTGCAATAAAAAAATTGATTATTCAAACAATTTCTGTTAGAAAATGTACTTGCGGATTTTTCTAGAATCAAATCCAAGTTAAGAAATATATGTCTCTTGCGCTGCAAAGTTACCGAGCGTCAAGCCTCCCTGCAATGGAAAAATCCGCAAACGACATGCAAGGCATGGAGGATTATGGTGGGGGGTCGATGACCACCCGTGATGCTGTCGCTTGGGGACTTCTCGGCTTGGTCATCTTTGGGACATATTTACAACTGAAGACCTTACATAAGGGCATTCTATAAACTAGGTCAACTAGGTTACCAGTTTGAGGAGGGGTGGGGGTCACACTAAAATCTACGGTTGGGTACAGTGGTAAAAAGAGTGGTAAGAACTCAAATATTTGATTAAAAATTTCATTATTTTGTTGAAAGCTTAATTATTTTGTCGAAAATGTAACTAGTTGTTGAAAAAGCATCTTTATTGTTGAATTCTTTTCTCGCAAAATAATTTTTTATTTTTGTTAAATATTCATGATTTTATTTGAAAATTCATCTCTTCACGGAAAAAAATGACTCTGCTGAAGTTAAATGATTTTCAGTTGAAAAAGGGACAGCGCAGCTTTTCTGTAAAGCTTACAGAAATTTCTGCTGAGTTTACTGAATTTTCAGTAATTTTACAAATTAACGGATAAATTCATCTAGAGACTTTTTGGTTAGATTTTACAATTTAAAGATGTCACTTTGACAGAAAAGTTCAGTATGTGTTACAGAAAATATCCGTAAATTTTAAAAATAACTATAAATTCGGTAAACTCTGCAGAAAATTCGGTAATGTTACAGGATGCTGTCCCCATTTTAACTGAACATCCTGTAATTTTAGCAGCTTTTCTTCAGCGTGTCTTTGGTTGACAATGTAAGAGTTTTGCTGAAAATTAGTTGTTTTTTTTTATTGAAAATTAATCTTTTCTATTTGAGAATTCAACAATTTGACTGAAAATTCATGTATTCAACAACTTCGTTTAAAAGTTAACTACTTTTCAAAAAAACTGCTATATTGATGCATAATTTTAGTAGAAAATTGATCTCTTATGTAAAAAATTTGTCTGTTTAACGTGGAAATTCAACAATTTGGTAGAAAATTAAACTCTTTGCTTGAAAATTACCTTTTTTTTTGTTTGAAATTCATCATTTTGGTAATAAATTGAACTATTTATTTTTTTAAATTCGTCTTCTTTAGTTTAATTTAACAGGTTGAAAATTAATTTCTTAAAATCAAATTTTGACTATTCCATTCTTGGTTGGTCATCTTTCTTGATTGAAAATTCAGCTATATTTGATTAAGGATTCAATTATTTTGTAAAAATTGATCTTTGGGTCGAAAATTGATCATTTATGGTAAAAAAAAAATCAACGTTCTGGGTTGAACATGAACTTTTTTGTTGAAAATTAAACTGTCATCATTTTAGTTAAAAATTAATTTCTTTGGTTTAAAATTTAACTATTCTATTAAATTTTCGTTTTATTTTAATTGAAAATTATTTCCTCTGATTAAATTTCAAACTTTTGTATTTTTTGTTGAAAAACAATCTTTTGTTAAAAAAGATACTATTTGGTTGAAAATTAATCTATTTTGTTAATAAATTTTTTTATTTGGTTCAATATAATTAGAAAGATAGCAAGCGATGACTATTACTACGCTTATTTAGTAATTTTCTGCTTTTTCGTATTCTACAGAAAAAGCAGACGTCACTTTTTCATAATGTCACTATTTTTACGTAGAATTTTTCTCTTTGTTAAATTTCGGGAGTCAAGGAGTTATTTTAGACGAAAAAAGTTTCTTGTCTATTTTTGCCGCCCCTGAAACTGTAATTAGACCTTTTAGTCAGGGATAGTCAGTATTCACTCATCCTCTACTGATTAGTTCGAATTGGAAGCATTTCAAAAAAACCGTGACACACGCGTCAGCAAAAAATTCGTTTTGGAAAAAACTAATAATTAGGGTGAAAATACTGAGAGATTTATTTCAGGGATCACAGTTCGTTCCCTTTTTCTACCTAATCCCCGTTTTTGCCCTGAATTTTTAAAACTCCCCTAAAACATCTAAAATAGACAACTTTTTCTAAATCATAAACAGAAATTCAAGACATTAGAAAAGAAAACAATTAGAAATAGATTCTTTTTGATAAGAGTGCAGATGATACTAATTTCAAATAATTGTTCCAAACGATTAGTTTGCTAATTTTGTAGATTTGAAGGAAAGATAAAATTAATTCCCGGAAGATAAATTAATTCTCTAGTTGCAAATCAAAAAAATCCTTATAGAGGTTTTTTATTTTTCGTTTTTCCTTTTATAGAGACTTCACAGGCCAAGATTTTCTAAAAACACAACAAGAATTATAAATAAAAAATCAACAAAAATGGCATTTACAACCAAAAAATGTAATAGTTGAAATTTCAATCAAAAAATATTTTAATTTCAAATGAAAAAGAGTTGAATTCATCTAAAAGAGACGAATCTTGAAAAAAATAGTTGAATTCTCAACCAAAATAGATTAATTGCCAAAAAGTTGCATTTTTCCTCAAAAAGGATTAAATTTCTACCAAAAAAGATGAATTTTCAAACCAAAAAAAGGAATCTTGGACAAAATTCTTTGATTTTCAACCAAAAATTCTTTTTTTTGTAGAGAAAGAAAAAAATTCCTACCAAAGTGAGGACTTTTCAATTCAAATATACGAATTTTCTACAAAATAGTAAAATTTTCAAACCGAAATCTTGAATTTTTAATAAAAAAGTTAATTTTCAAGCAAATAGTTGAAAAATAGGAATTTCTGAGCAAAAAGATCAACTTTCCACTAAAAGATGAATCTTTAGCCAAAATAAATAATTTTTAATAAAATATTGTAACTCCTAATGAAGTAGTTGAATTTTCAACAAAAACATTCATTTTCAACCAAATAGTTGAATTTTCTATAAAAACAAAGAATTTTCAACCAAGGAAGTCAACTTTCTACCAAAAAAAAATACGACTTATCAAGCATCGAGATGAAATTTTAACAAAATAGTTCAACTTTGTACCAAGTAGTTGAGTTTTCAAAAAACTAAGGAATTCTCAACAAAAAATTAATAGTTGATATTTCAACGAGAAAATATTTTTATTTTAATTATAAAAAAAAAAACAATTTTTAACAAAATAGTTAAATCGTCAACCAAAACAGATTAATTCTTAATCAAATATGTAGTTGCATTTTCCCACGAAAAATCTTAAATTTCTATAAAAAAAGAAGAATTTTCAAACCAAGAAGACGAATCTCTATACTTATATTCTTGAATTTTTCACCACAAAATATTGATCAATCAAGAAAGAAAGAATTTCAATCGATTAGTTGAATTTTCTACCAAAAAATAAAAACTTTGAAGCAAAAAGATGAATTTTTAACTGAAATGATAAATCTTCAACTCAAAAGAGTGAATTTTTAACAAAATAGTTCAACTTTTAATGAAGTGTTGCTGAATTTTCTACCAAAACGAGGAATTTTCAACAAAGAAAAATGATGTTCTGCTAAGAAAGAAAGCATTTAAAAAGAGAGTTGAATTTTTCACTAAAATAATGAATCTTCAAAAAAAAAATGTTGATATTACAACTTAAAATTTTTTTCGAGATTTTTTTATTTTAAAATTAAAAAATGTTAAATTCATCCATGAGAGAGGAATTTCCAACAAAGTAGTTGAATTATGTATCAACCGAAATAGAATAATTTTCAACAAAAAGTTGAATTTTCACCGGAAAAAAATGAAATTTCTACCAAACGAGATGCATTTTCAAACCAAAAAGACGAATTTTTAACAAAATAGTTGAATTCTCAAGCAGAGAAAAACTTTCAGTTAAGAAAGAAAAAAAGTTTCAACCAATTTGTTGAATTTTCAAGTCAAAAAGATGAATTTTCGACAAAAATATTAGCTTCATAATTTTTTCATTTTCAAATTTAAAAGTCTAAAGACACAAACACAGAAAAGGTAGATTTTTCAAATAGTCATTTTTCAAAAATTATTTCTTTCTAGCTTACTGAGAAAAATGTTTGAGCAACTCAGGGGTTTTCACTGAAAAGAATACACTTGAATAAAATTGATTAAAATAAGAAATTAAAATCTATCTACTAACAAAAATACATTTAAACAAAATCAAACTTAAGCATTTAAAAATAATTTTCCTTATCTATTTCTCAATTTTTGAGCTTTTTGATTTTTTTCTGATCTATTTTTGTCTGTAGAAAGAGCTGCAGTAGTAAACAGATTTTTCAAAGCTAGCGTAAGAAATTGTTTAAACACAAAAGTGAATTCTAATCATTATATAAATCTATTGATTACCTTTCTTGATGCAGTTATTGTACACTAGTTACTTTCATTTCCTTTACGACACCTTTAACTTTTTATTTTACAAATTAGGTTTTAATCCACATTCTGTAATTTTCCAATGAAAAAGTTACTGAATGTGGGTACTGAATTTGGGTAGGGAGCACCCTGCCCAAATACTTCAATTAAATCCAAATAATGGCGATGATAATTATGATTATTTTATAATCATTTTTCCATGTGAAAATTACTGAATTTAGTTCATAAATTTGGGCAGGGTGCAATTTGGTAGGGTCCGAATAGTTCAATTAAATCCAAATAATGGCAATGATAATTATAATTAATATTATAATAATTTTCACGTGGGACAATTACTGAATTTGGGTAGGATACGCCCTACGCGAATACTTCAATTGAATCCAAATAATGGCAGTGATAATTATAATTAATATTATAAACATTTTCCTATGTGAAAATCACTGAATGTAGTTGCTGAATTTGGGTAGGATTCGCTCTACCCAAATAGTTCAATTAAATCCAAATAACGGCAATAAAAAAAAAATTGATAGCAGTTCGAACTCGAAAGTTCATTGCCTCACTACCCGTTCGAGGAGTGTTTCTAGGTGGATATTTACTACCAGTGTGGGCCCACCACACCCACGACGGGCCAACAGCACGCAGTATTCCCGGACGGTCACCCATCCAAGTACTTACCGCGCCCAACACTGCATAACTTCAGTGATCTTACGAGAACTGGTGTTTTCAGCGTGGTATCACCGTTGGCAATAATGGCAATATAACAATTATAATTAATATTATAATAATTTTCTCATGGAAAAAATACTGAATGTAGATACTGAATTTGGGTAGGGTGGACCCTTTCCAAATAGTTCAGTTAAATCCAAATAATGACAATGAAATTTTTTTTCGCAGCACCTATAGATTAAAGTCTTTGACCTCATCTGAGAAAGCCACATTGGTTCCTCCAATTGAACAGGAAGCTCTTCTTAAAACCGTGTAGACTTTTTCGATCAACTTTTTGTGTCCCCTTTGAACCATTCGGCAAAGGATATCTTTTCATCTTGTAAATTCGATTTATTACGACCGAAAACGCGACTGTCTGGACTCTATAGTAGAGCTCGCTCTCGAGCGTGTCCTTGAACGCGGTGAACTTTAATTGGAAATCAGTCAAAAAGATCAAGACCAGCGAGTTTAACGATTGATTAACAATGTAAGGTATATATCGAGTCACTGAAATAGGTTACACCTCGGCCTACGGCGTCAAATCACGTCGTTACTATAATTCAGTAACGATGCGTTGCAATTTTACGTTACAAGATTGCCAAGCTGAGCCCTTTTCCAATTTTGATTATTAGTTTTTTTCGATTGCAGAGTTGAATAGCAAAAAAAAAAAAAAAACAATACGAGTGAAAACAGACGTGTTCTGCAATGAAAATAAATTGGACCGACGTGCCGCCCTTAAAAATTTGCCGCTCTTTTTCAGGTTTAGTTCTCTTACATTTTCATCAGAGAAGGATTGGATTTGTGTAAAATTTGACCCATCCCCCCACTTTTTGTCAAATGTCCACGTTTTGAGACCCTCTGCACCCGAAAAACAGGTTTTTACGATTGTGTCTGTATGTATGTCTGTATGTTTGTATGTCTGTCTGTGAGCACGATCACTTTTGGAAAATGAATCTATCAGTCAAAAACTGAAGGTCAAGTTCGTTATTCAGCTATTTTGGATAAAAATTCAAAAAGTTAGAGCATTTTCAAAATGTTTAAGACCGCTTTTTTCAAGATTTAGAAACTTTATGTATGACCGTTCGTAGTACTTGAGAAGACAAACAGTTGATCGCAATGACTTTTTTTGATAAAATGAATATTACCAGAGTTATAGCATTTACAAAATTCCAAAAAACAAACGAAAATAAACATTTTAAGCCGTAAAATGCATGATATGAAAACATTTCAGGAGAAGGAAAACGTTGCATTTTTAACATCCCATAAGATTATCTCAACAACTTTTTGAATTTTCTTGAAAAATCGAAAATTCCAATTTTTACCGCACAAAAAATTGTGAAAAATCAAAAACTCTATTTTGCGGTCAAACTATACAGGATATAAAAAAAGATGATCGGAAAAAAATTGTGTATTCAACAAAGATCTGCGAATTTGTCAGTAATCAATTTTTGACAGGACGCTTAGTTTTTATTTTATTCGTAAAAAACTGCATTAAATATAGAAAAAATGAATTTTTAGACAAACGAAACAAACTATAAAAAAATGAATTGAAAAAAATTGCTTATCCGAACAAGTTCTATAAATTTGTCATTAATAATTTTTTGATAGGACGCGTAGTTTTTGTTCTAATCGTGAAAACTAAAATTAAAGATGAAAAAAAAAAAAATTTGGAAAAGGACAATTCCAGACCGAGTTATATAAATAAATGTAGTATACATTTGATATAAAAGTGTTGAACATATAATAGAGAAAAGTTCACATTTTGGGTCAAATCGAGGGTGAAGCACGAGATACGTGATGAGAATGTGTTCGTTGAAGCCGCAGGAGCTTTAACAACAGAGAATTCACAATCACCAAATTAGAGTTGTGGATACTTTGACCTTTAATTTTAAAAGTTTGCTGAACAAATGTGGGGAAAATACAATGATCAAGCGCGAAGCGCGAGAACCAAAAGCCGCGCGCCGTAGGCGCGCAATGTTAATGTGCCCGCACATTGGGCACATTCTTTTTATTTCAGAGTTGCCAAGCAAATAAAAAAAAAGTGAAAATAAACGTGTTCTGTAATAATAAACAAAATTAGGCCGCTATGCCGCTCTTACAAATTTGACGCCCTTTTTCAGGTTTTATTACTAGTTTTTTTTTAGGTTTCAGAGTTGGCAAGCAAATAAAAAAGAAAATACGAACGAAAGAGACGATTCCTGAAATAATAAAAAATTCAAACCGCTAATAGAATGGTTCACGAACAAAAAATTAGAATTCAGCATCACTTTAAAAAAAGCCGTGTCTACGCGTGCGAAATTTCGGTATGTATCTTGCATAAAAAAAAGTTTAAATCGGATAAAAATTGTGACGTATAGACTGATTTATGTGCAAAAATCCAATTCTGAACCACTGTATGTTTGGTGATTTTTTCAAAATAAAAAATAAAAAATCGACCTAGAGAGATTGCCGAGGAATTTATTCAGGGAAAATTTAAAAAAAGCTGCCGGCTGCGCGGGCACATTCTCATCGCTCACGAGTTTGAGCGCGCTTAGGGCGCACACCTGTTGGATCTCCCGCTTCGCGCTCGATATTATATTTATCTCCCGCTTTGCGCTCGATATTATATGTATCTCACGCTTTGCGCTCGATATTATATTTATCTCACGCTTCGCGCTCGATAATGTATTTACGTCGCGCTACTCGATCGGCCATTCTACTTCCCCCACATTTTTGCATAGGATTTTCATAATAATTAAAGGTAAAACCATCAACAACTGAAAAATAGTGATTGTGAATTCTTTTTGGTTAAAGCTTCTTCGGCTTTCATGAATACATTTACATCACATGCCTCGTGAGAAAAAAAGGTTGAGAGCAAATTTTAAAATCTAATTTAAAAAAAATGTTGTTACTTAGCATTTCATTGTACCTTGTGTCTTCTATCCAAAAATTTAATTTGTTTCTTTGCAATGTTATTTTTCACGATTAAAACAAGAACGACGCATCTTTAAAAAAATGATTAATAACTGTGTAGCTCTTTTTGGGATGAACAACTTTTTTCGTAGCTTGTGTCGTTTATCCAAAAATTTAATTTTTTCATTTTTAATGTTGTTTTTTCACAAATGAAACAAACATTGCGCTGCCTATACAAGAATAATGGACAACAAATTTGTAAACCTTTTTTAGGTGCAGAAAAGAAAAACTCATAGAGATAAATTGTTCGACTTTCAGAGTAACTATGAATAGGCTTACATAAAATTCTTAAATCATGAAAAAAAATGTTCTTAACAATTTTGAAAATGCTCTAAATTCTTGAACTTTTATCTAAGGCTGGTGGATAATAAACTCATCCTTTATTTTTATGCCTTAAAAACGTGTGCCGAATCTCAATCCTCCAATCTGATCAGACAGACAAACAGGCATTCAGACACCTTCGTAAAAATCATTTTTTCCGACTCAGGAGGTCTCAAAACGTGGAGATTTGATGAAAAAATGTTACATAAAACCAATACCTTCTCATTAAGATGTGAATGTAAAAAAGAAAAGTCTAAATTGGATGAAAATTGTCACCTGGAGACTGATTTATCCACCAAAATCTAATTCTGAATGACTGTGTGCTTGTTTTTTACTTAGAATTTTATAAAAATAAAAAATGGACTTAGATGGATCATCGGGACCGGGAAATTTAAATAGTTGCAATTGAAAAAAACTGCATTATCCACAAAACCCTAATTCTGCACCACGGTACGCTTGTTTTTTACTTAAAATTTCGCAAAAACAAACAAATTAAAAATCGGGTGGAACAACTAGAGAAGTTAGTAATCTTTAATTTAAGAAATAACCTTGAATCATATAAAAATTGTGACCTGTAGACTGATTTATCCCCAAAAATACAATTCTGAACCACTGTGCGTTTGTGTTTTACATAGAATTTTGTAAAAACAAAACTATCGACCTATAGGGATCTTTGCGGAATTTATTCAGCTTTAATTTCAAAAAGTCTAAATCGGTTAAAAATTGTAACCTGTAGGCTGATTTATCCGCAAAAATATAATACTGAAGCACTCTGCGTTTTTGTTTCCATAGAATATTGCAAAAACAAAACTGCAAAAATCAGCTTCGAGGGAACACCGGGAACTTTATTCAGCTTCAATTAAAAAAAAAATGAAACGCCTACATCGGATAAAAATGGTGACTTGTAGACTGATTTATCAGAAAAAAAATATATTTCTGAACAACTGTGCGTTTGATGTTTACTTAAAATTTTGCAAAAACCAAAAATCAAACACCGGCTGGTATCACTAGGACTAGGGAATTCATTCAGCTTCAATTAAAAAACTGAGTCTAAATCGAATAAAATTTGTGACTTACTTATATACTTATTTATCCACAAAAATCCAATTATGAACCACTGTACCTTTATCGTTTAGATAGAATTTAAAAACAAAAATAAAAAATGGGCCACAAGGAATCAATGGGAATTTGTTCAGCTACAACTCAGAAAAAAAGTTTACATCGGATAAAAATGATCACGGGGGTGAAACCAAATGCAAATACGAGAGCATCAAAACCACCGTGATCGTTGAGCAACTGTTAAAAGTCGCTCAGTTGTTCAAGTAGTTTTGCATGGCCAGATTGGCGCGAGATTCAAATTGGTATATATATATATTTTTTTTTCTTTTTTTGCCATAAAAATAATGAAAGAAAAGGAGATAATTTGTCTTTTAAATAATAAAACATTTTTAAATTCTGAAATTATTTATTTATCAAGCCATAAGTGAACATTATTTATAATTTTTGAAACACTGCAATTAAACACTGCAAAACATGGAACATTTCGAATTAAACTATACGTACAGTGTCGAAAGAATATGAACATTATTATATTCGTTGTTCGACGTTTAATACAATTTTTTTTCCATTCTACAACCTTAACAAAAATCTGTCTATGAGTATCTTTAAAATTTTTGAACTACGACCCAAGCTGAGATCGAATCCAAAGAATTCGATCTTACTCAGCGGCCTTTGAGAGTCGAATTTTATGAAACCGATCTTGAATACTTTGAATGTAATTTGAAATATGCCGAATGAATTATTGAATTATAGGGCAGGTGCCAGGATAAGTATGTCAGTATGTTAGTATGTTAGTACGTTAGTATGTTAGTATGTTACTGAAATACTCATTAGGCGTCTGATTTCAATATAATTAAATAATCTATTAGGCAGATGTAAAGTTTAAAATCCACAAATACTCTATATACAAAATTCGATTCTCAAAGGCCGCTTGTTCTATCCGATCTCAGCTTGGATCGATTTCGAAAAATTCGATTTGGAAGGCGCAGTAGATCGGATCGAATTTATTCGACTTCAAACATAGTCGATATTTATGATGAGAAGCATTAAACATCTGTGGCGATAAAAAACGCAATATTTCAAATTGAACTATACACACTTCATCGAAAGAATATGAACAATCCTATATTCATTGTTCGACGTATAATAAAACTTGTACATTTTACAATCTTGATCAATCTCTCTCTCTTTGAGTGTTTCAATTAAATCTTTGTAGAACAAAAACATGAAATATTTCAAGTTACACTATTTACATTGTATTGAAAGAATATTAACAATCGTATATTCCTTGTTCGACGTTTAATACAACTTTTTATACATTCTAAAATCTTAATAAATCTCTCTCCCTTTCAGTATCTTTTACGATATCTTTGAAATAAAATTTTAAACTCTGAAAGTACGTATTTGTTTAACACGTTAATGAACTTTAAAAGTCATTTGTGAAAACTGTTTAAACATTACAATGCCTTTTTATTTATCAAGCTGAAATCGAATCCAAACAATTCGATCTTACTCAGCGGCCTTTGAGAGTCGAATTTTATGACACCGATCTTGAATACTTGGAATACTTTCGAAAAACATCATTTGGATATAATAAATTGTCCTTTTTTATAATTTTATATGATATATATATATATATATATATATATATATATATATATATATATATATATAAATAAGTATATAAATATTTTGTATAAATTTATAAAATTAAGAAAAATAGCCACATTGTTGAATATAAAAACCTTTGAAGAAAAATGTTACTGAAATACTCATTAGGCGTCTGATTTCAATATAATTAAATAATCTATTACACAGATGTAAAGTTTAAAATCCACAAATACTCTATATACAAAATTCGACTCTCAAAGACCGCTGGTTCTATCCGATCTCAGCTTGGATCGATTTGGAATACGCAGTTACATTATTACTTAACGCCAGCGACCGGTCTATTTAATATTATCGATCAGGTTTCATTTGTATCTTTCGCTGTACATATTTTCGCGTCATGACTAGAACAATTTTACTCGTCGATTCTACTTGAGCTATCGTATAACATTTTTAAGAAAGTTAAGCTTAATGGAATCGGTGGATACTAACTACAATACCTAAAACATTGTTCGCAAGGTGTACCTCTTCGGACGTCTGGCAACGTCATGTCGAAAATTGGGCTTGCGTTGGCTATTACAGATGCAGCATTTCCCCGTAAATAGATTAAAGACATTGTTGAACTGCGCACTGTTTGGTCTGTAAACATCCTGGTCCTTCAGCAGAGGTAAACACTGGAAGGAAATATAGTTAGATATCTTTGCTGTTTTTTCGAAAGATATCGTTATTAACTGACCCAAGTATCAAGATTGTAAACAAGATTTTTTTTCAATTGGCATGAATATTCAGCAAAATAATTAAATTTTTTAGTAGACAGTTTCATTTTTAACGAAAAAATTATGAATTTTCAATGCAAAAGGTAAAATTTCTGTTCAAATAGACAAATGTTCGACAAAACAGTTCAGTTTTCGACCCAAAAGAATAACTTTTTAACAAAATACTAGAATTTTCAACAAAATATTTAAATTTGTAACTGAATACTTGAATTTTCCAACTTCAAACACGAATTTCCCAGGTACAAAGATGCATTTTCAACCAAATAGTCGAATTTTAAAAGAAAAAATATCAAACTAAAACCAAAAACCGTTGAACTTTTAACACGAAAAATTAAGTTTTCAAGAAAAAGATGATTTCTTAACGAAGAATATAATAGTTCATATTTCAAACAGAAAAGGAACCTGAACAAAGTAGTTACATTTTCAACAAAGTAATTAAATTTTAATTAATTAGTTCAATTTTCAACCTTTGAGAATAAATTCTCGAACAAAACGACGAATTTTCAACCCAGAAGATTAATTTTCTACTTAATAAATTTTCACTGAAAAAATACATTTTTAACCAAAGAGATGAATTTTTAACAGAAAAGTTAATGTTCAACAAACAGTTGCAGTTTTAAAGAAAAGAGAAAATTTCAACCAAAAAAGATTAGCTTTCTACCCATAAAACCGAATTTTCAAGTAAAATAAATCAAGTTTAAACAAAAAATGGAAAAGTTAAATTTTTCGTTAAAAAATTAGTTTTAATCAACAAAAAAACGAATTTGTAATAAAATCGTGACATTTTAAACGAAAGAGTCAAACTTCAATTCAAATTTTCTTTTTTCAACAGAAAGAAAACGAATTTTCAACTCAAAGGATGAATCTTCAACAAAAAACATGATTTTTTAATCAAGTGGTTGTACTTTCAACATAGTAATTAAATTTTCTACCAAAAATGTGAATTCTCAATGAATAATGTAACATTAGACATTTTATTCAAAAGGGATGAATTTTGAATAAAATTGTTGAATTTGCAACCAAACATTAAAATTTTTATTTTACTTTACAATAGGAAAAATATTTAAACAAAAAAAATCACTTACTCTGTATTGTGACAAGAAATAACTCCTGTCTCGTGAATGACAAATGGATCATTGGGCGCAATTCGACAGCAAACGAATGTCCATAATCCAACCAAGCCGGGCCAAATAATCTGTCAAGGGCTGTTGCTTTTGCGAGATATCTCCGAGCTGGATCGCTTTTACCTTGAAGAAAATCACGAAAGTTAAAAAAGTTTAAGACAATTTGCGAGGGAGAATGAAGCTGGAAATGAATGAAAATGAATGTGGTAGTTTGGAAAATAACTTACTTAGCCTTGAGGTCTTCGTTATCGTCCCAGAGGCGTTTGGTGTCGATTTCGAGTTTCGCTCTTTCTCTGGCAGTGTCATCCAATAGTTTTCTCGCATCCGACAATTCGTGCTCATACATATAGACTTGATGTTCGAAACTTCTCGTGTGACGGTTTCTGGGAAGTCTGAACTTCGCGGGTCAACCGGGAGTTTTCGCCTTCTAGGTGACGAACTTTATCGATGTAGCAAGCCAGTCGATCATTGAGATTCTGCAGGTCTTGTTTTTCCTGAAGTTGTGAATAGCGTGCTGGACTAAGAGGAGATCCAGGGCGTTTGGTAATCGGGGTGCTCGTGCTCGGCATTGGTGATTGTAGCGAGGAAGACGTTGCGGCGGTTTTCTTACTTTTGGTTGACATTTTTTCTGACTAGTATTCACTAGCTTAGGTCACTGTCTGATACCGGTCACTCTTTTACACTAGTCGCACATCCACTTGATGAGATACAGACCCAAATACAAACTTTCACGGTTAGAACGCGCGCAACGGGACAAAGAGGAAGAGGGTTATGTTCGTCATATTATGATATGCCGGAACGCAACTACGCTGATCGTTCAGCAACTATATGAAAATAGTTCCTCAATGATCACAGCAGTTTTGCATGGCCAGAATGCCCCTCTTCACCCCCCTCGTGATGCTCCCCCTTGCCTAGCTGGTTTCACCCCCGTGAAAATGATGACCTGTAGAATGACTTATCAGCAACAATCCAATGCTGAACTACTCTACGTTTGTTCTTCAGATAGAATTTTATTTAAAATAATAAAAAATTGTCCTCATGGAATCACTGTGGAATTTATTCAGATCCAACTGAAAAAAAAAGTTTACATCGGATAAAAATTGTGACCTGTAGAATGATTTATCCGCAAAAATCAAACTCTGAACCACTGTGCGTTTGTTGTTTACATCTAATTTTCTGGAAAAAAAAAAGAATCAGATCACTGGAAACCTTATTCAGCTTCAATTAAAAAAAAAGAAACGTCTTAATCGAATAAAAATGATGACATACTGATTTATCAGCAAAAATCCAATTCTGAAGAACTGTGTGTCACCAAGCCCTATAGTACCATTATATAGCAGATTAGCTTATGCCTTATGACTTATTCTCTTCAGTCTTATAGTCAGTCTTATACAGTATAGCTGTACAGCAGATAGGCAAGTGGCTTTCGTAGCCTTGACCAGCGGTACGAAGATTCCGCGGCAGCCCTTTCCTTCGCTTTTTTCTCCAATGTGACGGACGGCTGCTCGCTTGATTAAACGATGAATAATGTGCCACTTGACGGGTTAATAAATATACCGCGTGCACGCTACAAAAATATAAGACAAGACAGCGAATGAGTTAAACTCACATGGGGTTAAAACGTCCGCTTTCTTCCAAGCTCAGGACAAGCAAAATACCAACGAATCAACGAATCAACGATGTTTTCGAATCCGCGAACAAAAGTCTCAAACTCTCCAGCTTCTTTTCTTCGAAGCTGAATAGCTCATACTTTCTAAGGACCAAACAATTTTTCCCTTATTCTTGAAAATTATGTGACAAGTAAGGGAAGTGATTTGAAAAGTGGTGACTGCAATTTTACAATTAGGAATAACATTGATTTATGGTCAGATGTATCAGTACACGGAAAAATTTTTTCCGTGACAAAGTCACGAACTTGTAGCTAGGTCTCGGATACGAGATAAAAAAATTAAACATTACATCCTTATTTCTATGAGAAATGTATGGATAAATTTCAAAGTTTTTGAGGAACAGTTCGAATTTTCTGTGAACAGTTCCTGAAAATTTCCGACTGAAATATAGAGAAGAACAATTTTATTTGTGCGATTTAATTTATATTAATTTATAAATTCGCAACTCAGAAGATTCGAACCATCAAAGACTGCTGACTCACTAGCTTCTAAACATAAACACTTATCCGACGAGCTCGAAGCACACATACGAGCGCACACACGCACCGCGCGTTTGGGCCTGCATGTATGCGGGCCACGTACAGGTGAACCTACTTTCCAGTTCCCAGATTTGTCGGGCGAGCTCGTGAGTGCTCTGAGAATATTTTCCCAATCACTCGTAATATTTTTGTAATCATTCACATAAAAAAAGTGATGAACCGTTTTAGAGTTTTCACATCCAGTTCGTCAATTCTTTCTCAAATTTCTCAGATTATTTACGAAAACACTTTAATACGCGATGAATTTTTCTCATATCCGAGACCGAGCAACTAGTTCGGGACTTTTTCAAGTTTGTTAGCCAGCCATTTTGGATAATAATTCAAAAAGTAAGAGCATTTTCAAAATTGTTGAGACCATTTTTTTAGGATTTGAAAATTCTATGTACGGCTATTCGTAATACTCAAACATAGGAACAATTTATCCTCATGACTTTTTTGAATAAAAAAACAAATTACCAGAATTATAGCATTTACAAAATTCAAACAACAAAAAAATGAAAATTTTAAGACAAACAACGCACGATATGAAGAAAAGCCAAGGGAATTTAAGAAGAATGTTACTTTTTGAATAATCTACAAGATTGTCATAAAAACTTTTTGATTTTTGTTGGAAAATAGAAAATTCAAATTTTGATCACACAAAAAATAATGGTAAATAAAAAATTCTATTTTGCGGTCAAACTCTGCAAGATCCGACAAAATACGAATAGACCAAAACTATGCACCCAAAAAAGATTCACAAATTCATTATTAGTCTCTTTTGATATGGGACGCCTAGTTTTTGTTTTGCTTGTAAAAAATGACATTGAAAATATAAAAAAATTAAAGTTTTGGACAAACGACACAATATACAAAAAAATTAGGGAAAAGTTGTTTACCGAAAAAACAGCTACAAATATATTAGTTATCATTTTTTGATAGGATACTTAGTTTTTGTTTTAATCGTAAGGAATAACATTAGAAATAAAACAAATTACATTTTTAGGAAAACGACGTAAGGTGCGAAAAAAAATTATTCAAAAAAGACGTACAGCCAAAAAAAGATCTATGAATTTGTTATTGATAATTTTTGGATGGAACGTGTAGTTTTTATTTTAATCCTAAAATAACATTAAAAATAAGAAATAACTTTTTTTAACGACACAAGGTGCGAAAAAAAATTAATAGATAAAATTTCTTCACCCAAAAAGGGTCTAGAAATTTTTCTTTGATCACTTTCAGATAGGACGAGTAGATTTTTTTCTAATCGTGAGAAATAAGATTAAAAATAAATAAATTAAATGTTTGCAAAAACGACACAAGAGACGGGAAAAAATGAAAAGACAAAAATTTTTCAACCAAAAAAGATCTACAAATTTTGTATAAACTTTTTTTGTAAGAATACATTATGAATAATAAATTACCTTTTTGTGAAAACGACACAAGTTATAATAACTTTTTATTCAACAAAATTTTTCGCCTATAAATTTTATCTACGTAAAAATGTTCTTATAACCACTTTACGCTAGGATGTGTATTTTTGTTTTTAATCGTAAGAAATTACATTGGGAATAAACAAAATAATGTATGGAAAACGGCAAGTTGCAATAAAATGTTAATTAACAAAATTGGTTTTTAAGGGAAACGTACTTTTTTAAATTATAAAAACTAAACTAAAAAAACTAATTCTGCAAAAAAATGGTTAGAAAATTCGTCTTTTATAGTAGCAAATTATTTTTCTGTATCGAAAGTTTGGTTTTATTTTAAATGAAAATTAATTTTTTTTTTAACCGAAAATTCAACCATTTTGTTAAATACTTAAGTGATTAGTACAAAATTAAACTGTTCTGTAGACAATTTTTTTTTTTTTATTAAAAAATGATTGTCCCAAATGAAAAATTAACTAGACTATTTTTGGTTGATAACTTATTATTTTAATTTAGATATTTCACTATTCAGTTGAAAATTTATGTAATTCATTTAAAATTGTTCTTTTCGGGAGAAAATTAATCTTCTAGATTAAAAATTCAACTTTTTGGTTAAGAATTTGTGTATTTGTTGAAAATTCGTTTTTTTGTAGAAAATTAATCGTCTATGTCGATAATTTGTTTTATTCTTAAAAATTAATTTTTAAAACTGAAATTTTAACTGTTTTTTGAACATTTAAATTATTAGTTTAAAATGAAGTTTTTTATTGAAAATTCATATTCTTTGGTTGAAAATTCAACTTCTCTGAGAAAAAATAAATAAACTCGATATGTCTCACCTGATAAGATTTACTTTAAAAATTATAGTCGGTGTCTAAAAACTCTTCGAAATTAACAATTATAATTCCTATCAATATTTTTAAACACAAATATTCTATTTGGCTATTTTAATCAGAGTCAAATTCTTTATTTCCCACTAAACCTGAGTAGCATCATTGAGAAAGTAATTTTCAGTTACGAAAATAAAATTTTTCAGTTATTAAGGACAAATTTTATAAACAAAACACCTATTTTGGGCTTTTCAAACAATGTGCAATATTTTTTAATATTTCTATTGTTATTTAGCGTAAATAATTTGCGAACTCAAGCTTTGTATTTTGAAAGGCATATTTCTCCTCTCATCAGTTATCAGTATGGCCAGAATCATGTTTTGATTTTTTAATCAATAAATATCAACAATAAATAGTTCTAATTTTTATTAACAATTTATCCTGAAGCTTTGAAGTAATAAAAATTAATAGGAGAAATTCATTTCGAAAGTTAATGCGATAATTTTAATTGAAATGAAAAAAGTCTGAACTATATCTATTGGTAAAATTATTTATAACTATTATAATTACTAGAATTTGGGTCCGAATAAAAATTCTGAAAATAATTCTTTATTGTTGGTTTATTTGTTGAAAGAAATCTGTTAATGAAACCCGTAATTATTTTTGGATGTTTAATGTATGTTTAGTGTGAAATAAAAAACCTTTTTTTGAGTAAGATAGCCAAATTTAATATTTGTGTTTAAATTTTCTAATAACGATAATAATTTTTAATTATGAACAGTTTGCATTAAACTAATAATTATATTTAAAAAAATCTAACTCCCATTCGAGGAAAGCCTGATATTCAAGTGAAAATCCGAAAAAAAGTGATTCGGATGAATATCTTCATGAAGAAGTAAGACAATTCGTTAAATGCATTTTTTCAGTTGTTTGTATTGACAGGCGTACAATGGTAATATTTTTTCATGGAAGAATGCCGGAATGCCGGAATGCTTTAGCCTGAAAAGTTTGTGGTTCATTATTCATCATTTATTCATCTATCACTTGAAAATTTTTTTAAAATGTAAACACCCTTTCGTTTCGTGCATTGGTTACAGAGAAATATATCAAATTAGCAATAAATCAAATTGCCTTACACTAGAGGATTGGCAACCAATCACCTTGAAGTTACTTTAAATTCCTGACAACGCAAATTTCTGACAAGTTCAATTGTCATTAATTATTGCGTTTGAATTCCCCGTTAACTTGCAGGCCTTACTTCAGAAATTCTGATTTCAGATGAATGTGACATCACACATGGAAATTATAAATGTGAATAAAAATTTGTTTAATGCGTGAAAATATGAAAATTAGTGATTTTATCTTACAAGTGAAGCATCCAAATACATAATTCACACTCCTCCCCTATATTACCCTCTTTTCCCCTTTTTGAAGAATTCTTCCTTTTTCCCCTGTCTTCAAGAAACTTCCACTTTTTCTCGTTTTTACACTTGAATTCGAATTTGTTGGAAATTGAACATTTATTTATTAGTTAAAGATTTAACTATTTTGTTGAAAATTGTTTTTTGTTACTTGAAAATAATTTTTGTGACTAAAAATGTGACTATTCCATTATTGGTTGTAAATTAATCGTTTTTAGTTTAAAATTCAACTATTTGGTTGAAATTTTTTTCGTAAATTATTCATATTTTCGGGTTGAAAATTCAACTGTTTTGTCGAAAATTCATCAATTTGGCTTCAATATTCAACTGCTTTGTTCAAAAAATTTGTAGAATATTCACCTGTTTGGTTAAAAATTCCTTGAAATTCACTTTTTGGTAGAAAATTATCTTTTTGTAGAAAATGCATATTTTAGGGTTAAAATTTCGTCTTTTTTGGTTAAAAATTTGTCTTTTTCGATTCAAAATTCGATTAATTTTTGTAGAAAATTCAACTATTTCGTTGAAAATGTACTATTCGTTGAAAATAAACTTTTGGGTTGAAAATTAACTTTTTGGTTGAAAATTCATATGTTGAGGTTAAAAATTCGTCCTGTTTGCTTGAAAATTCAACTGTTTAATTGAAAATTCGTCTTTTAGGGTAGGAAATTCATAACTTCTTGTAGAAAATTTAACTCTTTGGTTGAAAATTACCTTTTTATTTGCAAATTATCTTTTCTATAGAAAATTCATATTTCAGGGTCACAAATTCGCCTTTGTGGCTTAAAAATTCAAGTGCTTCGTTCAAAATTTGTCTTTTTTGGTTAAAATATCTATTACTTTTTTGTAGGAAATTCTACTATTTGGTTGAGAATTGACTGTTCATTGGAAATTAACTTTTTCGTTTAAAATTCATATTTTAGGGTTAAAAATTAGTCTTTTTAATTTAAAAATTCAAACGCCTTGTTCAAAAAACGTCTTTTTGGGATAAAAGTTATATAGTTCCTCGTAGAAAGTACAACTGTTTGGTTTAAAATTAAGTGTCGGTTGACAATTAGTTTTTTAGTTGAAAATTCATATTTGCAGGTTAAAAACTCAACAATTTTGTAGAGAATTCACCTATCTGGCTTGGAAATTCAACGATTTGGTTTAGTTTTTTCCCCTTGACTGAAAAATCTTCCTTGGTTGAAAGTTCAACTAATATGTTAAAAATTCATCTTTTGATTGAAAAATTAATCTTTTTTGTAGAAATTTCATTATTCCAACTATATTTTGTGAAAAAGTCACCTTTGTTTTGTAGAAAATTTACCTATTTTGATAAAAATTTGTCTTTTGGAATAGATAATTTATTCTTTTGAATTGAAAATTTCACTGTCTTCTAAAAAATTCAACTTTTTAGATTGAAAATTCAACTATTTGGTTAACAATTCAACTATTTTGATTATAATTTGTCCCTTCGCTTAAAAATGAATTTGCTTGGTTGGAAATGCGACTGATTGAGTGATAATTAATTTTGATGTTGAAAATTCAAGTATTTTGGTTCAAAAGTCATCTTTCTTGTTCAAAAATTCAAACGTTTTGTTTTTGTTGAAAATTCGTCTCTTTATTTTTTAAATAGAAAATTTGTCCCTTTGGATTGAAAAATCATATTTTTGTCAGAGAAGTTCTTGCTCAAAAATTGATCTTTCTTGTTTGAAAATTCTACTTTCTTCTAGAAAAATTCGCCTCTTTAGCTTGAAGATTCTATTATTTGGTTTCTAAATGCAACTCTCTTTGGTTAATGTTATTTTTCTTTTTTGTGTGAGGATTCGACCATTTTGTTGAAACAAATACTTTGTTAGAAAATCATATTTTTCGTTCAAAAATTCAATTTTTTGTTGAGAATTAGTCTTTTTGGATTTAAAATTCACCTGTTTTTGTACAAAAGATCTTGGTGAAAAATGTAACTGTTATCTAAAAAATGATTGTTTTTTTATTGAAAATTTAACTCTTTCGTTGAAAATTGATCTCTTTTAGTATAAAATTCCACTATTTTTTTGAAAATGCATCATAATTCGACTTGAAATCTTGAGCGTTTCATATTTAGTGAAATATGTTAACTGTACATTCATTCCATTCGAAAGAATGTATCCCACTATTTTTGTGAAACATCACCCTGTTTTCCCTTGTTTTGAGAGCATTTTGGTCTGTAAAGTCTGTTTTATTTTAAGCGCTTATCAAATCAAAGCAAAAAAATACTAAAAAATGAAACTGAAATAAAAAATACCCAAATATTGTTTTTTTTCTAGATAATAAAGGATTGCGGATAATTTTTCAATCTCTGTGTACTATTACCATAAAGATTTTCATGAGCTTACATCTCCTTTTGTTCTTCCATCTTCTTATTATTCATCTCCTCCTCCTCCTCCTCCTTCCTATCGTCCTCCTCCTCCTCATTTCTATCGTCCTACTCTTCCTTCTTTCTATCATCCTCCTCCCCCTCCCCTCTTTCTCCTCCTCACCCATCTTCCCCTCATTCATCTCCTCCTCCTTCTCCTCTTCTATCCGCTCTTCATCCACCTTCTCCTCGTTTCGGTTATCTTCCTCCTGCTCCTCTTCCTTATCTATCTCTTACTTAACGATACCTTCTTAATGATACTTTAAGTACTTTAAAAATCTACTTTTTAAGCTAATAGTATTTTAAACTGCACATTTAGCCTTTCTTGTTTCAAAATCTGCAAATGTTTCCGAGATTTGTTGAATGTCCACAATACCCTGCCCTTGTTGCTCTGTTGACCACTGAGTCACTGACATTTCCTAAGTCCACGAGCAGGATTTGATTAAATCCAGTAAGATTTCTTCTCATGTAGTGGTCCGAAGAGTCAAATACTCATAATTAAGTGCATTGCACGAGAGCATTGCACGAGAGTAAAGTTGTACTGGTAGGATGAATTCGTGTTGGAAAGTTTGCAGATGAGCGGCTGCGCCAGAGTCTGGCTGCCTGCCTCGAGAGGAGACAATTGATAAAGGCAAATTGACGACGACGGTTAATGCCTATTGAGAATTCAACGAGCCTGGAACAAGGCTTGTAATTGTTTATGATCTGCAGAGGAGAGACAAACGCCGCCCATTGGATATCACGCTATTCAATGCTTGCGATAAAATAATCTCCCGTCGTATTTTTTATTAGAGCATATAAATACATATACCAAATTTCCTCATATGAAGTCAAGATCATTACTTTAAAAAGAGCAAGAATTATTATCAACAATGGAAACCCTATTTTGATCATTCGTAATAGGGTGAAATCTTTTCTTTTTTTTTTTGGTCAAGCCGATAATAATCTAGAGTATACGAAAACATAAATATAAATATTACTGTAGTTAATTAGGTACGTGCACAATTGAATATAAGGAAATTTTACTTCTGTAAATTATTATTTACCACATGTAAACAGAGTATAAAGTTAGGAAGGAGTTCACCATTCTTGAAATCTGGTTTACTGCCGTGCAAAAGAATAAGATGGGTAACTACATTTTTTATGAAATTTTATATATTGATATATTTACGATCGTATAAATTCCTTCTTTTATACGTTATATGATTTATAATAGAATAATGGCAATTGAGGTTTTAATAAACAATTTTGTTTCGCCCACATCTGCGAAATTTTTATTCATACATAATAAAAGAACTGTAAATAGCAATACAGAAAAAGAAAATCATGTAACTATATGAGCTCGTACAGTGTATCATTAATTTTTTGAAAATGCACTATTTTCTTTTTTGGTTTACGAAAAATACATTTGCGTCTGTATCTTAGTTCGATTCTGAATGTAGTTAATGGTTTTCTTGTTTTGCACACCTCCAATGAAGTCCCGTAAAATCTCTAAAAAATGTTGATATCCTTGAAACTTTTTAAAATCACTGAAAATCTTTTGTAACCCATGGAAATCGTTCAGAATCTCGTAAAATTCCAAAGCTATTCAAATCGTAGTAATCCTTTAAAATCCCTAGAAATCCTTTGAAATCCTTTGCATATCACGTCAAATTCCTAAAAATCTATTGACAACCCTTAAGTTTTGTGAAAATCCTCCGGAATCTCTTAAATTTTTTTTTAATCCGCTAAATACTTTGGAAATCCTATTAAAGTCCCGTGAAAATGCTTTAAGTCGTAGAAATCGTAGAAATTCCTTAAAATCCGTAGAAGTCCTTGAGAATTACTTTAAATTTCTTCAAATTCGTTAAAATCCCTTGAAATTCCTCAAAACTGTTTAAAATGTTTGAAATCATTTTGTATTCACATTAGAACTCGTTGAAATCTTTTGAAACCCAGGCAAAGCGTTAAGAAAATCTGGAAATTCCTTAAAATCCAGTGAAATTGTAGAAACTCTTTAAAATCCGTGGAATACATTACAATTTTCTCAAAATCTGTGGAATATCTTTGTCCTTAAAATCCTTGAAATCCTTAAAATCCGCTAAAATCACTTGAAAAGGCTTAAAATCATTTTAAAATCCATAAAAATCCTTCAAATATGGTGAAATCGTAAAGACTCTTTCAAAGTTCAAATACGGAGGAATTCTGGGAAATGTCTTAAAATTTCTCCGACCACATTGAAGTACCTAAAATTCCACAAAATTCTTTGAAATCTCTGAAACCTCTTTCAATTCATACGAACATTCGTTGAAATGAATGGAAATAATCCCTTCAAATTCCTTAAAATCTGGTGAAATTCCTTGAAATTCTTTGAAATCTTTGAAATCCTTTTGAATTCATGCGAAAATTGGTTACAATCAATGAAAATAATCCCTTTAAATTCCTTAAAATCTGGTGAAATTCCTTGAAATCTGTTAAAATCCTTTGGAATTTCGTGAAATAAAAATCCATTAAATCTCTTTGAAATGCCGCGAAAATCCTTACAATCTGTTGAAATCATTTAAATCCTTTAAATTTTGTGAAAATCTTACGGAATCTCTGGAAATGTCCTAGAATCCATTCAAATCGGTTGAAAACTTGTTGAAATCCTGTCAAAATCCTTAAAATTTGGTGAAATCGTGAAAACTTCTTAAAATCCGTAGAAAACCTTCGGAATGTCTTGAAATTTCTTTAAGCCCGTTATAATCCATTGAAAACCATTAAAATTATTCGAAATTTTTGAAATCCTTTATAGAAATTTATTAACAATTGTAGAAATCCTTGGGAATGTTTTTAAATTTCACAAAATCCATTAAAATCCCTTAAAAATCTTTGAAGTCCTTTTAAAATCCTGTAAGAATTCTTAAATTCGGGTCAAATCGTAAAAAATCCTTCCAATTCATAGAAACCCTTGTGGATGTCTTGAAACTTCTTCCAACCGTTAAAATTACTTGAAATTCCTTAAAATTCTTCGAAATCTTTTTAATTCACGTGAAGATTCATTCAAATCATTCAGAATCCCTTGATATTCCTTATAATCTGGTAAAATCGTAGAAATTTCTTAAAATATGTTCAAATTCTTCGAAAACCTTTGAAATCCTTCTGAAATCCCGTGAAAATCCTTAACACCTGGTAAAATTGTACAAATTTCTTAAAATCCTTAAAAATTCTTAGGAATGTCTTAAAATTTCTTCAAGTTTGACTAAATCCCTTTAAATCTCTTGAAATTCTTTGAAATCTTTGAAATCCCTTTGAATCTCTTGAAATTGTTTGAAATCTTTAAAATCCTTTTAAATTCACGTGAAAATTTATTGAAGTTATTGGAAATCGTTCTGAACCCCTTGAAATGTCTTCAAAACTAGTAAAATTCCTTCAAATCCATTGAAATTCTCTGGAATTTCTAAAAATTCCTTGAAAACGTTTGGAATTCTGTTGAAATCCTATGAAAATCCTTTAAATCTGGTGAAATCGTAGAAATTCCCTAAAATCCGTGCAGATCCTTGGAAATGATTTGAAATTTGTTCAAGTTTGATAAAATCCCTTTAAATCTCTTAAAATTCTTTGAAATTTTTGAAATCCCTTCAAATCTCTTAACATTCTTTGAAATCTTTAAAATCCTTTTAAATTCTCGTGAAAATTCATTGAATTTATTGAAAACTGTTCTGAACCCCTTGAAATTCCTTCAAATCTAGTGAAATTCCTCCAAATCAATTGAAATCCTTTGGAATATGTAAAAAGTCCTTGAAAAACGTTTGAAATCCTTTTGAAATTCCGTGAAAATCTTTAATATCAGGTAAAATCGTACAAATTTCTTTAAATCCTTAGAAATCCTTTGGAATGTCTTAACATTTTTTCAAATTTGATAAAATCCCTTTAAATCTCTTAAAATTCTTTGAAATCCTTTTAAATTCACGCAAAAATTCATTGAAATTATTAGAAGTCGTTCTGAATCACTTGAAATTCCTTCAAATCAATTGAAATCCTTTGGAATTTCTAGAAAGTCCTTGAAAAACGTGTGAAATCCTTTTGAAATTCCGTGAAAATCTTTAATATCAGGTAAAATCGTGAAAATGTCTTAAAATCCTTAGAAATCCTTTGGAATGTCTTGAAGTTTTTTAGAATTTGATAAAATCCCTTCAAATCTTTCAAAATGCTTTGAAATCTTTTAAATCCTTTCAAATTCACGCGAAAATTCATTGCAATCAATGGAAGTCGTTCTGAATCTCTTGAAATTCCTTAAAATCTGGTGAAATTCCTTCAAATCAATTGAAATCCTTTGGAATTTCTGAAAAATCCTTAAAAACGTTTGAAGTCCTCTTCAATGTTGCTGAAAATTCGTCTATTTGGACAGAAAATTCGTCATTTTGAATTCAAAATTCACCTTGTTTGTTGAAAACTAAACTGTTAAATTAAACTTAATTTAGCTTACAATTCGAGAACTCATTCAAATTTTTTAACCAATTCTAGTCCAAAAAATCTCATTACACACGGAATTGAACTCGCTTTTCCACCTTCATAAAATGAACAATGCATAAAAAACTTTCTTTTACAAAAAAAGTACTTGGAAAAATGATTTTTTTGTCCTGGAAAACCTGGAAAAGGCATGAAATTTTCGTCCGGGACGGAGCACAAAAAATCTCATTTTTATTTTCTAAACGTTTTAATTAATTCCAGAACAAAAAATAAATATTATCGAGTCTGATGCCAATTTCAAATACTTCTTTGCAATGATGATACTTGGACCAATTAAAAAGCGATATCTTTTGAAAAACCAGCAAAGATGTCATTTAACCAAGTTGTAATAATGTTAGTTTGGAATTTGTTTTCTAATCATCGCCCTACGAAATTTATGATAAAATAGCTCACAATATTTATAGTTTATATACTATTTACTGAAGGTACTCTACCTTCATGATCTGAAGCTCAGAGTATAATTCTTGTTGCAGAAACTACATAGGAACACTGTCATCTCTATCACTGTGGCATACTTGAACCAGTTGAACGCACTATAATGTACTGAAACTATGCAATAAAACTCTTTTCATATATAGAAAACACTCCTCAGTTAAGGGATTAATAAAGTGATTATATACTGCTATAATAATAATATATGTTTGCAATAAACAGCGTACTATAGTGTGGGCATATACCACGATGACATGCGAATTGCCAATAAATTTTCACTCTACACTCTGAAGAGAGTCACCTCACTGACATCACTTGTTGTCTTACTCTTTGTCTTTCTTGTCATCACTCAACTAACTCTTCACCTCAAAAAGTACCTACGACCAGGAAAATATATTATAAAGACGTTTTGCGAAAAATTTTAGATTGTCAGTGACTCTCGGTGTTGTGATAGGTCACTTTGTGGTTACACATAGAGCAACTATGAGTATGAGTGGAAGATAAAGAGCCTGGAATTGCTATAACTTGTTCCAGTACTGTTATGGCTAAAATAACTTCAGCTTATGGCAAATTAACATAACAGAAAATACGTTTACATTGTAAGATAATTTAGAATGCTATCAAACAGTGTTTAAAGCTTTACTTCTCAAGAGAAATTTGTTACACCGAACTGTCTACCGTTACGGAATTTCACGTAAAACTAACCGGTCAAGCATAGCTCTAGAGCTATTATTACGGAATTTTCTGTAACGTTTGATGTCCTTTTGAAATTCCAATGAAAATCCTTCAAATCTGGTACAATCCTAGAAATTCATTAAAATCCCGTAGATACCCTGATGGACATTTATGAAAAAAGTATTGGTAATTATAGCTCCCTGTATTTTTTGTTTTTTTTTTCGCAAAAACGTATAGAATCCGTTGAAATCCTTTTAAATTCATGTGAAAATTAATAAAAATCTTTTTAAAACTTTTTGAAATTCCGAGAAAATATTTCAAATCTGGTGAAATCGTAGAACGTCCTTAAAATCCGTGGAAATCCTTGGGATTCTCTTTAAATTACTTTGAAATACTTTTAAATTCACGTACGAATTCGTTAAAATCTTTTGATATCCATGGCAATTGTTCGGAATTTTAAAGCATACAGCAATTCCTTGAAATCCATATAGAAATCATTGGAAGTGTCTTGAAATTTCTTCAAATCCGTTCAAAACACTTTAAATTTCTGAAACTCATTTGGAATTTGTTGAAATCCATGAAAATCATTGAAAATCCTTCGAAATCCCGTGAAAACCTTTCAAATCTGCTGAAATCATAAAAATCCCTTAAATTCCTTCGAAATTGTTGGGTATCTCTGAAAATTTGTTTAAAGTTCTTAAAATCTTTTAAAATCCCATACAAATCCTTCAAGTTTGTTGAAATCATAGTAATCCTTTAAATTCTTAGAAAAATCGTTGGAAATCTCTTGAAAATTGTATTATCTTGAAATCCTTTAAAATCCTTTTGAAAGCCCGTGAAAATCCTCAAAATCGGGTGCAAACGTAGCAAATCCTTGCAGTCCTTGGAATGTTTTGAAATTTTTTTTATTTCGTTAAAATCCCTTGAAATTCTTGAAAATCCTTCAAAATCTTTAAAATCCTTTTAAATTCACGCGAAAATTCATTTAAATTTTTTGAAATCCATTCCAATTATTCAGAATCCCTTGAAATTTCTTGAAATTAGGTGAATTTGTAGAATTTTCTCAAAATTCCGTTAAATCCCTTGGAAACCTTCAAAGTCCTTTTTAAATACCGTGAAAATCTTTCGTAATACATTGAAATTTTATCAAATCCGTTAAAATTCCTTGGAATCCCGTGAAAATTCTTCATATTTATTGAAATCACAGAAATCCTTTAAATTATTTGGAAATCCTTGGAAATCTCTGGAATTTTCTTTAAATCCGTTACAATCCTATGAAATCCTTTTGAAATCCCGTGAAAATCATTAAAATCTGGTGAACTGGCAGGAATTTCTAAAATTCCATGGAAATGTTTCAAAATTTCTTCAAGTACGTCAAAATGTCTTGAAATTCCTAAAAATTCTTTGAAATTCTTTGAAATTCATGTAAAAAATCATTGAAGTATTTTAAAATCCATGGAAATCGTTCAGAAGCCTTTGAAATTCCTTAAAATCCCTATAAATCCTTGGGAATTAATGTCTTTAAATTTCTTCAAGTCCGTGAACCTCAGAGTTAAATTTTTAACCAGCAGAAACAGACTTTCAACAAAAGAGTTATATTTTTAACCAAACACATACATTTTCAACTAAAATAATGAATATTTTACAAAAATAATGAATTTTTAACAATTTTTTTTATAATTAAGATGAATACTTTATTTTCACTTCAATCTTCAACTGAAATGATGAATCTTAAACGAAAAAAAAAATTAATTTTGATTAAAAAAAGATGAATCGTCATCGAAAAATATAATAATTGACGTTTCAAACAAAAAATATTTTCATTTTAAATGAAGAACAGTTGATATTCCAACCGAAAGATATTAAAATTTGTATTCAAAAACAGTTAAATTTTCGGAAAAAAATATGCATTTTTGAAATAAAATGATGAATCTTCAACAAAAGAAATGAATTTATAACAAAGTAGTTCTACTTGAATTTTCAGTAAAAAAAGATGAATTCTAAACAATAAAATTTATATTTGACATTTCAAGCACAAAATATTGCTATTCTAAATAAAAGACAGTTAATACCTCAACAAAAACTCATTTTTATTTCAAATCAAAAATAGTGGAATTCAGCCAAAAAGATGAATTTTCTATAAAATAGGGGAATCCTCAAACCACATAGTTGAATTTTTAACTGAAGGAGTAGCATTTTTAACAAAAAATGGAACAGCTCAATTTTCTAATAACATAATTAATGTTCAATCACAAAAAATCGATTTGTTTAAGAAAATAGTTGAATTTTCACAAAAAAGATTAATTTTCATATGAAATGCTCAGTCTTCAACAGAGAAATTAATTTTTAACATAATAGGTCATCTTTCGAAGCAGTAGTTGAATTTTCAGTAATAAAAGATGAATTCTCAAGAAAAAATGTAATAGTTGACATTTCCAACGAGTCAATTTTGAAACAAAAATGAATTAGTTCACTTTTGTCCTAATTAATTCTCGATAACAAAAAAAGATTTTTCAACAAAATAATTAAATTTTCGAAAAAAATGAATTTTCAACAAAAAAAATTTAATAGTTGACATTTCAAACAAAAAATATCATAATTCCAAATGAAAAACAGTTGATATGACGAGAAAAAATAATTTTATTTTAATTAAAAAATCAAATAGTTGAAGTCTTAACTATAAAAAAACAATTTTCAACCAAAAATGGAATAGTTCAGTTTTCAATTAACAAAATTAATTTTTAACATAGTAGTTCAAATTTAAATCCAGCAGTTCAATTTTCAATTCAAAAACTATAAACAAAAGGATATAATCAGTAACAAACACTGACCGAATTACATCAGTCATTCTGAATGACATAACAAGTAACTTTTACCAATTAAATCAGTCATTTTGATTAATTTAATCCATAACTTTCGATGTGGTAATCAGTCATTTATGATTGATGTAAATCATTGATTAAAATTAAAATAAATATCATACATTTCATTTGACTATTTAATTCAGTCAGACATACTGACTGGTTCATCTGTTAAAACGACTGGTTTGTCAGTAGATATAACTGATTTTCCAGTCAGAAAATGCATTATTCACCCGATCAGTCAAATTTTGACTGATTGAAATTTTGAGTGTACCAGTGTTTCAAGAAAAAATCTTGTTCACCTCTACCAACTTATACTTGCGCGAAAACTTGCCTTTGATCAAAGTAAAACTGTAATTATACCCCGGCCACAACTTACTTATTCGAAATAAGTCTTGGTCTGCAATTAGGTCCTGAATCTGATAAAGTTTAAAAAAATTTTCCTGGTCTAGAATTGGGTTCTGGAGAACTTAATTTAAAAGGGAAAATTGAAGTGTGCAAAAAGTCCAGGAAGTATTCGTTTGAGTTTGTTCGAGTTCTGATGACAGTCTATGTTCTCGGGGCGGTGTATATGTATGGTAAAATTTCCTTACTTTTGTTTACTGCAAAGTTTTTTCATTATTTTCGATTGTGGTTGAGTGAATCTAATCTAACTGAAGCATTGAGTTGGAACTATGCTCGTGACCGGCGGTAAAAAGTTACTACTGATGCTGATCGCAGTGACTTCAGAATACGTTTATATTGCTGCTTGTTATCATCATGCTTGAGTAACTAGAGTAATAAACTGTGCAAAAGAGGCTCTAAAGGATGCGCTCATTAACCAGCAGAGTTACTGGAATCGTGGCTCTTCGCCTTGAATTACTTTGAAATAAATAAAGTCTCTTGAAATGCCTTAAAGTTCACGTGACAATTCGATAAAATGTTTAAAAATCGTTCAGAAGCCCTTAAAAATCCTTCAATTTAGTAAAATCGTCGGAATCTTCTAAAATCCGTGCAAGTTGTTCAGAATCCCTTTAAATTACATAAAATCTAAAAAAATCATATAAATACCTTAACATACTTTAGAATCCCTTGCAATTCCTCAATTTCCTTTAAATTTCTTTAAAATTAACGCGAAAATTCGTTAAAATCTTTTGAAATCCATAAAAATTGTTCAGACTCCTTTGAAATTCCGCAAAATCGGTTAAAATCGTAGAAATTCCTTAATATCCGTTGAAATCCTTTGGAAATGTCTTGAAATGTCATCAAATCGTTTAAAATCCCTGGAAGTCTTTTTATATCCCTCAAAATACTTTTGAATTCACGTTAAAATTCGCAAAAAAGGTTTTAAATTAGATCGCAATTGTTCAGAATCAATTGCAAATCCTTGAAATTAGGTGAACTCGTAAAAATTCCTTGAAATTTCGTTAAAATCCGCAGAAATATTTGGTAGTGTCTTGAAGATTTCTTCAAATCTATTATAATTCCTTAAAATTCCTTAAAACCCGTTAAAATCTCTAAATTCCTTCTAAATTCAAATGAAAATTCATTAAAATCTTTTGAAATTCATGATAATCGTTCAGAATCCCTTGAAATTCCTTGGAATCTTGTGATATCGTAAAAATTCGTTACAATCCTTGGAAATGTATTGAAAGTTCTAAAAATCCTCTAAAATCCTTTTTATTGCCGTGGAAATCCTTGAAATCTGGTGAAATCCTATACATTTCTTAAAATCCGTATAAATTATTGTTGATTGTGGTTGAGTAGTTGTAAATGAAGCATTAAGATGAAACGATGCTCGTGACCGGCGATGAAAAGTCCACTGATGCTGATCGCCATGACTTAATAATATATTAATATTCTTGCTTGTTATCATCTAATTATAGTATTAAACTGTGCGAAAGGGGCTCTAAAAAGATGCGCTCATTAGCAAGTAGTTACTATAGAACGGTGACTCTCTGCCTTAATTCCTCTGAAATCTTTGAAATCCTTTTGAAATTCATTCAAATCGCTTGAAAATCACGTGAAAATTCGTTGAAATCTTTTTGCTAATGATTTGAAATGCCATGAAAATCCTTAAAATCTGGTAAAATCCTAGACATTTCTTAAAACCCGTAATAATCCTTTGAAATTTGTTCAAATTCGATTAAATCGCTTGAAATCCCAGGCAAACTCTTCGAATGTGTTGAAATCCTTGAAATCCTTTAAATTAATTGGGTATCTTAAAATTTCTTAAATTCTGTTAAAATCCCTTAAAATCCTATAAATCCTGTCGTTCAAATTCACGTGAACATTCATTCAAAAGCCCATGGAAATCCTTGCGAATATCTTAATATTTCTTAAAATGCCTTAGAATCCCTTGAAATTCCTTAAAATCCTTTTAAATCACTTTAAAAAATTCACTTTTGAAATCCATGGAAATTGTTCAAAATTCCATGAAATTCCATGAAATTCCTTAATATCAGGTGAAATCATTGAAATCCTTTAAATTCCTTGAAAATCCTACGAAATCTATTGAAATTTCTTCAAGTACGTTGAAATCCGTGAAAATCCTTTTAAATCCCTTAGAAATCGCGTGAAAATCCTTAAGAACTGGTAAAATCGTGGAAATTCCTTAAAATCCTTGCGAATATCTTGAAATTTCTGCAAATTGGTTAAAATCCCTTGAGATTCCTTAAAATTCTTTAAAATCCCTTAAATTCCCTTGATATCCCTTAAAATCCTTTGATATTCACGTGGAAATTCCTTGAAATCTTTTGAAAACTATTCGAAATGCCAGGAAAATCCTTAAAATATGGTGAAATCCTAGAATTTTCCTGAAATACGCAGCAATCCTTGATAATCTCTTAAACTCTGTTAAAATCCCTTAAAATCCTAGAAATAAATGTTAATAGATATCAAGAAATTTAAAGGCATTTGCAAGGATTTTAAGGGATTTCACCTAATTTTAAGGATTTTCTTAGGATTTTAAAAGGGTCTCGAAGAATTTTAATGGATTTTCAGAAATTTCAAGACATTTCCAAGGATTCCTATGGACATCAAGGAGTTTTTATGCCTTCACCAGATTTTAGGGATTCGCACTGGATTTCAAAAGGATTTCAAAAGATTTTAGGAAATTTCAAGACATTCCCAAGGATTTTCAAAGAGTTGAAAGGATTTCTATGATATCAACAGATTTAAATAGGTTTCACAGGATTTCAATGGATTTTCACGGGACGTCTCAAGACTTTCAAGGGATTTTTACAGATTTCAATAAAGTTGAGGAAATTCCAAAGGATTTCAAAGGCTTTTAAGGGATTTCTACAGATTTAAAGGAATATCCACAGTTTTTGAACAATTTCCGTGGGTTTCATTGAATTTTCACGCGAATTTAAAAGGATTTATAGGATTTTTAAGGATTTCAACAAAATTTAAGAAATTTTAAAAGATTATCAAGAATTACCACGTATTTGAAGAAAATTCTAGTATTTTAACATATTTTAAGGATTTTCCTGGCATTTCGAATAGTTTTAAAAATTTTGGACAATTTCCATGACATTCCTTAAAGTCAGGTGAAATCATAGAAATCCTTAAAGTTTCTTGGAAATCCTGCGGAATCTATTAAAATTTCTTTAAATCCATTAAAATCCTTAAAGAAACCTTTAAATCCCTTTGAAATCGTGTGAAAATCCGTAATAACTGGTGAAATCGTAGAAATTCCTGAAAATCCTTGCGAATATCTTGAAATTTCTACAAATCCGTTAAAATCCCTTGAAATTCCTTAAAATCCTTTGAAATTCTTTAAAATTCCTTGAAATCTCCTGAAATCTTTTGAAATTCACGTGGAAATTCATTGATATCTTTCGTCAACTTTTCGAAATGCCAGGAAAATCCTTCAAATCTGATAAAATCCTAGAATTTTTTTAGAATCCGTAGTAATCCTTGATAATCCCTTGAAATTTCTTTAACTCTGTTAAAATCCCTTAAAATGCTATAAATCTTTTCACATTCACGTGAAAATTCAATAAAACCCACGGAAATCTTTTAAAATCTGTGGATATTCCTTCAAATCTGGTGATCATAGAAATCCTTTGAATTCCTTGAAAATCCTTGGGAATGTCTTGAAATGTCTTGAAATCCTTTTGAAATCCAGTGAGAATTCTTAAAATCTGGTGAAAGCATAAAAACTCCTTAAAATCCGTAGAAATCCTTCACTGTAAAAAATTATTTTGGGATTTTTCCCAAAGAATATTGGAACGCTACGTACCCAATATTATAGGAAATTTTCCCGAAAATAAATTCGGAAAAATTTCTAAATTTATCCAGGAATTGTACTTTAAAAATAGGAAATTTTCCCAAAAATTAATTTGGAAAAATTTCCTAATTTATTTGGGAATCTAACTTTAAAATGAGGAAAAGTTCCCAAAAATGAACGAACTTATGTGCAAATTTTTCAAAGGCAAATAGAATATTTCCTATCGAGTGAGAATTTTTCTGAGTATAAACTATAAATTGGGAAAATTTCTCAAATATTGTAGGAATTTTTCATTACCAAACATGTATATAAAATTTCTCAAACCGATCGAAATCTTTCCATTCAAAAAGGAAAATCCTCCAAAGTATTGGGAAAATTTCCAACTTTTTTAGGAAAATAGTTTTTCCTGCCCAAAGTTTGAAATTCTACCTACAAAATTAGTGGGCAAATTTCTGAAATTTTATTGGACCATTTCCCAAATATTATATAAATTTTTCATTCCCAAACATGTATGTAAAAATTCCCAAACCGATCGAAATGTTTCCATTCAAAAAGGAAAATTCTCCAAAGTATTGGGAAAATTTCCAACTTTTTTAGGTAAATAATTTTTCTTACCTAAACTTGAAAATTTTACCTACAAAATTAGTGGGAAAATTTCCAAAATTTTGTACAGTGTTGAAATTTCTCAAAATCTATTAAAATCCATTGAAATCCTAAGAAAATCCCTAAAATCTGGTGAATTTCTTTAAAATCCTTGCGAATGCCTTCAAATTTCTTTCAATCCGTTAAAATCTCTCGAAATCCCTTAAAACTTTTTAAAATCCCGTGAAAATCCGCTGATGAAATCGTAGGAATTCTTTAAAACCCGTATACATTATTGTCGATTGTGGTTGAGTGTTTGTAATTGAAGCATTGAGATGGAACTATGCTCGTGACCGGCGATGAAAAGTGGCTACTGATGCTGATCGCGATGACTTAATAATATATTTATATTGCTGCTTGTTATCATCTTATTACAGTATTAAACTGTGCGAAAGAGGCTCTAAAAAGATGCGCTCATTAACGAGTAGTGGAGTAGTTACTGGAACCGTGACTCTTTGCTGACGGAGCACCAGTAAAAGGATGCCCTTAATTGACGTAAGCTGACCGAGGGTAGATTACATCATCATCGTCTCGAGCAGTAAGTGTATAGTTTTAATCGCACGGGAAAAAAGATGTCGTTGGAATACCGTAGCCCGTAGGGTAATTTGGACCACCTAAGAAAAACTCATGATTTTTATCGTCATTACTTATTTTTAGAACATTTATTATCTTTTAATGACGTGCAATGTACATTGTACGTGGATCAAATTAGTGTGTCTTGTTTCTTATCTTATCTTGTTGAGTAAACACAAAAATGAGTAACAATAGAATTCATGAATTTTTAATTTAATAAAATTCATGGCTCTCACATTTCATCACAGGTGGAACGCCACCATAATCATATGTGAATTATGATTGGTGGGGGAATTATTCCATTTTTTCAGAGTAATTGATTGCGTGACTTCATGATGATTAGCAGTGCATAAAATTAGACTCTTTATCAGGGAAAGTCGGGCAAAAGTCAGGAATTTTGAAAAAAAATCTTGCAAAGGTCAGGGAATTTCTATAAGAGGAACTTTGAAACAAATGTCGAGGATAGTAAATTTGAACGTCTTAAATATATATTTGAAATTGTTTTATTCGGTTTATAAAAGATGAAAAAAATGAAAAATTGGTTAGGGAAAAATTGGGGAATTTCGAAAATGAAATTTTGTCTCCTGACGATTACATTTTTAGTTGAAAATTTTATAATTTGGTTGAAATTTCAACAGTTGTGTGACCTTCATAGTTCCTAATTGAAAATTTGTATTTTTTGTTTGAAAATTCATCTGCTTTATAAGAAATTTTGTTTTGGCTCAAATACAACTTTTTGGTTGGAAAATAATTTTCTTTGGTAAAGGATTAAACTATTTTGTTAAAATTCGTCTTTTTTGTTGCTGAACTCAATTGTTTTCTGTTTAAAATTAAAATATTTTCTGGTTGAAATACCTACTATTACATGATTCGTTCAAAATTCATCTTTTTTGGAACGAAATTGGACTACATGGTGGATGTTTGAACCAATTTGTTAAAAACTGATTTTGATGTGGTTGAAGATTTATCATTTTATTTGCAAATTAATCTCTTTACTTGAATTTCGGTTTTTTTGTTGCTGAAAATTAATTTTTTCACCTGAAAATTCAATTATTCCAGTTGAAGATTCATCATTTTATGTTATATGAAAATTGACATCTTTGGTTGAAAGTTTAACTATTTTTGCATAAAATTAACTTTTTGTTGATAATTCATATTTTG
>CAKNXH010000213.1:312558-342774 GCA_932178445.1 Andricus quercusramuli | reverse complement strand
ATTTATTTTTAATTAAGCTAAATACACTTTAAACAGTTAGTAATTATTAAAATTAAATACACTGGAGTTGTACTAGAAAAAATACAAAATCTCATATTTCTTGTACTTTAAAAAAAATCCAAGTATGTTATTTTATAGAGGTGAGTCAGAAACGATCCTTTCAGAACGGGAACGAAATCTGGCTTAATGTCTCTGTTTAAAAATTTTCAAAAAGATTTTGGCCTTTTAGAGAACATAATTTCCAATAATAAAATACATAAAAAAGCGTGTTAAGCCGGAAATGTCGATGGTTAGAAACATATTATTCTCTGATAAGCCTTTTTATGTATTTCATTACCATAAGATGGTTCCGTTAGAAGTTATGTTCCCAAGTTTCTTATTTTTTGGGAATGTTGAGAGTTGAAACACTCACATTTGTATCATTTATATTTTCAATTTTTATTTAGATTAAACCTTATACTGAAGAATATATTTTGAATTCAACTTACAATAAGTCGGAAATAAGTTTGTTCAATGTTATTCTAAAATAATTACACAATAATAAAATTACACCAATGAATCGGATGAACAATGATTTTTTAGCCACTTTCATCTGATATCTTTTTTATGACAAGTGTAGAAATTTCATGGAGACATCAAACCAAAAAATTACGAAAATATTATCTGAAAGTACCTGTAGTAAAAAAAGGCCCATTTGGATCCCGGTTAAAGTCCCGCTAAAGTAGGTTGAGTCACCTCTTAAGGAATGTTCAAGGAATCATTTCCATCCAATAAATTTTTATTTTGACCCCCCCCCCCACGTATTGTGCCCGGAAAATGCCACAAAAAATTCACAACGGCATTTTCATGTAGAATTCATGCTAAAGACGATATTCTTTGAAGCTTTTATAAGATAAGTTCAAGTATTTGAATTGAAAAACATCAGAAAATTCATGAAATGGAAGCTACTAACACTTTTCAATTAAAAATTTTTTTATTAAATACAGTTAAACTGCCAAATAAAATGTTTTTAACTTTTATAAATTGTAGAGTTCAAAGATTCAGATTCTGTTCCAAAAATATAAATCCACGCTATCATTTTCAATGCTTTGAATTAAAAAATAAAATGTTGAATTAAAAAATTTTCAAAATTATATAATTTTAAGCAATTTTAAGTTAGTAACATGAAAAATTAACCAGTTACATTTTTTTATAAACTGAACACTTCTTAAATTAAGAGTTTGATTATTTTAATTTTGAATAGTTTAAAAATCCTTTAAATACTTCAAAATTTTATTTCAAAATCTTGAAAAATCTACATGTTGTTTTACAGTTTTAAATTTATTATTTTTCAAATTTTTTCAGAACTTCTAAACATCTTTTGATATGATTTGAATTTTTCCTAACATATTTTTAAATCCCGCCAAATAGAAGAAATTTCCTTGAAATCTTCCACATCCTTTTTTTCACAATTTTTAAATGTTTTTAAATATTCTCTTGAAATTAAATATTGAAAATAAAAAATCAATTTCAATTTTCCTAGGAATCTTAAGGAAATGTTTTTTCTTCTATTGAAGCCTTTCACAATTCTTAAAAAGCTTCTACATTTTTTGTTCGTCATCAGTAAAAATCTATATTATGTTTTAAATTAGACCGTAGGTTATTTGCACTGAAATTTCGGTACGAATAGCCGGATTTCGTAGGTACATGTAGAAAAATTGCTCAAATTATTTGAAATCATTTCAAATTTTTAAATAATCTTGAATTTTTTCAGAACTTTTAGAAATCTCTTCAACTTACTGGAATTTTTTCTGAGAATAATAGATGTACAATTGTTATTTATACATCAAAATTCAACAATTTGAGTTACAAATTGAGTTTTTTCAAATAGAACAATTAAAAATGTAACTTTCAAAGTTTAGTTTTGAATATTTGATTTATAATTACTGATTTTTAATGAACTGTCAGATATTTATAAATATTAAGTAATAAGTTCTTTTTCTTAATTACAAAATTTCAAATGAATTTTTTAAAAATTGAACATTTTAGATTGAAACAATATTTGTTATTTTTAAATTGAAAATAGTTGATAAAGTTTCAATCGAGAGTTTACATTTATTTAACTAATAAGACTTTAAAATTGAAACAGTTTAACTTTTAACTAAAATTGTGAACTGATTCCGAATCGTCTTGTAAAATCAATTATTATTCACTTTTTAATCCTGAAAGAGCAATTCTTTTGAAAATCAATTGCTATTGTTGAGCAATTAACATTTTCAGGTTTCAAATTAAACTGTTTTGTAGGAAATTTGTCTTTTTGGCTTAAACATTTAACAATTAGGTAGAATATTTCAATATTTGATTGAAAAGTAACGGTACCTAATTAAAATATAAGGGAACGCATTTTTTTACTTTTACAAATATCTTATCGGTTAATGTAGAAAAATAATTACAAATCTTGAAAATATCTCTTTAGTTGAAAATTTAACTATCTTGTGGAAAATTTGTTTCGCTGGTTGAAAATGATTTTTTTTTCAAGTAATTAAACTAAACTATTGAATTCAAAAATTATTCCATTTTTCGTTTACAATTGATCTTTTCTAGTTGAAAATTCTGTATTGTATTAAAAATTCGTTTTTTTGTCGAAAATTAATCTTCTTGGTTGAAAACCATATTTTTTATTGAAAAATCAACTAATTGATTTATAAACTACTTTTAAAAAAATAATTTTTTTCAAGTTTCATCATTTTAGTCGAAAATTCAACTTTTTTGTAGAACTGTTTTATAGAACAGTTTATTCAAGAGTTTTTTTTAAGTTAGTCTTTTGGCTTTAAAATTCAATAAATTGTTACAAAATTGAACTATTTAGTTGAAAGTAAATTTTTGTGTTAAAAATTTATATTTTTGGTTGAAAATTCAACTATTCTTTTTTTTTAAATTAAACTACTTTTTTGAAAATTTAAGTATGTGATAGAAAATAAACTTTTTTGTTAAAAATCATATTTTCGGTTTGAAAATTTAACTGTTTTTTAGCTAATTCGTTCTTTTGGCGTTAAAATTCAATAATATCGGTGAAAATTGACGTATTTTGTTTAAAACTCGTCTGTTTGGTTAATTTTTTTGTCACTTCCTGGTCCAGCGACCACCCTATATTAATACTATATCGAATAATTTTCGTCTTTCGAATGTCTTTTGATAATAATCATAGTGCATATGGAAATCAATCAATTTTTTTTGTTGAAAATTAAATTTTTTTGTAGAAAAATAGTATTTTACGGATGAACTCGACAATTTTGTTAAAAAGACATCCCTTATGGTACAAAATTAAGTATTATCAGGCTTTGTTTAGTGGAAATGTTTCTCTTGAGAACATTTTAGGTATATTTCCATTTCTGGTTCTTTTAAATTACTTTATTCTATCACAAAAATCAAAACGCTATATAATTAAAATTTTTATAAATCTTGAAAATACCTCTTCGGTTGAAAATTTAACTATCTTGTGGAAAAGTTGTTTCTTTGGTTGAGAATTATTTTTTTCAAGTAATTAAATTAAACTATTGAATTCAAAAACTTTTTAATTCTTCGTTTAAAATTGATCTTTTCTAGTTGAAAATTCCTGTATTATGTTAGAAATTAATTTTTGTTGTCGAGAATTAATGTTCTTGGTTGAAAATCCATATATTATTATTGCAAAATCAACTAGTTGAGTTAAAGTTTAACTACTTTAAAAAAAAATCATTTTTTTTAAGATTCATCATTTTAGTTGAAAACTGAACTTTTTTGTAGAACTGTTTTATAAAAGAGTTTATCCAACAGTTTTAATTTTGTATAAAGTTAGTCTTTTTGGCTTGAAAATTCAACTGTTTGGTACAAAATTGCACTATTTGGTTGAAAAAATATTTTTTTGTTAAAAATCTATATTTTTGGTTGAAAATTCAACTATTTTTTTTTATTAAACTAGTTTGTTTGAAAATTTAAGTATGTGGTAGAAAATAAATTTGTTGTTAAAAATCATATTTTCGGTTTGAAAATTTAACTGTTTTTTAGCTAATTAGTTATATTGGCTTTGAAATTCAATAATATTGTTAAAATTGATGTATTTTGTTTGAAAATCGTCTTTTTGGTTAATTTTTTGGTCATTTTCCGGTCCAGCGACCACCCTATATTAATAAAATATCGAATAATTTTCGTCTTTCGAATGTCTTTTGATAATAATCATAGTGCATGGAAATCAATTGCCCCTTGAGAGCTGATCAGTCAGATTGCAATGAAGTTATTGCCTCGCGAGCTGCTTTGCTCGAGCTAATAATGATTGTCTTGAGCGACGAGGGATCTGTCGTCTTCTGCTTAATTGGCTGCCTCATTGTCTGCAACGTTTGTCAAACCGCCTGGAGCTGGATCTGGAACCTCAACATCTCCTTCCAATACGATCCAGCTGGAATTCCGCACGCAAGATAAAAAACTGTACTTAAGCCAAATAGTCTTAATCGAAGCTCGCAATTAATTAAATAATTAATCACCTGCCACTTCACAGATTTTTAAAATTGAAAGATCTAAAACAACAACTTCTTTCAAATATATAATAAAGTTAACAAATTAGGCGATGTTTAGATTTTTTAATTAGACTACAATAAATATTTATGGTCTTACACATGATTGCCCATTTTGTTACATAATTTTGTATTCAAAAAAAAAGTTTTAAACTATTAAAGTAAAAATTTGTGTAGGTTCCTGCTTTCTGATAACAGATTAAGAAAATTTTAGTTTTGAACTCGGTTTTGAATTTTTCAAAAGCCGCGAACGAGTTTGTGAATTTTATATGGAGATCAATTACAAGGTTTTCTTATATTATTTCAAGACACCAAAATTAGAGTACCAATAAATAAAATTGATAATTTATTAGTTAGCTAGATTGTATTTGATCTATTTATATTTATTATTATATTTGTTTAACCCAACTAAATTTTTTTGTTTTAAACAAATCTTTTGGTACATGGAATATTTGGTTGATTCAACCAAAAATTTCTTGGATCAATCAAATATTTTGTTGAATCAATAAAAATTTGTTTGATTCAAACAAATTCTTATGTATATCCAAGGAAACAGTTCTTTTGGTTGAACACACTTTTTTTCTCACTGTACTAAGGCTTTTTTCTTAGTTTTGAAAAAAATAAATTGAATTTGATTTTTCTCCTTGATACTACTTTCAGTGATCCACTATTTTGTTAAAAAGTCATCCTTTTTGTAAACCTTTATGTTGAAAATTCGTCTTTGTGGGTTGAAAATTCAACTATTTGGTTGAAAATAAACTTTACTGTTGACAATTTATAATTTCAGATTAAAAATTGAAATACATATATGTTTTACAAAATTCTTCTTTTTTATTTAAAAAATAGACTATTGTACTATAGATTTGATCTTTTTCGGTTCAAAATGCAACTGTTTGGTTGAAAATTAACTTGTTTTGCTTGGAGATTCAATTATTTTATTAGTAATTCATATTTTTTTGGCTGAATTCAACTATTTTTAATTTGAAATAAAAACATTTTCTGGTGAAATATCAAGTATTACATACTTTGTTAAGAATTCATATTTTTTGGTTCAACATTTGACAACTTGAGAAAAGAAATAATTATTTTGAAATAACTTTGTTGAACATTTTTTCGTTTGAAAACTTACCAATTTCGTTGAAAATCTATCTTTTTTATATGAATTCAACTTTTTTTATTTGAATTATAATATTTTTTGATTGAAATATCAGTTATTACATTTTTCGCATTTTTATTTTTGGTTAAAAATATTATTATTTGATTGAAAAGTTAATTATTTTTTTGAAAATTCAACAATTGTATTCAAGGCATACTTTTGGGTAGAAAATTTAACAGGTTTTGTAAAGCTTCATCTCTTTGAGTAAAAATTTAACTAATTTTTTGAAAATTAACTTTTTGTTGAAAATTGGTATTTTTCCTTTGAAAATATAGCTATTTTACAAAAAAGTTGTCTTGTTGGCTTAAAAATTCAACAACTTGGTTGAAAGTTATGTTCCTTCTTGACTGAAAAATTTGTCTTGCTTGAGGATTCATCTCTTTGGTTGAAAACTTATCTATTGTGATGAAAATTCATTTTTTTGTTTTGTTTGAAAATTAATATTTTCCTTGAAGTCACATTTTCATAGGTTGCAAATTAAACTGTTTTTTAGAAAATTCTACTTTTTTGCTTAAAAATCTGACAATTAGGTAGAATTTTCAAATATTTTGTTGAAAATTAGCTTTATAATAAAATGGTGTGAGTTTTGCTGACTACTGGCCAACTGCTATTAAACTGCTATTAAACAACTATTAAACTGCTTTGTTGAAAATCTGTCTTTTTGGTTGAAAATTCAACAACTTGATTGAGATTTTTGTTCTTTCTTTACTGAAAAATCTTTCTTTGCTAAAGACTTGAAAGTTTAACCATTTCATTGAAATTTTTTTTCTTAAATTCACACTTTTGGGTTGAAAATTAAATTGTTTTGTAGAAAATTTGTCTTTTTGGTTTAACAATTTAACAATATGGTAGAAAATTCAAATATTTGGTTGAAATTAACTTTTTTTGTTGAACATTTAACTGATTTGTAAGAAAATTGTATCTTTATGTTGAATTGAACTACTTTTGGTATAAAATAAACATCTTTTTTGGTAAAAATATCAATTGTTATATTTTTGTTGAGAATTCACCTGTTTTGGTTAAAAATTAGTTTTTTTGGTTGAAAACAGGGACCCGACCGAAACTTTCGTTCCATTTCGTTATTAATAGAAAAAAATGATTTTTTACTAAACTTTGATCTGCTATCTCTAGATTCGGACAAAATTATATCATATCTGAAATTACATTGATGATTAGATTCAAACGATTTGTTTTAATTGGCAGTAACGAAATGGAACGAAAGTTTCGTTCGGGTCCCTGGTTGAAAATTTATCACTTCGGTTGACAACGTACCTACTTTGTTCAAAAGTTGTATTTTTTGGTTGAATTCAACATAAAAGAATTATTATCTTAAAAATATATTTTTATTTATTTAAATCAACTGTTTTTTTATTTAAAATAAAATTTTTTTGGTCTAAAATATCAACTATTACATTTTTATTTAAAAATTGATATTTTATCTGAAAATTTTTTATTATTTTGCTAATAAATTATCTGATTGAAAATTCAGCTATTTCATTAAAAATTTGTCTTCTTGGGTTTCTCGATTTATTCGTCAGCGGTTTCTTCTCTGCCGGCGATATTCTTTAAATCGCCAAATTGAACAAATAAATCGTGTACGAAACATTTAAAATTGGCATCAAAAATTCAAAAAGAATCTCTTTCAAAGCGTCTTGTTTTTTGATATCTTGAATTTCTGTTTATGATTCATACAAAATTAATCGAAACCTTGTAAAGAAAGGGGGGAAAAGGAAAAATTGGATCAAAATTCTGGACATTAGGTATTGTAGTGGATTTTTCAAATTTAAGGTGGAAAAAAGGGATATGATTAAGTTTTAAAACAAATGAAACCATTTTCAGATTTTTCAAGTAGACTACAGTCTGCCTGGCTGGAACTTCATCGCTGATAAAACAAGAGAATCTTTTTTTCTATGAAAAGTGCCGATAGAAAAGAGCGAGGTTCGGAATACCAAGTTAATGAATTCGCGAAGTTTATTACCTGTCGTATAACAAGAGTTGCAAATTGTACAAGTTCAAAAATGTTGCTCGGCAAGAAATTCGCCGCCTTATTCAGGAGAACTTGAGACCTTATAACTGAGGAAGAAAATATACCTACGCTTTCGTTAAAGTTCCGTGTAATTTTCTTTCCGTAAACTTCATAAGAACCTATAAAAAAAAAAAAGAACCTACTGAAAGAGCTAAGAGTTCACTAATGCAAGTCTCGCTTCGCAATAGCTCAATAAAGAATTACACGGAAAGTCAGGAAGCTATTACCGCTGCTTGCTTTCGTAGTGATTATAATTTTATAAACGAGAATGGGTTGTAGAAGGGTAATGAAATTCATACACGTGCAACTTTATTATGAAAAGAACCTTTTTATTCTCCTATACTTTCCTTCAAATAGCGATTAATTCTTTTTACAATGGAGATGACTAAAGAGCCAATATAATAGACAGTCAGAGCATATATTTACAACAGTATAAGTCGATTTTATATTAAACAGCGCAACTTTTAGATCATTTCATTCATACAATCTTACGCTGGAATTCTATCTATCTAACATCGCGTATTTTATTTACAGAAGTAGATTTACAATATTTACAGCGAACCCCTTACAATCTAATAAGCGTCGAACGATTGTCAATATGACAACCGGAAGTCTTAGGAACGAGATCTCACGCTATGATTCTTTGAATACAAACGTGTTCGTCTCAATCTCGATTTAACATAACGCTAGAGTACAAAAGTTATTTACAAATCAAAGTTTCACGCAAAAATAATTCCAAGATCTGGAAACAATATTTCAGCAAACTAAAACATCTCAGAGATAAATTAACCATATGCACAATTCTAATAAAAGTATACAATAGCTTCTTATTTACATTAATTAACCTTTTCTAGATTTGCATAAGGAAATTGGCATATAGTTAATTTATTTCTAGATATCCATCGCTCAAAAATTGCCGTCCGACGGATCGCATTGCAAAAATATGAGAGTGTTTTACTAATCTCATTTTACACCAATTAATCTCTAGTTTTTTTTCACAGTCCACATTTCGAAATGCACTAGAATTCATAAACCACGTGTATTAAATCCCGTTAGGAGTAATGCTGCTTTTCGAACCAGCCGAATAACACATTATCAACCTCGGAAATCACGCTTGCCCTATTAGATAGTTTCTATGACTGTCGACGTTAATGCTTCTCTCTGTTATCAAAACTTAGAAACTTGATCATTCACCCGAAAAGGTTAACCCAGATATTACATTAATGCACACTGAAAAAGATTTACCACGACTAGCAAAGAAAGTTACACAAAATCGATCTTTAATCTTCAATCAAATTTAAAAGAAAATCTTTAATAAACTCAAAGAAAATCAACTTGGTTAATAGAACTCCACCAAAATTTAACTCTCTTACACTATTCAACTTTCTTTGAATTTATATTTTTAAAGATTTTTTTTGCTAAATTTGATGAAAAGATACATTGAACCTCCTTGCTGCCGTTCTCTTGAGTTTGGTTCTTAGTCTCATTGTCGAACAAATAAAAGTACAGTCAACCATAAAAATAATAGAATAAAATAAATGCCTTTTCAATGTACAAAAGATTACTTTTACATCAAAAAGGTGAAACTATTACACACAAATAAATAACCTTTTTTTTTCACCACGAAATAAATTAAATACGCTCCCACTGAGGACTTTGTCAATTTTTTTACACACAGCAGAAGACACTAACACCGACAAACTATTGCATTTTTCAACGCGAACATTTCCTAACTGAATTTCAGAAATATTTTCTCCGAAGAACTTTGCACGAAATCTCTCTCCACCGAAAGGGAATTATTGATTCGTAAAAATGGCACAATATTGACTACATAATTTTGGGAAGCAAAGTCTACCTTTACACACACAATATTTACTCAATCTCGGCTAGTCTCATCCTCTTATCACAGTTGCAACCGTTTCTACAAAAAAAAAAATCCTCGTCGAGAATCAAAATTGAAACAATAAATATGCTATAAATTTGGCAATCATTTCCCGTAACTAGTTGTCATTAAGTAGGCGGATTTATACGACCTGAGTAATGAATGTCGAATATCAAGTTTATTGGTATCGAAATTAATTCTTTGAATAAACCGCAAACCTGAATTTGTGGTCTAATCGTTGAATGAATTTTATAGCCATAAACCTGATTTAAGAACTGGTATTTTACATAAAAATTTTGCTACAACATTTGAAATTGCCTATTTATTTTACATAAATGCTAAAGAAAGGCTTCTGTTCATTTGTCAAAATTTTTACGAAAGTCCTGCCTTGAGCGATTGTACAATGCATTGTGCTAAGGGCTAAGCAAACAAAGAGTCAAATAAAATTTTTTTAAAGTGTTAAGTAAGTTACACCTTTGAGGCGGACTTATGTAAGTAATAACTGGGACGTGATTGTTTGCTCAGCAAATTTTTGTTTCATTTTTAAGCCTACCAATTTCCGTTACCTCACAACGCACATAAAATTTTTAGAAGCTTTTAACTTCATAAATATGGGAACCACGTAAAATCTGTTTTCGATAAGATCTCTTCGAGAATGTGAAAAAGTTCAATATCATCAGTCTGTAATTCAGTCAGATTTTAGTATCTTGGAAGAGATCTGGTTGAAAAGCAATTTTAGTTTCCCGAAAAGAAAAGAATGAGGAAATTATATTCTCATTTCGTTATCGGTTTGGGTTACGAACAATAACGCATTGTACAATCTTTTGAAGTATTCAGTCACTTTTAAACATTCATTCATTCAGTCAAGTATGCATGTGTGTTTGATTGAACCAATATGATTTTTGAATAAGACAATAAATTGCAACACTTTTTAGCAGAAATGAAACAAAAAATCATAACAAGATTTTACAAAAGAAGTTTAACAAAGAAACATTTTAAAGATCAATTTAAATTCCATCGAAAGAAATGTAAAGGTGATTCAGTGAGTCAAATATAAATCAGTTGCCAAATCTCAAAATAAATTAACTGTTTTCTTATTTTTCATGGCAGAATAGTATGACTAACTATTTGACTAGTTGCATCACCTTTATTTTTTGTTTCGGTAAATTTATGAACTCTTTGGTTGAATCAAACACTAGAAAGCAAATAATACCACTAGAATAAAAATATTTTTAAACAAAATAAGTACGAGGATTGATTGGGATCGACGAGTTACCAAAATTGGGTGACGTGAGTACCGGAAGTTCTGGAATGGTACTGTAAAGATGACTGCCCCTGGAGGAGAGACTCGCCGGACGTTGCATATTGCTCGTATGCAAAGCACTGTAATCACTAGGGATGTGGTGTTGATGTTCGGCTCCGCTGTCCTCGTCTTCGGTTCTGCTCGAGGCAGAACTCATGTACGTTGACTGAGTCGGTGTTGGTGTGGGTGCGTGAATCGGCACCAGGAGGTTGTTAACTGGTTTGGACCATGCATCCTGCGCCAAGGGTGCGGCAGTGTAACGAGCGGGGATGCGATTTCTCTCAGACGTCGCATTTTTGCTGTCCCGCCGTTTGCCCGCTGAGTCTGGCATGGCATACCGAAGCTTCTCCCAAAACCTCTTTTCGCCCCAGACGATGACTGTACAAGTTTGAAGAAGCAGCTGTAGCTCAGGATCCCGAAGAGGTGCTTCTGTGGCCAAGAGGATGATGATTCTCCTTCTTCTGGAAGCGGGTCTGATGTTCTCCAGGGCGGAATGCAGAGCAGTTCTGAATTCGATATTCTGCCACTCTTTGTTGAGGAAAACAGGGGAGAAGGCGATGATGATTCTGCGGGATGCGGCTGCTGCTGAGGGTAGAGTTTCCTGAGGTCTCGAGGGTGGCAGATCTCTCCAGTGTAAGCAGAGGGCGAGACCTGATTGTTCTAATTCGGCCGCTAGATATCTGGAGACAAAGTCCTCGTCTCGTTCACTGTAGATGAAGTAGCCATCGTAGAGCCGGTCTCGTTCCTCCTCTGGTGGAGATGCAATTTTTCCCAGCCTGAGGCCATACTTTGCATGTGCCCAGAGTCGCACGTCCTGGCGAAAGGCGAAGGCCAAGGCGACGAAGAGGCAAACTGCGATGATGATGACGAGAGCGCCTGCGAGAAGAGGCACAAAGTTACCTCCGACGAGAGGCCCCTCCTGAATCCCGCGTGTGACCGCTTCGGTGGAGGGGTCGCCGCAACGTCTTAAAGCCTGAGCGAGAGTTTCCGCTCCATCCTTGCAGTACATTTTTTCAGGGTCACCCTGATGTTCACCCAACCAGCTGCGCAATCGAGCGGCATTACTGCAGTCGCAACTCCACGTGTTGCCTTCCAAAGAGACCGCAGCTCCGGCTCCGGCATCGGTCAGAGCATCCCACGGTCGAAAGTCCACGATCCTATTGTTGTCTAGCCTGAGGACTTCGAGACTCTTCATCTTGTTGAAAGTTGAATTGTTAACCATCGCGATAGCGTTGTGGTCCAAGTAGAGTTCCGACATGCGTTCAAGTTGATTAAATTCACTGCCCTTGAGTTCTCTCAAGACATTGCTCTCGAGATGAAGGACCTTCAGGGACTCGGCTCCGTTGAAGGTGCGGTTGTGAATCGAAGATATCCCGCTGTTATTCAAATAGAGCACCTCCAGGCGTCGTTTACCGATGAAGACGTGATTTCCCAAATCTCCTAATTCGTTGCCGTCCAGGTAGATCTCGGTGGCGTCCATGGGAATGCGGTCGGGTACGAATCTGTATCCGGCATTCGTACAATCCACAACGTTGCTTGACCAGCTGTGATCGTGATAGCAGGAACAATTATCGGGACAGGTCATCTCGCAGTCGCACGCGTCGAAGTCACAGCAATGGCACAATGCAAAGCAATGAGCCTCGTATCGGCATACAAAATCTTTGGGCTTGAGCGACAACAACGGCCGTCGCGGAGCTGCGCGGGCGTGGACCATGTCACAAGTAACGGAATCAAGGTCCATAATGCGTGGATGTTGCCGTAATCTGGCGAGCTCGTTTATCCGTGGCAGCCACTCCATGGAACAATCACACAGGATCGGATTGTCGCCGATATAAAATGCCGGCACTTCTCGATTTCCTGGTACCGGTTGCAATTCTAGAGCGGCTACTTCCAAGTGCTGTATCTCGTTACCGTACAGCACGACCTTATCGAGGTTTACCTTTTGCAAGAACGTACCAGCTGAGATCTTGCGGATCTTATTATTGTTTAGAAACAGGGTCTCGACGCTGTTGGGCACATTAATGTCCGATATCTCGGTGAGAAAGTTGAAACTCGCGTCCAGCATCTTTATTTGAAGATTGTCCTGTCTGGCGTAATAATTTCCGAGTTTATTTATCTGATTGGCATGCATATCCAACCAGGTCAGACTCGGTGGCACGTCAGTGTAATCAAACCACAACAATTTATTGTCCGAAACATTTAACCACACAAGGGATGCCAGGCTGGCGAACACTCCGCGAATTTCGGTGAGCTGATTCCCGTCCAATCTTATAGCGCGCATCACTAAATTTTTGGCAAACGCGTCCGGCTCCACGTGACGAATCATATTACTCGCGAGATTTAAGACCTGGAGCGACGGTAACGAGGCGAATACAGACCGCGAAATGTTCTCCAATTTATTGTCCACTAAACGGAGTCCGTAAAGCTCGTTTAATCCGGCAAACGATTCGTTATCGATCCTAGACACACGATTGTTGCCCAGATCGAGGGTCTTCAAGGACTGTAACTCTCGCACTGCTTCCGGCACATCCGACAATGCATTTCCGCTCAAGGACAGGTCTTGGAGCTTGGTTAAATTTTTAAACGCGTCGCGTTCTATTCCTCGTATTCTGTTGTCGTCGAGAAACAACTGTTCAAGACTCGCGAGGCCCACCGAATGGGAAGCGTCGAACGTGAAAATTTTATTATGCGACAGAGTCAAAGAACGCAAATTCACAAGCGAAGCGAAGCACTCACTGGCGAGCGTGTCTATCACATTATGCTCGAGCTTGAGCACTTGAAGATTGTATAATCCTTTGAAAACATGCACGTCTATCTTTGTCAGGGCGTTGAAAGACAAGTCAAGAATGACCAGACGCGTCAACCGAGAGAATGTGTCGCGATTGACCCATCGACTGGTAAGTTCATTGTTACTCAAGTCCAGAGATTGTAACTGTTCTAAACCCTCGAGCAAACCTGGTGCCAGAACTGACAGGGAGTTATTGCTCAAGACTAATTCCCTCAACTCCTTCGTCCTGGAGAACAATTCCGGAGGCAAAGCAACCAGTCTGTTGCTCGACATATTAAGAGATTTTAAATTCACTAAACCACTCAGTGCATTGTCCCCGACAGCAGCAATCACATTGTTTTGCAATCTAAGAATGGCCAAACTGCGCAGACCACTCAGAGAATTATCCGGCAAGGCACTGAGATCATTCCTACTGAGATCAAGCGTTTCGAGATTCGAGGCGCAAGAAGTGGTCCAGTCGGAGAATCCCAGCGAGGGGATGTCTTGTAACTTGTTGCTCGTGAGGTTTAAACTCCCGAGGTTCGGCGTGGGACAAAGTAATTCGGGCGGCAGGGTCCAAATGTTGTTCTCAGCAAGGTCCAGAATTTCCAGGTCAGGTAAACCCTGCAAAGTATCCCGATGGAGTTCCAGCGTTATCGATGACCAATCTCTATTATGCGAGCGAAGAATGAGACTCCGTAAATTGCGGGCTGATGCGAAAACTCCTCCGGGAAGGTAACGGAACTTGCAGTATTCCACCCGCAGTTTCTCGAGGCGAGAAAGAGGAGCCAAGAAACCGCGAGGTTCGTCCAGCTGACTCTCGAAGAACAATGCCTCGTTGCATTCCAATCCAAAAGAGGTGACGGAATCGAGCTGGACGGTTGAGAGGTTGCCGACAAGAGCAGGTGCATTAGCGATGGTCCTCAACCGGCAAACGAGGGTACGTTCTTTTCCCTCTTTTTGCCAAGTACAACCTCTCGGTGCCTCCAAGCTGGTGATGCTGCGGCCCGCTACCATGCCTACGCTGACAATCAGCATCACTATTCGTCCAAGATTCATTTTGATGAGGTCTATTGCTCATCACCGAAGAAACACTAACGGAAGAGGAGACTTGATCGCCGAGCGAAGAAAGAACGTCTTGTCACGCGCACATACTACACTTCACTACTATTGTTTCGCTACTAAGTTTCCACTTTAGGTTACACTAGAGATAATTGTTTGCCACATTGCAAACAAACACTGGCATCATCACTGATATCCTTTAGCGACACTGAATACACAATATACCGAAAAATGGTAAAAATTCAAATAAGGGATGATACTAATACTGAAGTACTAAACTGGAGAACAGTTTCGTTGTGTTTGACTGCGCGCGTGTAGTTCCGGGAGAGAATGTTGCGGAACGACATTCCTCCACGAACATCGGAGAGCAACTGACTGGCTCGACGGCGAACGGCGATGCTGGGAGTTGGGTAGTTGGGACGTGGGGTTTGAATTCGAGGCGGTCGACGGTCACGCTCCCTGCATGACTGGCAGCGAATATCTCCCTCCCTCCCTCCTTGTCGCTCCTACCCCTCCGACTCCCGCACCGTTTGGAAATCCCTACCGTCACAAATTATACTCCCGCCACCAGTAACAGCAGTCTCTTCCCACTCCTACTAGTCGCTAGTCGCTAGTACGCCCACGAATGCCAGACTGCATACTGCTGTATTCAACTGACTGGCGGCACAATAAACTGAAGGACAACATTGGCTGGACACATGGACTAGCCTAACACGGGCCTATTTTAACCGGCCCGACCGAGTGTCCTTATTTTATACCTTAACTTAAATATTTCAACCCACACGCGCCCAGTTTAGAGTCCTTTCGATCTATCTCTCCTCCACCGCAATATATTTAGGCTGCCGCTCCTTTCGAACCTCGAACGCGCGAAACCGAAAAGTAATTTAGCACGAAGGAATGTAAATGAGGGGAATCAAACACTTCCGAGGTATAAAGAATTAAAGAGTGTACGCGAAAGTAAGATCTATTTTTACCGCCAGACGGAAAGGGGAGATTATCAGTTACATTTAATGACTAACAGGTGATTAAAGATAATGATTGAAGAGGTTCTTGTTAGTCTCGAGAAGGATGTGGGTTGGCTAATTACATATATTGATTTTGAGGTATGAATTTCAAGGGTTTTCCAATTTTTTCTTTCTTATTTTCCCGCATCCGTTTTTCATTTTGGTAATTATTTTCCTATTTCCCCTATTTTCCTGCGTTTCTCCCTTTTTAAAATTTTTCTCGTTAAATATACGATATTTGAAAATACTTAAAAACTTTTGTTCAAGTTGAAACTGAAACATTTTATAAACATGTTAAAAATGTGTAAACCGGAAACAAGTTGTTATCCAATATAAAATTGAAATAATTTAAAAAATATACAATAATTTAAAAATTAGTGTTGGAAAAAATGGAATATTCCAAGTTCATCTACAAAGTTCCTAACGGATAATTTAAAGTCAAAATCGATCCATTTAAATTTTAAATCTTTATAGGAGTTTTGAGCATTATCAACATTTATTTTTAAAACATATAAATAACAAATTTTCAAATGTTCATTTGAAATATTTCAAAAGAAACTATTTAGGATTCAAATAAAACTTTTAAAGCTAAAATATTTTTTCTCTGAATCAATACAAATTAAATATTTGCAGAAAGTTTTTTTAGAGTGGTTACTGTAAAATTTACTATCAAAGTATTAATTATAAGTAAGATCAAAATGACAAATAATGGAAAGAAATATTTAATTATACTTATAAATATCAAGATCTCATTATAATTTTTTGTATTTTGTAAAAAAGAGAATATTCTTTAATATGAGAACGATTTTAGACGTATAAAAATGGTTTATTTAGCAAATTTTTTCGGTCGGACTTTTTTTATATATCCGTGAATGGGACTCCAACCTCAGCTTATTAATGTTTTTAAAATAAATTCTTTAATGATTAAAAATCATTAAAAAATCATTTGACATTATTTAAATATATAAATTTTCTTATAAAAAGATTTTATTTTTCAATATAAAAATTAATGTTTAATCTTTCAGTCGAACATATTATATCACTGTGCATAGATTTTCAAGTATATCCAATTTTTGAAAATAAACTTGTTAATGGGCAGAAATCATTAAAAAAAAGATTTAACATTATTTAAAAATATAAAATTTCATATAAAAAGATTAATTAATTAATTGCAGCTTCTTTTCTACGTGTAAAAATTATTGTTTAATCTTCCCTCTATCTTTCTCCTTTTTGGCAAAAAATTTACCCTATTTCCCCCTTTTTGAGCTCCTATTGCTTCCTATAATTGTCTATTATAGAATCGCTGCTTTTTCGATTTTTCCAAGGCTTTTTTTTAAATATCTTTTATTCCACATAATTAAAAAATCAAGAAGAGAAGCTGAAAAAAATTAATTGGTTCTAATTAATAATAATATTTAAAAAACTTAAAAGATTATCGTTATTATATGAAATATTACACTCTCAAACATTTTTGGAAATGAGGTGATTTTGAAGTCATTCTCCTTCTTCTTTCGGAGTACGTTTTTCATTTTATTTTAAAGGGGGATTGGAAAAAGGAAAGAGTTATTTGGAACTCGGCCTTTGCAACCCACCTCCCCAGTTCCAATTCCCCTCTCTGGTTCCGAAAAAGAGACGGATTGATAAATTATATTGAATTTAATGAATGAGTTTCAAGATTTTTCCCATTTTTTCTTTAATTTATTTCCTTTTTTATATTGGCAAATGTCTAAAATTGCGACATTTCCAAATTTTTTATTTTTCCATGTTTTTATTTTTAATATCTTTTGTTCTGCGTATTGAAGTTAGTTGGTTCTAAATAATATTACAGAAATAAACAAAAAAAGAACATTTTAAGATTAACATTATTACATTATTACTATCAAAAATTGCTGGCAAAGGGAGGGGTGATTTAGGAGTCACCCCCTCTCCAATTCCATTTAGCCTCCCCCCTCCTTGCTATTCTTCTCTTACTTTTGGGATACATGGTATAACATTATAATTATTATTACAGTTTTAGTAAAATAATTTTTTTTACTTTGTTTGTATTTATAATTATATGGTGCTCATTTCAATGGCACTTTTCTTCCCGTTAGCAAATGTATTAGCCATTTTTAAACTGAGGAAGATTTAATAAAATTAATAAAAATTTTTTGGAAAATGTTACCGTTATAAGGCTCCCTCTATGAAGAAGCAAAATTATTTAATTAAAGTAAATCAAGGTAATTAAAGTTGAATTAATGATTAATCATGTTTTTTTTTTTTGAAGCCTTGAAGAGTTGAAGGGGATGGAGTGGAATACAAGAAGCAAATATTCGATCCACTTTAAGAAGTATAATTTTATTTAAGTAACTTAAAATACACCATACGACACGTAAATAAACAATCTTAAAATGTTTATAACTCAAAATTAGATCCTTTCTTTAATATTTCGAGACTTGAATTCAAAAATATTGATTGATTAAAAATTCGTAATACGCATTTTGAAAAGATGCGTTTTTCGAATTTTCATATGCTACAGTTTTAACAAAATAGTTAAAGTTTGAACCAAAGAAATGAATTTTTAACTAAAATGAGGAACCTTTAACAGAAAAGAATGAATTTTCAACCAAGAAGATTAATTTTCTACCAAAAAATACGAATTTTTAACAAACATTTTCAACCAAAGAAATGAATTGTCAACAAAAATGATGTATTTTTCACCAAGCAGATTAATATTCTACCACAAAAGATAAATTTTCAACAAAATGCATGATTTTTTTAACCAAATAGTTGAATTTTCAACTGAATAGGATAAATTTTTAACTAAACATGGAGTAGTTGAATTTTCAGTTCAAGAGTCAATTTTCAACCAAAGAAATGAGTTTCGTACTAAAATGATAAATCTTCAATTTCAAAAATAATTTTTGAAACAAATAGTTGAATTTTTGACCAAAAAGATGAATTTTCATCCATTAAGAATAATTTTCTACCAAAAAAAAAGAATTTTCAATTAAATACATTAAGTTTCAACTAATAAATAGAACAGTTATTTTTACAGTAAAAAATATTAACTTTTCAACAAAAAACCTCTAACTCCTAACAAAATAGTTAAATTTTTATGCAAATAAATGAATTTTCAAATCAAATGAGGAATCTTTAACCAAACAGATGAATTTTCAACCAAAAAGATAGATTTGTTACTAAAAGAAAAAGTAATTTTTCACAAAATAATGAATTTTCCACTAAGAAAGATGAAATTTGAACCCAAAACGAAATAGTTATGTTTACAGTTAAAAACAAATTTTTTTTAACTATAAAAGAACGAATTTTCAACAAAAATGAATTTTTTAATCTAAAAGTTAAAAGATAAATTTATCACCAAGATGATTTCACAAGAGACAAATTTTTCACTAGAAAGATGAATTTTCTATAAAAAAAGACGAATTGTCCACAATATACATGAAATTTCGATTAAAAAACTTAAGTTTTAACAAAAAGTGAAATAGTTATATTTTCAGTTTGAAAAGTTAATTTCCAACCAAAAAATATAAACAAAATAATTATATTTTCAACCACAAAAAAAGTTTTTGAATTAAAATTATGAATCATCAACCAGAAAAATGAATATTTAATAAAGTAGTTCCATTTTCAGCTAAATATAAGTGAATTTTCAACGAAAAATGTAGTAGCTGATATTTCAACCAAAAAAATATTTCAATTTGAAACCAAACACAGTTGAATTCAACCAAAGAAGAAGAATTTTCAAATAAATATTTGAAAATCTGGGATCAAGAAATTTCTCCGTCAACAGATAAATTTTTAATTAAAAAAAAAAAAAGAATTTTCAAACAAGAAAATTTTTTCACTCAATGAAGAAAAAAAATTTCATAAAAAATGTGGAGTATATTAGCCAAAAAGACGAATTTTCTACAAAGCAATTGAATTACCAACCAAAAAGATTTACTTCTTTGTTTTTAACAAAATTGTTGAATTTTGAACAAAATAATGAAATTGTATGTTCATTCCTTGAGTTTATAAATTATACAAATAAATATTTCGATGTCCAAATTTTTATTTAAATAATTGAGTACAATGTGTGTGCACAACATGTTTATTATTTTGAATACTTTTCAGAACTTCAAACTATTCCTTAGCAATAAACTTTTATATCAGTGCATTTCTAAGTGAATAGAATTTGCATCGGAATTTGCTCTATATTCTATATCATAAATTAAATTGTAAACTTGTAAAATTCTGCGTGACTCAAGCGACTTTCTCTGAATGTTCGTAACAATAAAAATGACATTGTTATCAGCACCAAGGATAAACTGTCACAAGGTAATATATTTAAACGCCAGAACAAAGTTATAGAATGCTTTGTCCTTCTACCTAGACTAGAACAGTGTATCCTGATCCTGAAACTTCTGAGGCATGTAAACTAAACCTTAACGCCATCTGTTTCAGAAACTTTGAACTACAAGAAGTTTCAAATCAGACTAAAGAGGACCAAGAATGTTCTCTTTCACACTTTTTATTCCAAACTAAATAAAAGTTTATAAAGGAATTATTGAAAATGTAATACCTAATTTTTAAAAATCGAATTTGAATCAGAGATTATATAAGCAAATCCAGCAAAATAGAAAGGCGAAAATGATGAGGGAATTTTATTGATAAGGAAGTCAGGGAAAAGTTAGGGGTTTTAAAAAAAAAAAAGAAAAAGTCAGTGAATTTCTGTATGAGGCACTTCAAATATCAGCCAAGGAAATTTGAAAGAACATTTGAAAATTTGGAAATTTTATTTGCAATTTTTTTATTCTTTTTATTAAAGATTCTATGTTGAAAATGTTACAAGATGATTATTGTGGTCTTTGAATATTAATGGCCAGGGAAATTGAAACAATTTTTAGAGAAAAATTGAGGAATTTTGAAAAACTCATCTCTCTGTTTGGAAATCTGAACTATTTTGTTGAAAATTCGTTTTTCTTTGTTGAAAATTAATTCTTTTAACTAAAAATGTAACTTCCATTTATGGTTTGGAAATTTGTCTTTTTTTTTAGGAATTTCAACTTTTTCGGTTAAAACTGCAACTGTTTGCTTGAAAGTTAATCTTTTTTTGATGGAGAATTCAACTATTTTGTTGAAGATTCGGCTTTTTTATTGAAAATTAATTATTTAAACTGAAACTATTCCATTTTTATTCGGCAATGCATTTGTTTTTGTAGAAATTTCATATTTTTTGTTAAAAATGCAATTATTTTGTTGGCAGTTAATTTCTGTTCGTTGAAGATTGAACTATTTTGGTGAATTTTCGTCTTTTTTGGTTGAATTCAATTGCTTTTGATTTTAAATCAAAATCTTTTTTTGTTGTTGAAAATTTTACTACTTGGTTGAAAGTTAAACTACTTTGTTAAAAGCTCATTTTTTTGGTCGAAGTTTCATCATTTTAGTTGAAAATTCATCTCTTTAGTTGGATGTTATAACTGTTTCGTTTAAAAGTAGTTTTTTTATTGGAAAGTAATTTTTTAAAATAAAAATGTTATTATTTCATATATGGTTTGGGAATTTATCTCTCTCCATAGGAATTTCAATTTTTTAAATTAAAAATGCAACTGTTTGATTAAAAGATAATCTTTTTTTGATGGAGAATTCAACTATTTTGTTGAAAATTCGGCTTTTTTATTGAAAATTTATTATTTAAACTGAAACTATTTTTTATTTTTATTCGGCAATGCATTTGTTTTTGTAGAAATTTCATATTTTTTGTTAAAAATGCAATTATTTTGTTGGCAGTTAATTTTTTCTCGTTGAAGATTGAACTATTTTGTTGAATTTTCATCTTTCCTGGTTGAATTCAAATGCTTTTGATTTTAAATCAAAATATTTTTTATTGTTAAAAATTTTACTACTTGGTTGAAAGTTAAACTACTTTGTTAAATGCTCATTTTTCTAGTCGAAGTTTCATCATTTAAGTTGAAAATTCATCGCTTTCGTTGGGTATGATAACTTTTTCCTTCGAAAGCATTTTTTTTTGTTAAAAATTATTTTTTTTTTTGTACTAAAAATGTAACTTTTCCATTTATGGTTTGGAAATTTATCTCTCTTTATAGGAATTTCAATTTTTAAAATTAAAAATGCAACTGTTTGATTGAAAGTTAATCTTTTTTTGGTGGAGAATTCAACTATTTTGTTGAAAATTCGGCTTTTTTTGTTCAAAATTAATAACTAAAACTGAAACTATTCCATTTTTATTCGGCAGTGCATTTATTTTTGTAGAAATTTCATATTTTACTGCTCGGTTGAAAGTTAAACTAGTTTGTTAAAAACTCATTTTTTTATTAAAGTTTCATCATTTTAGTTAAAAATTCATCTCTGTAGTTGGTTTTCATATTTATTTCATTCAAAAGTAGTTTTTTGTTTTTAGAAATTAATTTCTTTTACTAAAAATTTAACTATTCCATTTTTTGTTTGAAAATTCAGCTCTTTTGAAAGAAATTCAATCTGTCTTGGTTGAAGATGCAACTATCTGGTTGAAAATTAAACTTTTTTAGTTGAAGATTCAACTATTTTGGTTACAATTCAATTTTTTTTTATTGAACTCGACTGTTTTTTATTTAAAATTAAAATATATTTTAGTTCAATATATCTAGTATTACATTATTCCTCGAAAATTAACATTTTTAGGTTGAAAATTAAATTACGTGATTGAAGGTATTTCATTATACTTTGTAAAAAATCATTCTCTTCTTGAAAATTCATTTCTTTTGTTGAATATTTGTTTTTTTATTGGAAATTAATTTTTTAAACTAAAAATTTGGCTATTCTATTCTAAGGTACATCATTTGATGTTAATAGAAATGTTATCTCTTTGGTTGAAAGTTTACCTGTATAATTGAAAATATATCTTTTTCAATTAAAAATTCCACTGCTGCAGTAAAAGTTGAACAACATTTTTGAAAAATTGATTCATTTATTCTTTTGGTTGAAGGTCCATATCTTTGGTTCAAAATTATTATTTTTTTAACTGAAAATGTAACTATTTTGTTGAAAATTCGCTTTTTGTTGAAAATTTAACTTTTATCATTGAAAAATCATGTATTTTGTTAAAAATCGTCATTTTTTAAATAAATCTTTTCGGTGTACAATCATCTTTTGCTAGGTTTAAAGTTCAACTACGTGGTTCAAAAATAAACTATTTTGATGGAAAATTAAACTGTTTTCCTAAAAATTAACTATTTCGTTAAAAGCATTTTTTACTTCGACTTTTTAGCTTGTACATTTAACTATTTGGTTGAAAATGCAACTGTTCTGGTTGAAGTTGAATCATTTTGTTTGAAAAATCGCCCTTTTGGTTGTAAATTTATATTTATAGTTTAAAAATTCGAAAATCTTTTTTTTTATTGAACATTTGCCTTTTTGTACAGCAAATTCGTTCTTTTGGATTGAATGTTCGTCTTCTTTGTTAAAATAAGTAAATTACAAAATTTTAAATTTCAATATGAAATTCTTTTATTCCATCAAAAAAAGATTCTATTAATTGGTTTATTGTCAGGGAAAAGTATGGGAATTTTGAAAATAAAGTTTTCCGGACACCCTTGAAACTGAAGAATTCGCAATTTGGGCACATAGTTATTCACTTTATGAACAATAAATACCAATAATGAAAGTTCAAAAAAAAAAATAATAAAAATTGGCTCACTAATAGAATTTTTTGTAAATTCTATTTTTTCGTTTAAATTTCAATAGCATTAAAAAATTTGCAGGTACAAAATTACGTAAACTATCCAATTATTTTGGTCTCTGATCATATCAGATTTATGTCTACAATCAGATGAATAATTTTTTTAAATCTTCGATTTTATTAATAATCTTTTTATCTTGTCAAAGGGATAATTTTGTCCATGTATCATTATTTTTAACCTTCATATGAGTTAATATATTCGCAGGTTGGTTACCGCTTTTGAAATTCTGAAATCGGTGGGCAATTTATCTGGATCAGGATCAGGTTACTCATCGTTCAAATACGCAGATACGCGCGGCAGCTGATCAATGGATTTACGCAATATATTATTTCAGAATTTTTGATCAATATCTACGTGAAAAATAAACTCCTTTGCATTAGAACCGCAAGAAAAGTTGACTTTTAATCAATTCTATCAAAAAATTTGATTAATTCGCTGCGCTCATCCGGAATAAAATTACATTTCTCCGAAAAACCATGCTGACACATCAGTCGTATTGAATTAAATTGTATTCAGCCAGTTCTCTTTAATTTAAATTTATAATTGGTTTAGAATTCTTAGATTAACAAATAAAACATTAATTTATCAAGACTTGCCATTTTTTCTATATACCTAGAATTATAGATATATTTTTATTTTAAAGCAGCTAAAAAATATTTGTAGTTTTCAGAAACTTCAATTTTTATCAATTTTCAAAGCAGGAAAGTCTGAAAAATAGATTTTTCATGGTGAGAATTAATTATTTTTAAAACATTTATTTTTTCAAAAATAGAAATTTAAACATTCTTAAATTAAACAAAACGTATTGTTATCAGTGGGGGATTATATTGATTCAATAACAAGATTGTTTTTGAATTTTTACGTCGTCAGAAAAAGGTCACGGATATCAAATATTGCAAAATAGGTAAACAATATAATTCAAATTTTCTCACATTTGGAACATTTGAAATGTATTTTTATCATTAAATAGATCATGATTTCTTATTCAAGTCAATTTTTTTTTGCTGTAATACTTTCAGCATATAACCCTGAATTGTGCAAATTATTTTTCTAGGCTCGAAATAAATCATTCGAAAAACCTACTTTTTCGGGTTTTTTTCCTCAGACTTAAATTTTTTTCTAATGCTTCTTTATTAATTGAAAGCTTTTAGTTGTTAAAAACATTGTTTAGTGTTGAAAATTTAATTATTTTATTGAAAATGTTATTTTTAAATAAAAATCTCACTATTCCATTTATTTTGAAGATTTAGAAATTCGTCTCAATTTGTAGAAATTTCATTTTTTGTGTTACTTCTAATACTATTTAGGTTGAAAGTTATACTAAATGGTTGAAAAATTATTTTTCAGATGAAGATTCATTACTTTAATTAAATGTTTATCTCTTTTATTTGAAATTCATATATTTTGTTGAAAATTCCTTTTTTTTATGTAAATTAATTCTTTTAATTGAAAATTGAACTATTTTGTTTGAAAACAATTTTCTTTAATTGTTAAGAAATTTATTCTTTCAACTGAAAATTAAACTATTCCACTTATATGATTTGGATATTCATTTTTTTTGTTTGTAAAAATTTCATCTATTTTTGTTAAAACTGTAACTGGTTGGCAGTTCATATTTTTTGGTTGAGGATTCAACTATTCTGTTGAAAATTCATCTTTTTTGTTTCAAAATTCAACTATACTTAGTTGAATGTTGAACTGCTTTGTTAAAAATTCATTTGTTTGTTTGCTTAGAAATGTCATCTCTTTAGTTGAAAATTTTAGTTATTTTGTTAAAATTTTTTGTAATTAATTCTTTTAACTATTTAATTTATGGTTTGGAAATTCTTCTCTTTTATAATAGAAATTTCATATTTTTGGTTGAGGATTTAATATAAAAATTTTAATTGGTTGATGATTCAACTAATTGGTTCAAATCCGAACTAATTTTTCGAAAATTCACCTGTTTCGTTGGGAATTTTAATTATTTTGTTGAAAATTTAACTATTCTATTTATAGTTTCAAAATTCGTCTCTTCTGATGGAAATGTTAATATTTTTTTATTGATGATTTAATATTGAAAGCTCATATGTTTAATTGGACATTTTTATTATTTTGTTGTAAATTCGTTTCTGTCGGTTGAAAATTATTTCTTTTAACTAAAAGTTCAACTATTGCATTTATGGCTTGGAAATTCCTCTCTTTTTGTAAAAATTTCATCTTTTTTGGATATAAATACAACTCTTTGGTTAAAAGTTAATCTTTTTTGGTTGAGGATTCAACTATTTTGTTGAGAATTCTGTTTTTTTTTAAATCATAATTCAACTGTTTTTCATTTAATACTGAAATCTTTATTGGTTAATAATTGAACTACTTGGTTCAAAATTGAACTAGTTTGTTAAAAATTGATGTTTTAGTTGAAGACTTGTGTTTTTAGTTGAAAATTCATCACTTTGGTTGGAAGTTTTAACTTTTTTTTTTAAATCGATTTTTTGTTGTTATAACTTAATTCTCTCCTCTGCAATCTATATGGTTTGAAAATTCGTCTCTTTTGATAAAAATGGCATCTTTTTGGGATAAAAATACAACTCTTTGGTTGAAAGTCAATCTTTTCTGATTGAGGATTCAACTATTTTGTTGAAAATTGAGACTATGATCCCTGTATTATGCAAATACCCTTCAAATTCATGGAATTCAAATGCAGATAATTTTATTCCGAATCGAAGAAAATTATCTCATAAAATATAAATAAATAAAGAATAAGATAAAGTAAATTTATCCAGGAATGAGTCTATTTATGTTTGGACTACTTTCCTCGGCAGCTGGAAAGGTTCCAAACTGGACACTTAAAAGCTAGATTTTATGAAGTCAATGCACATTACACATTCGTCGTTTTTAATATGATAAAGGCGATATTGGCGCCCAACGCTCACCGAGGCTGGAGGAAAAATGATAAAATAAACGATCTGGTTTGTGCAGTACACAAGAATACAAGGAGGTGGGTTACAGGCGGAGCTTTCATCGAGGACCGCCTTGGCAGTCCGCCCCAGAGTACCTATTTTTTATTTTTTTTTATTATTCGCTAACCCTAGCATTTTTAAAGGTACATTCCGTTCCGTGCCCTTAACTAAGGATGGGGAGGAGTAGCAACGATGCTCCAGGTGTGCTCCAGGTGTGTTCGCGAAGCAGTAAGGCTCACCGTCTTAATGATTGTAATATTGCCTTGCAGCTTTCAAAAAATTGTAATTTTCGTCCGATCTCGTCAGTGCAGAACAGGGTGGTCCAGGAATCAGGTTCTTCCTTTCAAGTTTCATTTTTAAAAGTACAAATAATAAGCGTAAGTCTTCAGCAAAATGAATCGCTGCACTCCGCACCGGTACACCTGAAGCACTTATTCCCTTCCAAGGACAAAATTATTATTACGGAAAATTATATACCTCTTCATAAAATTTTATTGGCTGCGGCATTTCTTTCGACGACACATGATTTTGTTAACAAGCTTGTTTGTACAGCGATCACTTTTTCTTTCGGGATAAGAAAATTAAAGAAATATATACTGTAAACAATTTTAGGGAATACTCTCTAAATTTGAATCAGTGAGATTTCACTGATTTTCAGTTAAAATATACAATCAGTGACCTATTATTGTTTAGAAACAATTTTATTTTTATAGGTAATATTTCCATTATGTATAGTGATTTTCCCAATCAGTGAGGCCACTTAGAGAAGAAAGAAACACCATGCAATTTTGGGAATTTTCCTAATTTTTTAATAAGCTTACCAGTATGAAGTGGGAAATCATCCAAAGTATATTATATAATTTTTCATCAAACATTGGTAGTTTTTTTTTTTAAATTAAACAATTATTTTTTTTCAATATTTGTGGAATATTATCAGCAATTTTTCAAATAAGTTAGAAAATAAAGAAGTCCCAGAAGATTTTGGAAATTTTCCTATCTTTTTGTAGTAATTTTACCAGTGTGAATTCGGAAATAACTGGAAATATAATAGGACATTTTTCATAAAATATTAATAGTTTTTCTGATAAAAGAAGAAAAAATAAATATGTTATCAACATTTATTAAAAAAAAAATACGTTCATTTAGTTCACGTAAGGAAATTGATCCTTATAAATAAATACTTCATTGGATAGAAAGGATAATATTATATTAAATTATAATTATTATTCTATTCAATTTCTGAACAAATTTTATATTTAAATTTTTGCATCAATTATACAAATTTTGTAAGCAATGCTTGTAGTTTTGTAGGTCAATGGAAGCTATTTTCTAGAAAATTCCCAAAATAAGTGAAAAATTAACAGAAATCATTCGGCAATTTTCACGGAATCATTTCCAGGGAAATTCTCTAAACACTCTTTTCCCGAACATTTTCAGGAATTTTCTCCAAAGAGGAGTCAGAAAACTTAAAACTAATCGGGGAAAGTCAAGGAATGTCAGAAAAAAACCCGAAAGAGAAAATATAAGAAAATGTAATTATTTTTGGTTGAAATTTTATTATTATGGTTTAAAGTTTAACTGCTTTGTTAACCAATTATTTTATTGGTTGAAGATTTAACTAATTAAAAAAAAAATCATTTTTCTAGTTGAAGATTCATCTCTTTCGTTGATTTTTTTAGAAAATTTAATTGTTTTGTTGAAAATCCAACAATTTTATAAAAAAAAATAATTTTTTTTATTCGACAATTCAACTAGCTGGTTTAAAGTTGAACCAATTTGTTCAAAAAATATTCTGTTGGTTGAAAATTTAACTTTTTTGTTGAAAATTCGTTTTCATTTTTGGTTGAAAATCATTTTTTTTAACTGAAAATTTGAAAATGCCATTTTTAGATAAAAAATGATCGTTCTTAGGTATTCAACTATATCACATTTTTCGTTGAGAATTCATATTCTTTGGTTAAAAATACAACGACTTGTTTAAAAATTGTGATCCTTTGTTAAAAATTCATTTTATTGGTTCCAGACTTAACTAATTTGTTAAAAATTTATTTTATCAGTTGAAGACTTGTACCTGTGGTTGAATTTTTTAAAAGCAATTTCTTGGATTATAAATTTAAATATTCCGTTTTTGGTTGAAAATTTATCGCTTTTAGTATAAAAATTCAACTATTTGGTTTGGAGTAACTTTTTAGTTAAAAATCCATACTTTTGGGTTGAAAATCAAACTGTTTGATAAAGAATTCACCTTTTTGGCTTGAAAATTCAGCAATTTGGTTGATTTGTTTTTCATTTTTAAGTAAAAAATCTTTCTTTGTTGAAAATTCAACTATTACATTTTTCGTTAAGACTTTATCTTTTTTGATTGAATTCAACCATTTTCAATTTTCAATTAAATACTTTTTTTGTTTGAAATATCATTTATAATTTTTTTTTCTTCGAGAATTCATTTTTTTTCTGTTTAAAATTCAACTACTTGGTTGAAAAATGAACTTCTTTATTAAAAATTCATTTTTATTGCAGATTCATCATTTTGTTTGCAAATTTATCTCTTTGTTTGAAAATTTAACCATTTTTTTATAATCCTGTTTTTTTCCTTGAACATTAATTCTTTTAACTAAAAATTTAACTATTCCATTTTTAGTTGAAAGTTAGTTATTTTTAATTTCAACGAGAAAGAACTATTCCATTTTTGGTTCGGAAATTATCTCTCCATTTAAAAATTCAACTATTTGGTTAAAAATTCCACCACTTATTTTGTTAAAAATTGGTATCTTTTGCTCGAACGTTCAACTGTTTGATTGTAAATGCAAATGTTTCGTCAAACATCTTTTCTTTTTGTAATTCAGCTTTTTAGTTGATTTTTTTTTAATTAACTTTTTTGTTGATAGTTCATATTTTTGAGTTTGAAACTCTATTGTTCTCTGAAAACATTTTTCTTTTTAGTTTAAAAACTTAACTCTTTAGTGGAAAATTCATCTCTTTTATTAGAACATTAATTCTTTTTTTGTTAAAAATTTTAGTATTTCGTTGAAAATGAAATATATTTCATAGACGTTAAAAGTGTTTAAGATAAAGTCAAACAATTATTTACATCAACATTAATTATCTCTAGTTGTCAGTTTTATTTTTATAACAGAAAGAAAAATTCATAAAGGTCAGGAAAAAATGAAAACTTGGACAGGGTATGTCGGGGAATTTTGAGAAATTGGGATTTTGCAACAACATGTCAATAAATATTTTGGTATTCGTTTGAAGATGTCATTAAGTGAATATGAATCTTAATTTTTCTCAATAATATTAAAAGCTCTTATAGTCTCGCTATATGATAAACAATTAATTTGACAGTGATGAGTAGATTAGTAGATTAGTAGTATATTCGGTATAAATAGAATAATTGAGATTGACAAAAGGATTGGAAGTCGATTTTCTCTAATTTAATCGAAAACAAGTGCATTAACAGCGTAAATTATTCAGTAAAATTATTTATAATTGAGGAGTAAGCAAACAAACCATGATAAATCCATTCGAGATAATTTCTCAATTAGACAAATGCTGATTTATTTAGTTTTGTAATTCTATATGTTCAAAAACTCTTCAAACTTGCATAAAAAATTTAATAATTTTTATTTAAACATCTCTAAAATTCCAGAATTTTTAATTGTAACTCTTAAGTTGTAAATCTTTAGAATTGAAGAGTTTTCATTTTGGAAATTTACAATTAAAAATTATGCAAGATTTTAGTTGTGCAATTTAAAAAGCTGTATTATTGATGATTTACATTATAACTTTTTTAAATTTGTAAGATTGAGAAGTGAAAACGTGACTTTTGG